>JAAXCT010000741.1:0-346434 GCA_012490785.1 Eragrostis nindensis | reverse complement strand
GCCGGGGCGCGGCGGCAATCAGGCGACGCGAAGAACAACCATGGCGGTCACCAAATGAGGTAGAGACCGCGACCATGGCTATATCATTTGCATATTTGAGCGTACGAAGCTGTTTGACTTGTGTACTGGAAGCTCAAGGGAGGGGAACGCTGCTTGCGTTCGGTAAACTTGCATCAGCTCAGCTTCGATGTCATCATGGATTAGGCCAGTGGGGAGGAAGGAAGAGTGTGCTCAATCTGCTAACCAAAAAGATATTTAAGCCCTTCCTTTTATTTCTTTGAGATAATAAATTTAGAAAAATGAATTTGAGATAACCTCTTGTTGGAAAATGCTTTGAGCAAAATTTAGAGGCATTTTGGCACAGCTCCCTTTGACTTTTCAGCACATAGCCATTATGGGGGTTGTTGACCAAGTTGGACTTCATTTCCTAATGTTTGGATGCAAGGGTGCTAACCAAAAAGATATTTTAAGCCCTTCTTTTTATTTCTTTGAGATAATAAATTTAGGAAAATGAATTCAGAAAATAAACAGCAAAGCCACATATACCTCATCAACTATAAGACCAGTGTCGATGTTACACTTGATGGAGATCATTTCTACATTGGGTCTAGAAATTTGATTGGTGAAAACTTCATCCCCATATGCAGCCGAGGGATGCAGCTGTACCAAATCATCAATCAGAGTTTGAAAATTAAACATGCATACAATTTTTCTAAACAACTCATTTTGATTAATTATTTTTTATGTCTGAAATTCCAAAATCATGATAAATTGGACTTAAGTCCTCTCAAAATAAAAGAGTATCAAGTCCTCTTAAAATGTTTGTGAGTGTGACCTAATATATCACTACAACAAAATAGCTTTACAAATAAACAAACTCCCAATTGTTTTCAACATGTGTAAGCACTTGAGTAAAATAGAAGATGGAGTAACTCTCAATCCTTAATAGATCATCCCTAGAACTTGCCCCTTCAAGTCCATGACCGGTCCTCCGGCACCACACTAGAGCATTGAAATGTTAAAAATACAATAATCAGAGTGCTTTACAAGATAAAACGGTAAAATATGTCAAGTAAAAATGAAAAGAGAAATTTTGTACCTGAGAAACTAAGACACAGCTAATGAATATATGATGATAGCGGTCATATATGCTTGGGCCTATGTAGAGAAATCTACCATAATCTATCTTGAGAAATCGATCATCATTTGTTCCTAACACAAAGCCCTCATGACCGTACATCACCTCAGTACAAAGGAAGGAGTCTCAACTGATATGTACGTATCAATCTTGAACAACGCAACATTGAAGTGTTTGCCATAGTGTAATAAGTGGGCAGCAACAGTTGTCCCATTTTTATCTAACAAATGGACAAAAACCTAAAAAATAGTTGCAAAGTCACAAAGTTACAATATAAGGAAGATATGTCACCACTTATTGAGGGAAAAGGTACGGACAAATGATTAGGAACATGAAAAACAGTGGCAAAATCACAGCAATATACTTTTAAAAACATGCGTAGAACAAATGCCCATTATTGCTTCTATCTTGAAGTGGGAGTAATCTCACTGTTCTTACTCACAATTAATATTAAGCATAGTTAGTTTTGGCAACAAAACTAATATCTAAAGTACTCATGTAAGATTCAGTTGATTTAGTTGCACACTAACCTCAGCATTAGGAGCATACTCCACTGTATCTGACGGGGCTTGGAGCGGATCAAAAGAGCCGATGTCAAGATAGTGCAACTTTGCTCGCTTTATCCCAATCAACGAGAAAACCAGATGAACGACTCAGGAGGTTTCCATCTGGAAATTCACGTTATCAAATACAGAATGCAAAATGAGACGTCAAAATGAAGTAGAGTCTTTTGCATACCAACATAGGACGATAGTCCCAGAACAGCTTTCCCTGCTTTCAAAAAAACCTGCGTTCCTGAGTCACGTATAGGGAGATACTCTTCCCTAACAATGGACGAAACGACCGCAGGTTCATGTAATGTGACCAGCTTATGATGTCGAACTGCAAGTAGATATCCATGTTGTAAACAATATGAATGCAAAACAATAAAAATAAAGGGGAGTCAGTCAAACGATTCAGCAATGCATAAATTCATAGCAAAATTGGTTTCATAGCAGTCACAGATCCTGACCTTTGCACATTAAGTTAGCACTCGATCAGCTACTGTGAGCATTCTATTCGACGTTTCCTTTTGGTCCAAAACCCCATCACAATTATAAATTCTCTCCCAAGGGAAAAATCAACAGCTAATAATCACTGATTAGTGTTTAGCACTGTACATTTCAGACTTAGTGTTCTGTATATGTAATGCCTCTTGCTACAGAACTTTTTCGGGTGATTTGACACCAGATGCGCTCTATGTTCTACTTTACTATGCACATTTTTTTTGAATGTCTAGGTGGGGGGGGGGGGGGGGGGGGTTAAGTCCCCACCTGATGATTCATTAATAAATGGTGTGCCAAAGGCATGTTTGAGATTTACAGCAGTATAAAGGGGTAAAGGTGAAATCATTACAATGCGTGCTACATATTTACACTGAAAAAGGAACACCAAGCATCAGAGATCTGCGCTTCCGATTGTTTAAGTCGGCTGCGCCAGAGGAATGACTCTTCCTTGCATGCCCGCAGTAGACGGGTTGTGGATTGTGGCTCGTGTCGGAAAACAACTTCATTTCGATGCTTCCACAGTTGCCAACAGCAGAGGTGGATGAAACTGTCAAAATGCAGAGCTGAGATTGCACTTGGCCGAGGGATACGCCACAAACAACGCACTGAAATATCAGATGGCATGTCGAACTCCAATATTGACCAGAATGATTGGGCAAAGGGGCAGCTGAAGATGATGTGATCGGAAGTTTCTGAGTTGGTCATGCAGAGCTCACACTTGTCATGTCCACTATGTTCTTGTGAAGGAGATCTGCCCGGCATTGGATTCTGTCCTGAACAAGTAGCCACATGAAGAACTGAACTCACGGCGGAGTCTTGTTGCGCCACACAAAGTTGGCAAAGTCACATACAGGGTCAAAGCCGGAGACAAGCATTTTGTACGGTGGAATGGACTGACCCATTTGTCTGAGGATGAAGAGAGGACGACGTCTGCAACTAGTTCAAGCACTTGCTGCAGTTCAGTTTCAGCTACACGAGTGAGTCGCGGCACAAGCAGTGTCACCAACCCCTGTTGGAGAACCGAAAACACACTCGCTGTTGGTTTTGTCGTATGACTGAAGATTGTTGGAAAAAGTTCAGACAGCCGACCTTGTGGCAACCATGAATCATGCCAGAAGGATGTGCTCTTGCCATCCCCCACGACCACAGCAGCGAGATCCTGGTATGCAGAGAGTAGACTTTTGATTGCCTCCCAATGATCGCCGGCGACATCGCCATCCATGGACACAATGTCAGCGTTTTCCTGAACCCAAGCAGCCCATGCAGAGTCACCAGGGGAGTGCAGTCGGTGGACAAGTTTTAACAACAGGCACCTGTTCTGTATGTTGAGGTCGCGTACCCCCAGTCCACCATGGTCCTTGAGCTTAGTTACCTGATCCCAAGCGACGAGACAGTCGCATCCATGGCATTTTTCCTCACCAGACCAAAGGAAGGCGCGGCGCCGTCCATCAAATGCATTCAGCACCCCAGGAGGAACCTGCAGCACCATCATGATGTATGTAATGACACTGTCAAGAACGGCATTTACCAGCACAGTACGAGCCTGGTGGTTGAGCAAGGCCGCCTTCCAGCCGGCAAGGTAGCGATCGCATGATGCAATGAGTGGTGCAAAGGCGGACAGCCGCAATTTCTCATTTGACAGTGGCAGGCCTAAATATGTCTGCGGGAACCCCTCACGACGGCAGCCAAGAACCTAGCTAGCCGGGACCAATTCGGCTCTTGGACATGCGGATAGTATACCACGAGCGAAACGCCGGGGCCTTTGGTGATGCTGGGTCTGCGCGGCAAACAAAGTGGGGAGCTGAATGCAGAGGAGGCCGCGTCTGAGGAGCGAGCCTCCTCCTCCTCCTCCTCCTCCTGAGCCTGCTTTTGATGCTCCGCCGTCGACTTCCTCTTATTACCAGCAACCTTGGATTCCTTCCGCTTCCTCTTGGCTTCTCTCCTTTTCCTCTTGGCCCGACGATGTGATGAGCGGGATCTCGACGCATCTCCCCTCTGATCGTACGCGGCGGTCGGCGCGAGGCGGAGCCCACCGCGGGGCGGCGCCGGCGGCCTTGACAGAAACCGGGGCCTCGACGCCGCCTCTCCCTCCTCTAGCGTGGTGGTTGGAGCCATCTAGGGTTCGATGGGACGGCCGGAATGATCCCTTGAGCGCGCGATCACGATCCCGGCCTCGATCAATGCCTCAATGCGCTCGCCCAATCGCCTGGCCTCGGACGTCGGGGTCTTTGACATGTGGTGGGCGGGGTTGAACTAAAGAATCCGACCGCAGATAACAAAAGGTTAAAAATTCGGATTTACGTTCAATCAAATTTGGTAACTTGTAAAGCACGAATTCTTCAGATGGTTTTCTCAAAAGAAAAAAAAAACGAGAGAGAGAATAACTCCGGACCTTTGAATGCTTTTTTTTTCATTCGAATTGTTTATGTAATGACACATTCGGTAATTCCAACATGCATTGCGGGGCAAATACAACAAGTTTGTACTCCTCGCATTCCCACGTCGTCGCTGAAAAAAATTCCTATGTGCATATGTGGACACATGGTGATGCAGCATATTAATGCACCGATCACTTCACTTCTAACTGCAGGAGGTGCTTTTGATCATATTCCCACGCACATGTGGCAGCACTAGCATATGTACCTTATGCTCGCCGTACGTGCCAGAGACGCTGCCGGAGAAGAACCAGGGGAACCGCCAAATGATACGGCGATTGGCCAACAGCCTTTGGTATCTCATAGCCGTCGGATCAGGCTTGTGTGGTCGATATCTGCGCCGAGGGAACGCTGAAACAGAGCCTGCTCTGCTCTGCTCTCCTCCCGGATCAACCACACCGAGTCGGCGTTCATGAACCTTCGCGGCCACCAAAGGTGTGACATCCCATGTCACGGCAGCCCAGCTGCTGAAAACAACTCAAACTGAAAAGAGCTCAAGTCCAGGTCATTTTCAAGTTCGAAATCAATTTTTTCAAACAATTGTCAAATCAAGGTTTGTGAAGGAACTCAAAATTTTTAGTAACGACTTGAGCCAACAAAATTTCTCTGGATAGCTCATCTCAAATGAGAATTTTGGAGAATTTTTGGTGATTTTACAAATTCATTTGGACGCCCAAATAAATCCCCAAAGCTTAGAAAGTACTCTACTTTGACCAGCTGCCATTTGAAATCCCTTTGGAGTTCAGCTGTGCATGTTGGCCAGATGATAGAACTTTTCATGAGCTTTCCAACGGTACCAAATTTGTAAATTTCGGAGTTCATTTACTAGTCCATTTGGTGTGCCAAATTTCCAGGGAAATCACAGTTTGGAAAATTCGTTGGAAAAAGAAAGATGCTGCCGGTCCCACCTGTCATCCTCCTCTCTCTCACTGGGCGCGTCGGAGCCTTTGCTCCACGTTGCCGCCGGTGTACGGCAGTGCTCGCGGCGCCCTGGCCCGCTCCTCGGCCTCGCCTCGGCGTCAAAACGTCGCTCCGCCACCCCCCCCCCCCCCCCCCCCGCTCTCCCTTCCTCTCTCATTTTTTCGTCGCTCCGGTCCGTCAAACCCTAGCCACCCGCCGCCGCCACCACCGAGCTCGAGCTCCGCCCGATTCCGGCGCCGACGAGCCACCTCTGGGTCTAGGTGCTGAGCGAGGACTTGCGCTGCGACGCTGTGAGCTCCCCTTGGGCCACATTGCCCGTGATTCGGGTTGAGGGGTGCGGATTGCACCTTCGTTTCCAAGTCCGGCCGCGCCCACGTCCCGAGCCTCGCCGTTGATTGCTCCGTTTCCGGTGAGCCCCGCTCAAATCTCTCTTGTCCAGAGCTGCGCAAGCCTCTCGCGCACGTCCTGACTCACTTTCCTGCGCTCCTCCATCACTCAGGCCGCCCGAATCGACGCTTCCCTCATCGCCGGCTTTTCTTCCCCGCGCGACGCCCTCGGTGAGCTCCATCCTCCGCTACGCCCCGACGTCAACAAGCTCCACGACGACGCGGCCCGCGTCTCCGTGAAGCTTCTCGGCCAAGCCCCGCCCGCTCCGGTGCACCGTGACCACCCCGCGACGACGCCGAAGCTCCGCCACTGTCGATCCTCGCCGCCGACTCTACTCCGGTCATCCCCACTCTCTTCCGTTGCTCGAGGTGAGACCTCCGTTCCGTGGCGACCCTTCCCTTGCCCTCGCTTCATCGTATCCCTGCCGGAAGCGGCCCTCCGGCGAGCGCGCCGCCCGTCTCCGGCGAAGCGCCGCCGTGAGACCGGGTCCTGCCGGATATGCTGCGCCCAGGTCTTTGTGGCCCCTCGTGTGGCCTGGATCTGATTGGTCCCGGCAAGAAAAATCCTTTTTCGATTTGTTTAAATCTCCAGAAAATCTCGGGAACTTCCAAAATTCATATAAAAATAAATACCCATCATAAAAATCCAAATCCAATTTTGTTGGACTCTTGGTGATCAGATCTATCCAACAAAATTGTCAAACTGAACAAAATCATTTATTTGTTTTCTGTAAAATTGCTTAAGCGTTAAATCTTGTATAATCTTAATTATTTCTCTGTTAATCTTTAAATCTTTAACTCTTGCATGCTGATAACTAAACTGATAACACACTTACAGAGCATTTTTCTACTGTCAGTTTATGTCTAATTAATTTCTAATGGTTTATTTGAGCTGCTGTCCTAATTAAATCATAATAATTAATCCTTAAAGCAATAAATCTTCAAACTTCACAGTAATTCACTTTCAGTGGTACTCTTCACCAGAAAAATGCCACTGGACACAAATTAATTTTTGAAAATTTATTTAATTTAATTAACCCTCTCAAGTTAATTTAAGAAATTAACTTAATCAAGAGTCAATGAAAGAAATACTTCAGACGAAGATAATTAGTTAATCATTTGCACTTACAGTGCAAATGACTGTCCATTAATTAATTTCTTAATCGCATCATATTACTTGCATCTAACTTGCACTCATTCCTTGTCATGACGTATAGTAACAGAGACGACTCCAGAGGCCCTGGACTTCCAGCTGCCGGAGCAGGCGCAGGAGGAGCAGCAGACTGACACCGCTGACTTTGCTAGTGCCGTTCCTGAGCCAGGCAAGCCCGGTGCATGCTGATCTGAATAATTATTTAATGTGCCTTGCTGTTTGGTGGGGATTTCTGGAGTCTTGATTTTGTATTGTCAATTCTGATGGCGTTACTGCTGTTGCATCTAAGTATTAGCTGCCTTTTGGCAGCAGCTTTCTCACGTTTTTTGTAACGTTTTAATTCTCTTTTCCAAACTATTAGTAGTTCCCCGGATATTTGCTTACGATTTGATAGGCTTGGACAGATACAAATCGTTGTTCTGCCGCAAAATTGCTGTGTGTTGATTTGTTACACGAGGAACCCAATCCTTTGATGTGCTAGGATAGCTTCTAACTGTTGGATGCTCGCTGCATTTTAAATAATTGTTTCTTGCCGCTAGCTGTTCGGTGGGGATCCGTCGCTCGCTCTGAGGTGCTAGAGTTAAATGAGACATTTGAATGATTTCTGGAGTGCTGAATTTGTCGTGTCAAATCTACTGTTACTGCTATTGAATTGTTAGTTTCAAGAATGTAGTTCCAGCGTTGCATTTAATTGTTAGCTGCCTTTTGGAAGAGGATTTCTCCCATTATAATCTTGTGACTTTAGTTTTTTTTATACATTTATGTGACTTTAAAAGTCAGTTATTAGTTTTTTGGGGGCTCTAAAACCACTTTTTTGTTCATATAGATGCTGCCTGCACATGCATTCTCTAACCGATGGGAGAGACGACTAGGCAGAAGATGTGTGCCATCAGTTGTCTCTTGTGAGTTCCGACCCAGGCAGCCCGCTGATGTATTGGCGAGATGGAATACGGTCGCTCCGATTCACGATGACAATCCTGAGGCAGTTCGGCTGATAGAGCAGAGAGTCTGGGACAGCCAACAGAGCCAGTTTTGTACTGGCTTCTTCACGGGACAGGATGACTATGCTTTTTACATACTTACTTGTGCCCATGTGCTAGGACCAGCCTACAATGCTCAGCATCCTCTTACTCGAGAGGCAGCTAATGGGCTCTTTGAATCTTATATCCTTTGTGACCACCTTGAAAGGAGATACCTAAATGGGCAGGATGCATACAGACATTATAGATGGGTAGATATTCATAGAATAAGCTGCACGAGAGATCTGGTGCTTCCACTACAAGATGATTACTCTTTCCCTACAGTTCTCATCAAATGGCCTACAGTTTTAAATCCTCCTAGTCATTTTCTTATGAATGGCCGACAGTTTCTTTATAGAAAATGGTGTATTTCCCCACAGTTTACCACTTTACCAACAACATAATTCCCTACAACATCATCACCCACAGTTATTTTGGATACTTACCAATTACACTAAGCACTGTCGGGCACTTCCTTGAAAACTGTTGGGAAATGTTCCAAATCTTGTAGTGTTCTGAGGATTGGGAAATATAGATTGTCCTTGTACTGTGAGCACGAGCACCCGTTAATGCAGATTGCACATGAATTTCCCGCACCATTCACGACGGTTGTCATGGTTTCTTGGCCACCGTTGCGGAATCGGACTCGGGCGATGGGACATATATCAATACAAGCTCGGAGTTTTACTGCTGTGGCTAGGGAGAACCCACTCAACTATGAGATGATGCTTTCAGAGGTTAACATCAATTCTGAGTTTGGGAGTTCTGGTGCACCTCTGGTGTACGGCAATGTGCAGGTAGTTGGTGTCTTGCATGGAGGAGATAAGGGGGTCTCGTATTTTGTCTCTTTGCAAGACATTCGGGCTGCCTTGGTCGAGTTTGGTAAGCACATGCAAACCTGCACGTTTGTCTCATGCTTAAAGTTTCAAATTATGATCGTGTTTTCCAAGTTCCTAACTGTGTAAACCTGTAGGTTTTGTGCTGCCATGATCAATCTTGCTGCTGCTCTTGCTGCTTGGTGCAAAAGCGCTCAAGTTGGAACTTGAATTTTGTACGCTGCTACCATCCTTATGATAGAACATTGATGTATTGGTATTAATGAAATTACCCATTGGTACCGCTGTTTGCTAAAGTGCACAAATTTGCACATGCTATCTAAGCAACTTCCAAGATGATGTATGAACTGCAATTTTGTAATTTACATAAGGTATTGTCATAACACTTATTCTGTTCTGTATGGTTTACGATCGTACCAGAATATTGAAGTGATGGTATACTGGTTGGAACCGTGGTTGGAATATGCTATTGCAGCAGTTTTGTCTCCATTTTGTTCTCTGTTTTTGGCACAGTATGTTGTGTTTGGCATGTCCCTGTGTTGCTCTTGCTGGCTGTGACTAACTATTGGATCGGTCAGTAATCGGTCGTCCTTTGGATCAATGCCAGCTCTCACCTTGCCAGGTCCGCAAGTTCATTTTCTCGCTGAAACGTATCTGGCATATTGCTCAGGATATCTGCATATTTGAGCGTACAAACCTGTTTGACTTGTGGCAATTGGCAAAGCTGATCCTCCTCTGTGCCGCCCGCCAAGTGCCACGTAACCCTCACCTCCTCCGTCAACGGCGGAGACTTTGCCCTCTCCTTCCTCCCCGGCGGCGGCTCACTGGTTGCTTCCTAAGTTCCTTCTCAAAAACCTGGTGCTCGCCGCTGCCGACCCGGTCTCCCGCCTCCTGCGTACCCGGCGAAGTGCGCTGTCGTGTAAGGGCCTCCTCACCGACGACGATGCCGCGTCGCGCAAGCTGCATGCTCTAGTCCTGTCCTCCGGCGACCTTTACTTTGACCGACGTCAACCGGTGCCTCGAGCCAGCCCACAGCTTATGTCAAGGGAGGGGAACGCTGCTTGCGTTCGGTAAACTTGCATCAGCTCAGCTTCGATGTCATCATGGAGTAGGCCAGTAGGGTAGGAAGGAAGGAAGAGTGTGCTCAACCATGATATTACGACTTGTAAAATAAACATGATAGCGTAAAGTATTATTTAGTTCACAACACAGATTGACGAGCTACAATGGTACCATTTCACGCAGACATTACTTCCAAGACCTGATTACCAAATAATTATCTATCATAGCAAGAATCAAATGATTGAATGAAATAACCAATATTTTGTTTTAATAATACTGGCCCGAACTAACCCTTTGATGTTCAAACAAAGTTGAACTTTCACACTCTGCGTTTACAAGAGTTCCCCCGTGGGGCCCTTATTAACCTAACTGCCAGGGATGCCGAGTTCTCTAAAACTACCTGAAAGAAAAAGACGACGAAATCTCTACTTTTGATTTCTGAAGAGATGGCTTGCGAAGTGGTTGTCAGAAGTGCTGCTCTCATTTGCCTCTATGGTGCATCAACATTCGGGTACCGCAACTCCGCGGAAGCTGCATTTTACAAGAGCATCAACATTCGGGTACCGCAACTCCGCGGAAGCTGCATTTTACAAGAGCGATTCAGAGACAGTTAGGCATCATGTCATGGTGATTCAACCGTTGCAGCAGTTCAGAAATCAAATGCCCACAATTAGCAAAAAGATCAAATGAACAGTAGTATTGGTTGATCACTAAACTGACAAGTCAGAACTCCAATTTCATAACTACTAATCAATAGTATATCTGATCACTTAAATGAAACAGGCAAACAACCCAATTCTTTTAACTGAGATTCAGAGTATTGGGCCTATTGGCTCTGTTGATTTTTCGGAATTGATGATAACGGTATAAAATGAATTTAATTATTTGTATACCAAGATTGATCTTGTCATCCTGTGTATGTGATATAAATGGTGTTCACAAAGACTTATGTTCAGCCCATTTTCAGCATATGTAACCGACTCCTCAAATATTGAGTGTTAACAATATTTTCTCATGTTATCTACAGCATTTCTCAGATTACTCTTGTCTAAACAAAGTGTACAGTTTTCTCAAGCACAAATTAAGGTCAGTGCACCTGACTAAAATAAAATCCAAAATAGAATTCTGTCAGAGCAACTATTCCACTGATCTCTTCGCACAACAAATCGATTACTACAGAAGTAATCGGAGGTCTGAACATATGAGTAGTATGACAAAATATACAGTTATCTATTGTCATCAGTACGGTATTCAGAACATGATTACTGAACATCTGTCAGAAATGCTTCTATTTTAATGATGTCTAACAGAAAACTCTTGTGAATGGGGTCTTGGCTTAGCGGTTAAGGCATCCGAGTAACACCTCTCAGGTCCTGGGTTCGACTCCCCGTGGGAGCGAATTTTCAAAGATTTAACGGCTTTATGCTTTCTGTTAGATTTAATAGCCATTTGTGCTTTTTTAATATACAATTAAATCAAATAATTCAAGGCTCATGGAATTGCTAGGAGTTATGAGCTTTTAGTCACATGGAGAAGGTAACGGATTTGGAGCATTAGCTTGGTTGAGAATTAATCCATGGATTAATAACCAATTGTAATGGTGTGATGTTACTAGCAATAGTAGCTACTAGTACTATATAAGTGCTTGTGGGCTATAGTGATTCAAATTGGATTTCTGATGTTGATGAGATAAAAGCCACAAGTGGATATGTGTTCACACTTGGAGGTGACGCTGTTTCCTGAAAGTCTTGCAAGCAGACCATCTTAACGAGGTCAACTATGGAAGCAAAACTCACAGCATTAGACACCGCCACTATTGAGGCTGAGTGGCTTCGTAAATTCCTAATGGACTTGCCGGTCGTTGAAAAACCGATACCGGCTATCCTAATGAATTGTGATAATCAAACGGTGATTGTCAAAGTGAACAGTTTTAAGGACAACATGAAGTCATCAAGGCATGTAAAAAGGCGGCTGAAATCTGTCAGGAAAATGAGGAACTCCGGAGTGATAGCCTTGGATTATGTTCAGACGGCTAAAAACCTGGCAGATCAATTCACAAAGGGTCTTTCACGCAATGTGATAGACAATGCATTAAAGGAATTGGGCTTGAGACCCACGTGAGTTACACCATAGTGGTAACCTATTCTATGTGATCGGAGATCCCGTGAATTAGGATGGTGAAACAAGCTATTGGTGGTTAACTGAGAGAAGAGAACCTTTCTAAAAGGCTCATTCCATTGGAGATGCATTTCTCTTCTAAGCTGTATGGAAGGATGGTGTATACCTTAATGTGATCTGAGTGGCTTAATTAGTTAAGCAAAGATTTTGTCCTATAGAACATCTTATAAGGATCACACCTATGTGAGTTCGAATGCTATTCACATTCTATGAGACCGAGTGATCTCTACATACTCACTGAAAGGCCAGGAGTACGACTTATATGCTCCAACCAGCGGGGATGCTTCAGGCAGCATAGTACCAGTAAAGGGCATTGATAAAGCTTGTCTGCACAAAACTGTCAATTCAAGGCATAGTCTATTGTTCAGTTGTGGATAAGTGTAGCCTCTGTTCTAGATGGATTTTTAACTTAACAGTCTCCATCAAAACACCGGTATATCAAAATAGCAGTGAAATTTGATAGTATTTCATGTGCCTTGAATTTGGTGGGGATTGTTAGATTTAATAGCCATTTGTGCTTTTTTAATATACAATTAAATCAAATAATTCAAGGCTTATGGAATTGCTAGGATTATGAGCTTTTATTCACATGGAGAAGGTAACGGATTTGGAGCATTAGCTTGGTTGAGAATTAATCCATGGATTAATAACCAATTGTAATGGTGTGATGTTACTAGCAATAGTAACTCATACGTTACCATACGTTACCATGCATTGCTTCTCCCCTTAATCCTCCTATTAACTACTAGTACTATATAAGTGCTTGTGGGCACACGTGAAAAGCTCTCTCCAATTTGTACTCTTGCTATTGCTGCGCTCTTGCATTTCCATCTTGGTACTTGCGCGCACTCTAGAGCAGGCCTCCGGAACCACGTTTCGTTGTGATATCTGCACGGATAGGCGGGCGATCAGGTTTTTGGGGAGCGCAAGGCGCGACTGCTCACTGATCGACTACTTCCCGTTGTCGTGACGCGATCGACTACTTCGTCTTCTTCCTGGTGCCGCGACTGACTACACTGCGAACATCATCCTGCACTGACTTAGATCGACTACTTCGAGCAGCTCAACATGTCACATGTTAGGAACGGCACCACTGGTGCCTCTGGGTACATCCTGAACATACTCTGATTTTCTATCTTGTTCTTGCTATTTTGTGAAATAGGTATGAGCACACATTTGGTTAATCTTGTCACAAGGTCACTCATGCTACACACAATCTTGTTTTATCTTGATTATTTTTAGAATTAAAATATGCCATAATATGCTTAATTTTCTAACACTTTCAGCGGTAGGCGACGTGGCCGTCGACAGCGAGGCGCCAGTGGTGACTTCGTCAATTTTGAGGATTTGCCGGCTCAGTTCTTCGAAGATGCTCATAAGGGTAAGGTTTACGTATGTGCGTTCATAGGGGTACTCAGAAATCTAAACCCTTAAAGAACCAGTTGGGAGAAAAATAGTTTTAACCTGCTAAAATCTAACACACATATGTATTAACCGTTGATTAAAACTAAGTCTCTTGATCTACCATCAGATCCTACTATAGTGGGCGTGGGTCCGCGAAAGGGAACAAACCATATGACATGCCGTCACGTTCAGTGCAATTGCGATGACGATCGTAATTTTTTTTTTACCCACGCAATCCCACCACCCGCGGCCTCACCTCCCCCTCCCTTTGACATCGGGGCATGATTATTTCTTTCCTTCCTTTATGATGTGCGTTTCCAAATCTTTCCATCCCTGATCCGATTTCTTTCCACCGCCACCCTCTGTTCGAATAGCGATTAAGGTCAGGCCATCGATCTGGACGACGAAGAAGAAGAAAGCGGGTCTACTGCCGCCATCCTGAGCTCGGTGAAGGCTTGGTGATCTGCGCCCGGAGATGATCTGACAATGGCGACCACGGCGCCCGCTCGCCTTGGTGTGAGACCGTGATTTCGATCTGGCCGAGGTGAGCTGCCCTGGTGTCATTGTTGCCCAGTGCATCCTCAACGGCGGCGTTCCTTCCTTCCTTTCATCCGCTCTTATCTGGCGTCATTTTCCGCGATTTGATGATTGTCGTATTCTTCTTCTTGTTGTACTGCATAATTGTACGTCATGATTGAATTTTACAATCCGTCTGATTCCTTGATTGGTTGATTGGATAAATCGTGTTGCAATCAACTGGTTCAGTAGACGCACCAAGGTAGGAGGAACTCACCGTGCGCGTCGGAGGAGGAGGGCGGGATCCCGCCGCCGGCTCGGCGCACCGCTGGCGGCTCGGTCCACCGCTGATGTTCGCACACCCCATCTCGATGGACGGTGCGACTCCAGCACCGGCAGTCGGTAGCGCCCAAGTGGCGGACGCTCGCGGTGGTGTCTCGACCCATCCGCCGCCGCCTACTGTCAGCGCTGCCCACCCGCGCCGTCATGAGCGAGCCGCTGCTGCGGCAGCGGGACGGCTGCTGCGCGCGGCGTCGACCTGTGTCTTGGTTTGTGGCCCTGCGTCGGGGACTGCTTGCCGGCGGAAGCCCGTGTCCTCCCCTCGCGATCTGCTCCATGCTTGTGCAAGATTGACACCAGGAGCAAGTAAGTCACAGTAGATTCAATTTCTCTCTCAATTTTTAGGATCCCCTCAACGTTTTCCATTAGTAAATCACTCAGTTTCGAGCAAGATTGGTGTCCATCGTAGTTTGAACACATGTAGCAGCAGTGGTAGTACACATCCAAAGTTTCAGTTACTATTGCAAATGGCTCGAACCACCTTCTAATTGCACTTTGTGCAGCAAAGTAGCGACTCCTCACGGTCTCCTCCCCCTTTTGCCTGCAGATCCTAGCTTTGCTTCAAAAGTACTACGTACCACTACCACTGCTATAGGGGAATGCTGCTCAGAGCTTGCCACCGAAGCTGCTTCCCAATATGAAAGGTATGTATACTATTCATCTCATCTTTTTTTTTTTGGAAGAAAATATTCATCTCATCTTGGGGTGAAGTATAGTTACTGCATCTTTTAATTTATATGTAGCCTCTGTTAATTATGTTGCTTTTTTCATTGGAGCTGCGGCACTCATGTTTTTCTGGGAGCATGAATGTTGTCCATATTATTTCTAAAATAATTCAGTAGCAGTGAGCAGTCTGCAGGTGGAAAAATTTTTCGTGTACACATGCTTACCACCTTGACATGTTGCTGTCTCTCTTTATTGGTTTAGAAGAATTATTCTCATAGGGTGCCCTGCTAATTCGAATTATGGAAGAACTAGAAATTTTTTAGTTGGTTGTGTCCCATCTGGTTCCTCCTTCATATGTTATTTTAGTTGGTTGTGATCTGTTTTGCGTCTACTTATCTTGGTCATGCCGCAGTATTACAAATCAGTTGATTGGATATATGAACCTGTTTGATCACAATTTCGTTGTTTTTGCATCATTCTTTTTATCAGGTTGGATGACTGTGGGAGACAGAGAAATAATTAAATATTGTGATGTATGCTCCCATGAGGTAAAAATGCTTAGTTCTCTTCACGGGTGGTCAGGTTTCATGTTTTCCTTCTCTGTAGTCTGTACAGTTGAGGTGTAATTATTGCGATGTCTAATTTTTTTTTCATTGGTTGACTATAAGATGGACTCCTGACATCTAATACATATAAGTTTTCATAGTTTTATGAAGATGCAGCTGCCAACATATATATTTATGAATTCATTCAAATGTCCTCTAGGTCTATCCTGAGCGGGTTCCTAACTGCCTGTTAGTGCCTTTTGAATGTTTATGCATTTTATATAGCAAGGTACCAATAATGAGAATCATGATCACAGAACAAATAAATTAGCGAAGACCCCATAATTGCATGCTGGATCACTGCATTTGGTTCCAAGTGATAAGGAAAATTGGTATGAAGAACGGTAGCCCATGAAACTCCGTTGCAATTGCAAATTTGCAATTAATTAAGTGTGCAAAAGGTTCATATATGCATTCTAAGGAAACTTCATGCAGGATGTAATTTTGTTGACTGCATCTTTGTTACAATCTTTGTTCCTACCATCTCAACATTCAGAAAAAGTGCATCTCATGTACATACTCTATGTCAATAGTTAATTTGTTTCTTTATCCTTTTCTTTCAGGAATCCATATGCACGATTTATACTTGCCGCAATTTCAACAATGGAAATAGGAGGGATGAATCAAGTGTGCAATTGGCTATTTCGCTTTAAATGAAAATTGCATAAAGAAAAAAAATGGTGCCTTATGCCAGAAATAAACTGTCAGATATGTCGTAACTCTTTTCTATTCTTTTCAGCTGTCGCATCACAAGTCAAGAATACCTGAGTCAATAGAGTGATTAAAATGTCACCTTTAACGTGGTTTGGAAAAGTGTATGAAAGTTTCTTAAGATCCCTCAGTATTTTGTTCAATCTCTGCTCAATCAAATTCACTCCACTAAAGTTTTGCTGAATTGAGAGGTCTGATTACAAATATTCTATTGTGACCATTGGTTGCGGCCTGGGTGTCTGTTATATTTGAATTGAGTTCTTATATCCAGCTACTACTCTTGTTGCTTCTCAAATGAAGATATTTTTTATTAGACTCCTAAAGCCTGAAGATCACTTGCAAGCTCAACAACACGGCTTGCAACAAGCTAACTGAAAGAGAAAAGGGAATCAGCGAAAGTATGCTAAAAGTTTGCTACTTCCAAAATCAGAGCAAGTCAACTTTAGTTTTTGTCTATGTATGCAGGCATTGGGTCTCAACAAAGTTTACAACTTTGATTTTGATGGTTAATGATATTTCAACTGTCTGAGACCTTTGTATTTTCATTTATAACATTCCGATATTCACTTTAGCTGTATTTTTTATACAATGTATTGTCCACGTTGCTTGTGCTTTTTAATTACTTGTTTCATAATAATCAGAGGAAATATATTTTCTTTGTGTAATTATTAGCTCCATCATAAATATCATTTGAGCATTTATATATTATTTTGAAGTCTACATTCTGAAAGATAGTGTAGTCAAGTACATCATAATGCTCATATTCCTGCCAAGTGATGTCATTATTTAGACACGTGCGTGGCGCACGTGCATTTTTACTAGTACAAATTTTAATGTATCTCACAGAATATTCAGGACATGTGAGCCCATGGCATGGTACTCAGTATGCAAGATACGGCTACTACTATATACAAAATGATCTATTACTGAACACTTTCATCAGGATAGAAGCAGATAATCAGATCACGCCGTGCAGACTAATGGAAAACGGCACAGTACTCACCCGTGAACAGGCGGTGAGGACGACATGTCCATGGCCTGCTCGCTGAAAGGAAGGTCGGTGATCAGAGGGGGCAGGCGCCCGTAGCGGCCGGCCCGGTTGCACACTGTGATACTAACTGAGGAAGAAGAAACGCTTCGCCCACACGGAGCCAGCTCCGATCTCAGGATGAACACGGTGCGGCCGTAGAACTGGAACGTTTGCCAGCCGAGGTCATCGAAGTTCCCGAAAGCGTCAGCCCGCACGTACCGGATCGTCCGCTGCTCTGGCAACGGCTGGGTGCGACTGCGGAACCTACCCATGAAACTTCCGCTTGGAAGACGAACTTCCTGTGGGGCACAGGTGTTTTGGAAACCAGAATAAGAAGTGATCTTGGCACAATTGCCAAGAATCGCTCCGCTGTGAACTCAGGAATTTGAACAAAGAGGAACTAATCTTGGCACGAAATCAAGCACGAATCGCGTCACCGTGAAAGTTAACAGACAGGTTTAAGTGACAAACAGCGTCAGAAACAAATGCACATGCACATAACTTGGAACTGGTTCAAGTGATATCAACGCAAAAAAAAAAAAAAAAAAAACCTCCATCGGCAGCTGGACGGGCTTTTCGTGCCCTCAAGTGCCGTGGGCTTAACCCCCCCCCCCCCCCCCCCCCCCCCCCCCCCCATGGGATAGCACAGTACGGCCCATGTAACGGCCGGGCCGTGCTGGCCCATTTAATGCCGTGCTGAGCCGGGCCGTGCTGGCCCATTTAATGCCGTGCTGAGCCGGCCCGCCCATTTGGACATCTATAGGGCATCGAGCCTTTGACGCAAGTTGAAGCAGTTAGATGTGCTCGGTCCGTCCTGACGCCGTCACGCGACCTGTACATGGGCATCTCAATCCTATTAACTTATAGCCCCATATCAACGGCAAGACAAGGCAACCACTGGGAGTTTGACTGTTTGAGTGGACAAAAAGAAAAAGGGCATGTCTACCAGGGAGAGATTCAGAATGTTTATCAGGTGCCAAACGCTCCAATTTGCGATGCAAAATGGTAAACGAAATCCACGAATTTCCATCTGGTAAACGTAAGCTCATAAGATTTACCTAAGTATGATATCACACTGTTTTCAGTCTAGACATCTCAAGGAGAAAACGCTGTAAACTCATCGCATTAGTACAAGAGCATATGGCCAGGTGGGCCCAGCACAAACGAGTCAACCAAAAGACACAAGAAACTTAAGGCCTTGAGTTAGCGCCGCCTTCAATTTCAAGTAGCAGCTTGCTCCATGACGTGCCTCCAATCCTAGTAGAAAAAAAAAACAATTACTTTGAGTCATCTGGCAAGTAAAGAGGTAATATTACCAGGATGACAAGTTCATACATGCTCCAAAGTCAACAGATGTGAGATTGTTATATTATTAGAGTTGTCGGTCCATACATGCACAAAAAGGTTATCACTGAACCGACATGATCCGAAGGACGAGAACTGGGTATTTTTCACTAAAGGGGACAAGGCTTCAGTTCAGAATAAGCTAATAGGATTGAGATTCGCAAACCCTATAACAGTAGTAACACATAATAAAAGAAACATCATAGCTAACTTACCTAGGCCAGCCTCATCACATTACGTGCTGAAGAAAACCCTCCCCTAGCCGGGACATAATAGGTATCTAGAAAAAAAGAAATAAACATAAGATCGTTGTTAAGGTAAGAGTCTAGTATCAATGGTAATACAAAAGCATGTATCTGATTATAAGATTCTCAAAGTCCAGTTAAAAAAGGGTAATACAAAAGCAGGTATCAGATTATAAGATTCTCGAATTTATCTAACCTTTTCAAACTAGTCCTTAAGAATCAATCTTATAATTGTACCCACAAAACTAACAAAAAGGTCAAAAATAATCCCGCCAAAAAATCAGCTGGTAAAGAAGTTTCAAATTCAGAATACTGTCCGGAAATACTTCTTGCTAACATTGCAGGAACAAGGTACGGATTTGGGTTGTAAAGGAAGTAGCACAATGAAAAGAACATTCTGGATTCTGGAATCTGACCAAAGGCAAAGGGTGCGATCGGCTGCACTGGCTTGTGGCTGCAGCAGCTATAGTGCCCAAGCCGATCACACCCAAATTATACAACTGGCAACCGTCAGGCGTCATTCAATCTGGGAGTAAAACATAAGAATGCAAAACTGCTGGTTCAAGACCAAACCAGCATCATGCAACATACTAACACACCATACTAACAAAAATGATACAAACTATTAAAGTATATTTGGTAGTATAGATATTATGTATCTAGGACTCAATATGTATCCAAGGAGGTGACTTGCAAGGCAAGTCATGTACTCTCATATATACCGGCCAAGAGGCTCCATACAATACAACCAATCATTATACGCTATCTATCTCTCTTACATGGCATTAGAGGGTGTTACGATCCTATGACCTAACCCTAGCTGCTCGCTTCTGCATCCCACGCCCCCGGGAAGATCGATTTCCATGATCTTCACCAGGGGCAGCGCCCTTGTCTCGCGAGAGATTCAATTGATCTGGTCGCCCTTGTCGCTTAGCATAGTCCAACAATGGAAATGATCTCCTTTGTGCTCCGCCATGCGACGAGCCACTCCTTCGGGCGTTGGGCAAACCGCCACTGCCAAGCGCTACCCGGTCGTCAACTCGTCACCTTTCCTCAGGTCACACAGTGGACGGCCAGCCTTGACCTGAGCTGCCCAGTCCCACCACCTCCGGGCGGCTCCAGCCGAGCAATAGGAGTGCCGCTGCCTTCAGCCACACATGGATTCCCAACCGCCATGCACCATTCGGATTTCTTCCATCAAGCCATGCGCTCTGTCCTGTTTTCTAGGCACTGGCGCCACCCGCTCGCACTCGCGGTCCAAGTGGCGCCATCTGCTGCCACTTCCAGGAAACCGTCGCAGCAGATATTGCTAACAGGTCAATGTAAGTGCGCTTGTTGATACATCCAAACAGCAACGCCTATGTTGGGCACTGTTGATTATGTGTACCTGTGTGCCTATGTTGATGTTGTGCACCGTCCTCCACGGCTATGACTACCTCCACCTTGACCTCGGCTACTTCGCCGCATGAGGTACTCGTCGATTCTCTACAGTTGCAGCATACGCAACACGATGACACTTCAACTACGGGGGATGTCAATCCGCCGCGTCTACCTTCGGCTTCTTCAGTCTAACCGTCCTCCCGATGTGATTGCGGGGGATGTTAGTATATTTGGTAGTTTAGATATTATGTACTAGGACTTCCAATATGTATCCAAAGAGGTAACTTGCCCTCCAAGTCATGTACTCTCATATATACCGGCCGAGAGGCTCAATGCAATACAACCAAGCATTATACACAATCTCTCTCTCACACACAATTCAAAGCCACAGGCCCAACTGCTGCCCAACTGCTCCTGTCATCATTCATCAATTTTTGTCACTAACACGAGTGCGCTGGTGTCAGAACCAGATCAATGTTTGTAAGCCCTGTGAGTTGTGTTCAGCAGTGTAGTATCTAATTATTCCTCAATTAAGTGTCAGATGTCAGTTATCCAAGGGATGTTGGGAGAAGCCAGTTTCAGGGTCTTTGGCAGTTTTGACAAGCACGTCATTGTGCTTATAGCATGCTATAGAATAATGGCCATTAGGCCATGATGTGCACCACTTAGAACATGATCATGGGTGTGTTCTCACTTCTCAGCTATAAAAACAAGAAATGTTGCAGCTTAACTGCAGCTTCATTTGAGAGTTCTTTGTTTTGTTTGTGCAGTGCTTGTTTTCTTTCACTAATGACATAAAATTTACAGTGGGCCTCCCTCGCTGTTTTCCCGGTTTCAAATCAAAAAATAATAATAAATAAAATGCCTCTCACCATGACTCCCTGAGTTCTTGAATGAGATTTTGATAACAACCAATGTAGCAAAACAGCTAAAATCCTGTTCAGCAAATCTGCTTTTAGAAGTTGAGGTTGAAGAGCATCTCCAGCAGAATTGCTAAAACTGGAGACCTAAAACTGAGTTTAGCAATAGGAGAGAGAAGATTTGCCAAAAAATTTTGTGCTCCTCTCCAGCAGCATTGCTAAAACTGGAGACCTATATTCTCAATTTGCTCCATTCTCATCACATTGCACATAACAAATCCAAATTAACTCCACGAAATATTGATAATTCAAATGTTTTCAAAGATAAAAGTGACTCATAAGCAAAAATTGTTTTCAAATACAACACAAACTCATGCACGACGACGTTCGCCAAGCCTTTTCCACATTTCTTCCATAAGATCGTTACGAAGTTGTTCATGTGACTCCCGATCTTGAATTTCTTGGTGCACTTGAACAAATCTCTCAATCCGATTAGTGTCTCTACGTGGCGTCACCTTTTTCCCCATCCCTTCATAGTCGTACTCCACATCCTCTCCACGCTCATCCTCGATGATCATGTTGTGCATGATCACACAAGCCGTCATGATCATCCACAATGTTGTTTGATCCCAAAATCTAGCTGGACCACGAACAATGGCAAAACGGGATTGTAGTACCCCGAATGCCCTCTCCACATCCTTTCTCACAGCCATTTGTTGTCTTGCAAAGTGAATCTGCTTGTTACCTTCGGGGTTTGATATTGTCTTCACAAATGTGGCCCATGCTGGATAAATCCCATCAGCTAGATAGTATCCCATTGAGTACTTGTTTCCATTTGCTTCAAAATCAACCGGTGGTGACTCTCCTTTGGCTAGCCTAGCAAAGAGGGGGGATCGATGCAACACGTTGATGTCATTGCAAGAACCAGGCATGCCAAAGTATGCATGCCAAATCCACAATTCTTTATCGGCCACCGCTTCAAGAATGATGGTAGGATCATGGGCATGGCCAGTGAATTGCCCATGCCATGCCGTAGGGCAGTTCTTCCATTTCCAATGCATACAGTCAATAGAACCAAGCATCCCCGGAAACCCTCTTTGAGTTGTTAATTGATAGAAGCCGAGCGGTGTCTTGTTCATTAGGTGCCCGCAAATAATCTGGACCAAAGATCTCAATCACTGCCTTCACAAAGTGTCTCAAGCTCTGGATGATTGTACTCTCCCCAATAGCTAGATAATCATCAAGAGAATCAGCCGGAGCACCATATGTCAACATTCGCAAAGCTGCGGTGACCTTTTGATATGGACTATGGCCAAGAATCCCAGCTGCATTTCTCTTCTGCTTGAAGTAGTCATCATGAGTCTCAACAGCAGCTGCAATGCGCTTGAACAAATCAGGTGACATCCTGAACCGGCGCCGGAACAATCGAGGTGGATACACAGGATGAGGATCAAAGTAATGTGCCATGAGTCGGTTGTGGCCTTCTAGTCGATCTCTATGAATCATCTGTCGACCAGGCATTGAACCCCCATGTTTCTTTCGCTTCTTGCTCTCCAATTCCAGAAGTGTGACAGCAGCAAAGTCCTCATCGTCATCCCATTCATCCTCCTCTTCCTCCTCCGATGACAAGTCGTCAAAAAATTGTTGCACAAGCAAACTCATCTACAAATCCATGAAACACACGTCTCAGCACTTTCATTCTCCAATCAGGTTACCATTTGAACCTATACTAAAAGAAAAAAAATCAGATTGTTTACCTTGCGGGCAATTCGTCAAACACCTTGCTGACGCTGAGAGAAGAGGAGATACAAAGGGAGCTCTTCAAGGCGAGGCTATGGCGTGGCTGGTGCTCAGGTAGGAGAAGCGTGAGATGGCGCGGCTGCAGCTCTTCCTGATGCGGGACCGCGTCGCCACGGACGCGCGACGCCGTGCTCGCCCGCCCCGTGACGCCACCACTGCGCGTGCTCGCCACCACCGCGCGCGGTCGCCAGCCACAACCGCGACGCCGTGCTTCTGAGCCACACCGAGCTCGCGGTCGCTGCGCCCTGCTCGCTAGCCGCCGCCTCCGTGGGAGGCGCGGGTGGCGTTGGCACAGAGAGCCGTCGAGAGGGCGCGCGGAGAGGGAGATGACGACCCGGGAGAGGGAAGGACGGCGTTAAGGCCGTGGCGCACGGATCCGGTGGATGGCGGCGGGATCCCGGCGGCAGCGCGGCTCGATTTGGTGCCGGCGGCGGGCGGAGGGAGATGCGGTCGCGAACGGGGGCGGAGGGGAAATGTCGCGCGGGGAGCAGTTGTCGTTTCGCGCCAGTGCATCACAAGTTTTAGCAATCCAACCTTGCATTGCTATATTTGGGTTCAGGAGAGAGAGTTTTAGGCTATAGCTTAAAAATTTTAGGTATAGCAATCCATATAGGTCATCTGCTGGAGCAGATTTTGGATAGTTTTTAAGCTTTCTGGCAGTTTTTAGGTATAGCAATCCGGTTTAGGTCTTCTGCTGGAGATGCTCTTTAGATGACCGGTTATCTTTACTCCTTATTATGGGGCATCTGAGTTCACTTCCACCGTCCCGCGTCCGTCGCACGTCGTATAAAACCCGGTCTTTTTCATCTTCTCGTGCAGCCGCAGACGCAACGTATATGGTACGGACTTCCACGTAATGATTTTCCTAAAACGCCATCTCGTGGCATCATCCTGCCCATCTCGTGCCGCCATCGCCTACCTATCTCTTGCCGCCACCGCGTGGACGAGGCGACCTAGGGCGTCACCGACGACGATTGAAGAAGATTGTGGACACCCGGCCCCTAAGGATCGACGCATGAAGCGGATCACGATCGCCGCCTGACGAAGATCGCGGACACCATCTGACAAAGATCGTCGTGTTCCCTGTCGATCGCCGCATGTCGAAGGGGCGTCTACCTCCTATCGCGCAGGTGTGTCTGTCGATCTCAGCATCTGTTCACGTTCTACCCTCCACTGAGGTCCAGACCACCGCCAGGGATCTATCAATCATTGAAACGAAACAGATCGAAGGCAGATCAACTTCCGAAGTTTGGGGCCTTTGGGCGTTCTCTATCTGATCTTTATTTGGGTATCCGTAGATGGCAAAAAGGAGGCAAGGAGGAGGAGAAGAGGGTTGTCATCATGGGGGAGGACGAGGCATCTAGGTCAGGCAAGAATGCAGCAGCTGCAGGCAACCTGCCATGTATGGATCAGCTCCGGGAAGAGCTTTTTTGTGCGGTAAGTGTGTTTCTTTTCGTTCTGTCTAGAATGCGGCGATGTCAAACAATATGTACATATGCATGCCACAGGAAACAAAGCACGAAATTAGTTCAATTTGAATGTGAATTAGGATGTCAGTTAAAATTAGCAAAAAAATTAATACGTTCATGGTTGGTGCAACAGGAAACAAAGCACGAAATTAGATCAATTTGAATGTGTATTAGGATGTCAGTTGAAATTAGCACAAATTTCTTATTACGTTCAAGGTTGGAAGTGCAGCTCAACAATTTCTACGGCCACGAACCAACGTCAACCTGTGGGGATCATTCGTGACCTGCCCCGAGCATGCCGTACTAGCGCATACCTTTCGGAGAACTCAGCTGCGACCTCAGCAGCTGGTCTTGAGGATCTTGCGGCACGATCGGTGAGAGATTTGAACCCTTTTGCTTGCTCCTCACCACCGCAACGTCAGAAGCAGTGCTACTAAGGCTGGTAAGAAAATATCGATTGGTGTTTCTGACTAAATACATGGAAAGCTTGCTACGGTCATTTTATGAAAGGCCCGTTCATGGAAGAGAAAGCAAGTCATATCCTCATCCGGATCTCAGGTTACTCGGGGTCGGAACTCGGCTCACGACTGAGATGGGTACCACCGGATGATGGAAAGCTGAAGGTGAATGTGGATGGTACTTACAATGAGCAAACTGAAGCAGCTGGCCTGGCCGGTATTATCCGCGATCATTTGGCCAGCTACTTCTAACTGCTACCCGTTTACTATTCCACTGCAGGGATGATGTGGAAGCCAGAGCTGCGGCATGTCTAGATGGTACTCAGACTCGTTGGTAGATGGCCGGACCAGACCATTGTCCTGGAGCCTGACTGCGCCACTGGCGTCTCCAAGATAGCAGCTTATGGGGTAGATCGTTTTTTTTTTACGACGCCGCTAATCATATACTTCATTTATTTTTGAAAATGTAAAAACAAATAAGTCATGATTAAAGTATATCTTATGATAAAACAAATTGTACAAAATAAGTAATATTTTCATAAATCTTTTGAATAAGACAAGTGGTCAAACGCGGTGTCTGAAAGTCAACAACTGCTTATAATTTGAAACGGAGGGAGTATAAGAGCTGGCGGTGAAAAGGTAGATAGGAGTCAGAATAAAATTGCGCACGAAATTGCGTAGGTAGGTCAGAGTGGAGTCTTTTTGTGTGTGTGTTCCAGACCTGGTCCTCAAGAATCGTGTGTTGAACTTGGGTTGTAATAACATTACGTGATCCTTTAATAAAGCTTATTTATTGCCAAAAAAATAATATGTTGACCCAACTCAGTAGATGTTCTTGTGCATACTTTTTTTATAAAGATCCACACGGTAAAAATGAGATACACAACGGCAAATTAAATTAGCAGGAAGAGTGTTAAAAAGTATCATAAGACTTCTTTTTTTTCGAACAACCCGTGGCAACGCACGGGCACTTTTGCTAGTGATTCTATATGGAAGCAGTGTAGTGGAAAATGCTTTTACAAACCAAAGCTCAACAGGCAGCAGATGTTTTTTTTTTTTTTGAATGTCAGACAGCAGATATAGCCCATGCGTACAAATGGCTCAAATAGAGTTTTGGCCCTGGTAATGGTATGCTCAAAAGCTTTTGGCCTGCCTGCTCGCTGGAGTATATATATTAAAATCTAACAGTAGTATGTACGGTTATAGTGTGATTTAATGGTGAAAATTGATTTAGCTGAAATTGCAGTTGGTGATGGTGATCATTTGTCCATCTGCCTCCGCATCACGTGACTTCGGCGCTCTAACCTTTGATCACCTTCCCTCTCTGCTGATCATCTCCTGAGATCTTACTCTCTGTCCACACACGGTAGAGCCCGGTGACTGCGAGATGTCCAACTGGGCGTTCGGTCAGACCGAACCGATCGGTCTCGGTCTTCGGTTTCTAGGGAAGTTCGGTCATCAGAACAGCCAAGACCGATCGGTCTTCTTGAAAAGCCAAGACCGAGAAATTCGGTCTCGGTTAGTTCGGTCTCGGTCTCGGTCACGACCGAACTAACCGGACTATACAAAATAGCTACAAAATATTATAATTTGTAGCAAATTTGAGCTATATTTATTTTATTCCAAGGCAAAATTAGCAATACAACATATAGATTAAACAAAGAGATAAGAGTGATGGTTGATATAAACCCACTAGAATAAATATTATATCACTAATAATAGTCTAAAATACACATTATGTCAACAAAATCTAAATGTTCGGTTATTTCGGTTAGTTCGGTTACCCGAGGCATACAACCGAACTAACCGTAAAAAGTTCGGGTATCGTGAACTCGAGACCGAACTAGTGACCGAAATTTTCGGTCTCGGTCACTTCGGTCTCGGTCTCGGTTAGTTCGGTTCGGTCCTCGGTCTTCGGTCAATTATGCCCAGGCCTAGTCATGACCAGTTTCTCTGAATAAGGGCCTGTAGTGGATGGTGCAGCCAGTGGCGAAGCTAGGCTAGCACTGATGGTGGTGCCAATATGCCATCTATTGCTAAATTTCATGTGTTTTAGCTGGTCCAATTGACATTCGTACAGCTAACTATTTTTCTTAGGACAGCGTGGCTTCGCCATTGGGTGCAGCCCCTGACCCTCCCAGGCAGGGAGATTTCAGATGCAGACCTGCCTCAATTGGATCAAGCAGGGTTGCACAGCATACAGACAGGTGCCCCATGACTAAAGTTCATATTCCAGATAAGGTGGTTGCTGACAAAAATGACCACTGCAGCAAAGCTTGCAATAGCTCTAAACGGCTGATGAGCATAGAAGCCTAAAGTAGGGTTTGAAACCAGCACACAAAAGCATAATCGAGGGGCAAATAAAAGACGGATGGCACCAAAGTACCAATGGGGCTCTGTTTGTCTGCCAACATCTAGATCCACAATTGCTTGAAGGGATTGAGCAGCGGCAGTGTGGGCTCCTTTGGAACGGGAGGCTGGAAAAAGACGGCTTATTTGACATGGATTTGTTTAATTAGGAGTTGAGCCCACTCTTTGGATGTTGGATCAAGGTTGCCATTGATCATACATATTTCGGAAAATGGCAGTACAAGTCTGTCTGACGACCGTTTTCCATAAAACAAATGAAAAGTGGACTTATTTTTTCAGTCCAACATGTGCAAACAGACTTATTGTTTCTCAGTATAGTAAATTTTAATTTTTGCGCAAGGCAAAATTTTCTCAAAATAGTAAGCTTAGATGTCTTTACTGTGTTTTATGATAAAGTAAGAAATAACTAAAATGCTTTGACAAAAATGAGCTGGCAGCTTCATTTTCCAACAATTCATACCTCTAACAATTATTTCCATGTCATCTGACAGCTTTAGCGTCAACTTCTTTGTACGCTGGAGTTCTTTTCGTGTGTGGAACACGCCAACCTATGAAGTTAAGAAAACATATTTCTTAGGGTCCAAGATTTGTACCATGCGGAACATAATTATTTCAATATAAGCAAGCCAATCACCGTCCCTTGAAAATTCGGAAACAAAACACTAAGAAAACCTTAACAAGAAAATTACCAACCATTACAGCATGAAAGCACTTAAAGAGATGTGGCCCTTGTTATTCATAGTGTAAATGAACCTATGTTCTAACATAACTGGTTCCAAACTATTTACTTTTCATTTAGTTGCATATGGATGACATATCTATGGGTCAAACTGAAGTGGGATGTTGCTGCTGCTAGCCTTCAGATTTTGCTTGCAAAGTAGGTACTAGTTGCATAAAGATGGCCTAATGCAACTGAAAACTATTGAAGAAACAGCTTAACAGCCTTTTGCACAAGCTCATAAAAATAAAATAACAAATTCAAGTTGAGTTACCAAACATTTATGCTGAGCAAGATTTTACACTGTTAAAAAAGAACATATTTGGCTTAGTTGTTGAAAGGTGATAACGATACAGAATACTTTCATCGGACACTGGAAAGAGGGAGAACAAAAAAATCCCGAAAAATAAAAATAAAGATATAACTCAGACCCGAGGCCCAGCCTTGCTTAAGAAGCAACTGATTTTCACATAAAGCTGTCAGCGTAGACGCACTAATCACAGTTTTAGCAGGGGACACAAACTATCCAGAATTGGCAATGTTGAATTGGACATGGCTTTTTCGTAAGAAAAGAATAAACATACTGTTACATCAACAGTAGAACCGACGACTTTTCCTTTGTCATGATGATTCTGGCATATGCTTAAAAGCATGTTCTCCAGCTGAAGTGAACAAGAATATAAATGTCATTCAAGATCATAAACAGGAAATATTTATCTATTCACACATAAGATAGGCCAAATTTATTACTAAAATTACTAGTACCACTATATAGCGTACCTCAACTGTGGTAGCAACAATCACTCCGTTCAGGCTCTCAATGATATCACCAATTCGAACTCCTATTTTCTCAGCAGCAGATCCTTTGGACACCTGCAATTCAATAGGTAACAAGTTACTCGGTAATTTATCGAGGGTAAAAAAAAGATAAAAAAGGAAAATAATATTTTTCAGAAAATAAACAGCAAAGCCACACATACCTCATTAACGATAAGACCAGTATCGATGTTACACTTGATGGAGATCCTTTCTAGATGAGCTGGGTCTAGAAATTTGATTGGTGAAAACTTCATCCCCATATGCAGCCGAGGGACACAGCTATACCAAATCATTAATTATCTGAGTTTGAAACTTCAAACATGCCAATTTTTCTAAGCAACCCATTTCGATTAAAATTCTTTTTTATGTCTAAAATTCCTAAATCATGAAAAAATGGACTTAAGCAAATAAAAGATTATTGAGTTCTCTCAACATGCTTATGAAACAATAAGAGGTTTCTAACTAACTTTTATTCATGTACGTGTGACCTAATCTATATCACTACAACACAATAGCTTTAGGAATAAACAAACTTACCCAATCGTTTTCCACATGTTTAAGCACTTGAGTAAAATAGAAGATGGAATGAATCTCAATCCCTTGTAGATCATCCCAAGAACTTGCCCCTTCAAGTCAATGACCGGTCCACCGGTGCCACACTAAAGCATTGGAATTGTTAAATTACAATCATCAGAGTGCTTTACAAGATAAAACAGTAAAATGTCACGTAAAAATATAAAGAGAAGTTTTGTACCTCAGAAACTAAGCCACAGCTAATGAATATATAATGATGGCGCTCATATACGCTTGGGCCATTGTACAGAAATCTGCCATGATCTATCTTGAGAAATTGATCATCATTTCTTCCTAGCACATAACCCTCGTGACCATACATCACCTCATCAGTACAAAAGGAAGGAGTCTCAACTGATATGTACGTGTCAATCTTGAACAAAGCAACATTGAAATGTTTGTCATAGTGTAATAAGTGGGCAGCAACAGTTGTCTCATTTTTATGTAACAAATGGACAACAACCTGAAAAATATTGCAGAGTCAAAACATTACAATTTTAAGGAAAACGTGTCACCATTTATTGAGGGAAAAAGTACAAACAAATGATCAGGAACATGAAAAACAGTGGCAAAATCACAGCATTCTACTTTTGAAAAACACATCAATTTTTAAGACAAATGTCCATTATTGCCTCTATCTCCAAGTGGGAGCCGCAATTAATATTGAACCACACATCGTTAGTTTGGGTGACAACTAATAGCTAAAGTACAAATGAAAGATTCAAATGATTTGAATGCATACTAACCTCAGCATTAGGAGCATATTCCACTGAGTTTGACGACCACTCATCCGGAGGGGCTTGGAGCAAATCAAAAGAGCTGATGTCAAGATAGTGCAACTTTTGCTCTCCTTATCCCAATCAACGAGAAAACCAGATGAACGACTTAGGAGGTTTCCATCTGGAAATTCATGTTATCAAATACAGAATGCAAAATGAGACAACAACAACAACAACAAAGCCTTTTTATCCCAAGCAAAATGAGACGTCAAAATAAAATGGAGAAGTGAAATGCATGGCCGGTCCACGAACTTGTTCGGGGGTGCCATCTAGGTCCCTGAACTCTTAATTCCATATTTAGGTCCCTGAACTTGTTAAGCGGTTCACTCGAGGTCCAGATCTCGTTTTCATCCATTAGCTCGGCGTCTTTGAGAAATTCATCTCACCCAATTTCAGCAAACTCATAATTTGTATTACTATTAACATTTTAATTTTGATATTTTTCCTAGTTTTCATGACCTCGATAGTATCACAAATTCGGAGTTAATACTCTTATAGCTGCTATGAAGACATCAAGAAAGCAATCAACACTAATTATGGAGATTTGGACATCGGGTGAAGTTCAAAGACCTAAATGTTCAAATTAAGAATTCGGACCTAGATGGCACCCTCAAACAAGTTCGAAGACCGCCATTGCACTTTCTTTTACATACCAACATAGGATGATAGTCCCACAACAGCTTTCCCTGCTTTCAAAACAATCTGCGTTGCTGAGTCACGGATAGGAAGAAACTTTTCCTTAACAATGCATGAGTTGACCGCAGGTTTATCAAACGTGACCAGCTTGCGATGTCCGGCTGCAAGTAGATACCCATGTTGTAATGAAGAATATAAATGAAAACAAAAAATAAAAAAGGGGAGGGGGGGGGGGGGGGTCAAGTACAATAGATAAATTCATAACAAAGCTGGTTTCATAGCACTCACACCTTCTGCACATTAAGTTAGCACTAGCAAATGGACCAAAAAGAGTGCTGCAATAATTTGGAACTTTGTGTACCATTAAAATTTACCTGTTTTTTCGCGGAACTTCGAGTTGACCTCCTCGTAGGCAGCCTCCGTCTCAGGATCTAGGTCTAAGGGTGTGCACGGCCAACGAAGTGGGGAGCTGACTGCAGAGGAGGCCTCTGAGGAGCAAGCATCCTCTGTGGCAGCTGAAGCTGAGGGAGCCTCCTCATGCTCCATCTTGCTAGCGCGCCTTTTACCAGCCACCTTGGACTTTTTCCGCTTCTTGGGACGCTCCTGAGCGTCTCTCCTCTTCCTCTTGCCCCGGTGTGACCGGGGCCTCGACGCCTCTTCCTCCTCGTTGGTGACGGTCGGCGCGAGGCGGAGAACACCGCTGGGCGGCGCCAGCCTCCCAGACAGGGGCCTCGACGCATCTCCCTCCTCGTTGGTGGCAGTCGGCGAGAGGCGGAGCCCACCGCGGGGCGGCGCCCGCCTTCTTGCCCCAGACCGGGGCCTCGACGCCTCTCCCCCCTCCCCTTCCTCTTGCGTGGTGGTCGGAGCCATTCACGAATTATTTTATGTGCTGTGATCAGATCGTGAGGCTCGGGATTTTGATGAGGAAAAGTCTATGCGTACAACATTTTATTACGAAACCGCTGCGAAGGCTCGACTGACTTCAACAAGAAAGGTCATTTTTGAGAGGCAATCTGGCCATTGCCTTACGCCTACAGTACTTTGCATTTTCTTCTGGTCGCGACATCTCCAACAGAGCAACTGCATCTCCTCCGTGCCGCCTCCTCCGCGGGTCCAGCTCGTTCCGCATTCCCGCCACAGGCACACCGCTCCTCGCGCCCCTCGCTCGCCCATCTCGCCGCCGCGCCGCCAACTCGCCGGAGAGGAGCCGCCGGCGATGGCTTCCTCCCTCTGCTCGCTCGTCGTCCTCGTGTTCCGGGTGATGGCGGGGCTCCAGTGCGAGCTCGCCACCGAAGACGCGCACCGCCTCCACGCCATGCGGCTCCACTTCGGCCCGACGTCGCCACCTCGCCGCGACGGCCCATCGCCAGGCTTGGCGTCGGGGACGTCGAGCTGCCGCCGGCGCTGTTCGCAAACTGTTGAAGAGCGTGTCGAGGCCGTCGAGCTGCCGCCGGCCTGGAGCGGCGAAGCGGAGGCGGTGGAGGCCGTCGCGGCGTCGGCGGCCGTGGAGGCCATCGCCAAGATCCGCGCCGGACAAGCTGATGCCGCCGCCGAGGAGCTCCGCCATCAATGAAGTCTGGACTCTCTCGGCCCGTGCCATTGACGCGCACCACGGCCGCGGCTCCCTCCTCCCCACCTCCCCGCCGCGGAGATGGCGGCGCGCGCCCACGACGTGGCCGCGCTCGCCATCAAGGGCCACGCCGCGCACCTCAACTTCCCCGACCGTGCCCACGAACTGCCCTGCCCGACGTCCACCTCGCCGGCGGACATCCAGGCCGCGGCCACGCAGTGCGACACGTCGTCGTCCTCGGCCGAGCTGCCGTCGTCGCCCGCGGCCGCTGAGTCGCCGGAAGCTGCCTGCTGCCCAGAGACGACGGTGCGGGCTGGCGACGCGGACGGCGGCCAAGAGAACGCGCTGTTCGACCTGCCGGACCTTCTCCTCGACCTGAGGGACGGGCTGTAGTGGTCGCCCGTGTGGCTGGAGGCTCGCCCGCGCTTGTCCCCGCACCACCTCCATCTCCAACCCCTCGCCCAATCGAGCTCTCCTCATGAGCAGCCATGGCCGCCACCTCAGCTCCCTGTCGCAGCAGATGCTCCCCACAATACCTCCCCGAATCGGTGCCTCAAATGGAATCAGAGGGACATGAGCATCTGATTCCCCAACTCCATGGCCGCTATCTCTTCCTTCCCCATGGCGGATTTGAGCTTCTGAAGCTTGTTCATGGTGGCTTGTTCATAGCGAGCAGGAACAGGGGCACCTCGGCCTTGGGCGACGGTATGTGGTGGTCGGCATCGTACGCGCTGTCGGCGGCGCCGCTGCAGCCGGAGGTGGAGCCGAAGCCGACGCGGATGCCGGTGGCCTGGGAGCGCCGGTGGTTGCCGGGGATGTGGTCATGTGGACCGGGAGCGCTGCGTGAGATGCACTGGAGGAGAGAGGGAAGCTATTTTTACATCCCCTCTCTCCTCAAAGGCAAACTTCCTCTCCTTTATGCCTCTTCTGTTGGAGACGATTTTCATGTGCACAGTGTCCATCCAAGAGCTATTTTGGGTTTGCATCTCCTTTTGCATGAGCTGTTGGAGTCAGTCTAACTATAATAAAACAGTTTTCTGAGTTTATAGTTACTCTCCATTTTTCCAGTCTATCTAAAATCAAGTTACCAATGCCTCAAACCGGGCCGAGAGAGGTGCTCGACACCGGGCCACTGAGGCGTCGACTTGCCGCACACCGCTCGCATACCGGCCTCGAAGCACAGGGATGCGGTGTTGAGGCGGATGGCGGTCGCAGCGCTTGCTCATGGAAGAAGGCGAGCTTCAGGGAGTCGCGAATGGTGGAGGACGGCGACCATGAGCCCCAGCAAGAGTGTGGCATCAATTCGCCATGGCCGCCGCACCTCCGTGACGCCACCCACAAGCACCACGGCAATCCGGGGCACCACGGTGTTGCGGGTGGATAGCCGTCGAAGAGGGCAAACTTGTGAGCAGCCATGGGTGGCGAGCTCGAGAGTAGGCAGGCAAGCAGCCATGGGCGGCGAGCCATGCGGGCCGCAGCCACGCGCACCGCCATGTCTTGCATCTGGACGAAGGGAGAGAGGCGCAGGATCGGGCAGCCGGGGACGGATCCTGTACCCGGAGACGGGGAGCAGCTTGAGCGGTGGAGGGAGCGGAGCCTCGCGTCATGGGCTGGGCTGGAGTGAGCAGCGACGGCGGCTGATCCTACCAAAGGGCGGAGGAGGCTGCGATGGCATGGGGCGTCAGGACGACTGGGGCGTGGCTTCCTCCTGTAGATCCGGCCATCGGGCGACTTCCGCTGCCATGGCGTGACGCCGTGTAAGATCAATGAACCTAGAGCATGGTTCATAGGTTTTGGTGATTGATGTCAACATGGTCAATGGGACTAACAAGGTTTGCTAGTTTGCAAGATGTTTAGTCTCATGGATGTAGTGACACACTATTGGAGTGCCAACACCTCAAAGGTGCAAGGAAGTTGATAAAGATGAGAAGTGAACATGAGGACTACTTGAGGTGACTACTACGCACATGAGGTAAGAGACAAGGTGAGTATGTCATGTGTCTTTGTATGTATCATATATCTTGACATACTCTTGATCATCATGTTGGTCTTACCGTTTATCCTATACCATGATGATCTTGTTTCTTATATGATGTTGTTATTGTGCTTGTTCCTGTTTCATATCTTATGCACATTATATGATGCTTCGGTCGGGTTGTCCTTTGTGACAACTAGATCATTGTGACTAACATCTTTGGATGTAGGAAACGTGTTCATGCATATTCTTTAGGTCACAATGAAGAAGCTTCGTCGTTGAAGGAGTGCGCCAACCTATTCTCTATATCCCGGTGATTGGTTTCCTCGACGATGGATGACGACAAGGATCAAGGACTTGATGGAGGTCGCGGTTGAAGAAATGGATCAAGGCTAAGGACATGCTAGATCCAAGCGAGTGTTGCTTGGTTAGATGTTAGCTTGAGTCCATAGGAAAAACCGGACTATCAAGGGGGATCGAGTCGTTTCTCTTAGGTCACACTAGTGGTAGAGGTATGTGGATGCTCAAAGAGTCTCTCAGGCACTAGGGTGGCAGCAGAGGAGAAGAGGAACCAAGAATGATGAAGTTGGAAGCAAGGATCAAGAAGTGGATAAAGTTTTCAGCTTTTGCAGTAGAGATCGGACAGTACGGTCCTAGGGACCGTACGGTACGGTCTTCATTGAAGATCCAGACAGAGAAGTGAAGTCTCGGGATGCTGAGAAAATGAAGACCGGACAATGGACCGTATGGTACGGTCAAGGAGACCGGACAGTACGGTCATCAGAAGATTTCCAGACAGAGAAGATGGAGTTTCTGTAAGTGGAAGAAATGAAGACCGGACAATCGACCGGATGGTACGGTCCTAGGGACCGGACAGTACGGTCTTCATTGGAGATGAAGAAGAAGATGGAGATGCGCCTGGAAATAGAGACCGGACAATACGGTCTGGAAGAGACCGGACAGTACGGTCCTTTGTACGGTCTCTAGTTTCGCAGGGCACTTTTGGGCAACGGCTAGTTTTGGGTTGGTGGCCTATAAATAGCCGGTTGCTTGACCCTTTGGGGTGCCTTTGGCCATTGTTATCAGTGGGGAAACACAGTGGGAGCCAAGAGGATGCAAGAGAAGCACATGGAGAGGCTTTAGAGAGAAATCTTGGTGCTTGAGAGAGAGGAGAAGCACATGGAGAAGATTTGGAGAAGAAAACTTAGTGCTTGAGAGGGTTGAGAGCATCCATCCACCTATAGGACTAGTATGGTCATAGGGAGGCGGTCTTGATTTGTTACCCTTGGTCTATGGCAAGGCCTAGACCGGTTAGGCGTCGGTGTTGAGCTTGCCAAAGAGAGTGTGGAAGCCGACACAAGTTTGTACACGGTCTTGGAGCTTCCCGTGCGAAAGAAGCATCACAAGTGGAGCGCCCTTTGGCACGCATCAAGTGCGGAGCCTTACCTTCGGAGGAGTACCCGGGAGAAGCCCGGCGGGACGTGCCCGCGACTTCACTCAAGAGCGGTGGATGGTCCCAAGGAGGAGAGCATCGCCGGTGTGCGGCGGGGTGAAGCCCGTGACTTCACTCGAGGAGTGAAGCGTGCTCTTAGGGGACATCACCGGCTTAAAGGGTGGAGTGTGCTCTAGAGGGGATCGCCATCGAGCGGAGGGACGGGGTCGAGACTCCGGCGGGAGTGACCCAACGTGGAGTAGGGGAAGGCGCCATCCTTCCGAGACAACGGGAAAAATCGATGAGCAATCTCTTACTCTTACTCTCTACTACTTGCACTTACTATCTTGTTTATCTTATATGCATGTAGTAGACCTTGTGCTTATCATATGATTGCTTGATGATTGTTTCCGTGTGCTAGCTCTATGTTATCTCTAGTGATATGCGCTTTCCTTATGTGTACTTACTTGCTCATAGCTCATACACTTGCTTGATATCATCTAGTGATCTTGTTATGCTTTATGTTGTATCTATCTTGTCATGATCACTAGTTTGAGCTTCCCAATGTGCTACTTGTATGCATGCTAGTTTATGTTCTATCTTATCTTATACACTAGCATGCATAGGACTTGTTTGAGCTTCCGTTTGTGTTACCCTTATGCTTGCTAGAATGCTCGAGTGCCTTTACCTTATACACTAGCTTGTGTAGGACTTGTTGAGCTTATCTTGTATCATATGCTAGGTTGTTCTTATATGCTCATGTATGCCTTGCTCCTAACATGTACAAGTCCTAGCACATGGTTATCCTTGCTTGATCACTATCACATAGTGCACATGTACTCTCTAGTTATGTATCCTTTACTTGTGCAAATAGAAAGAGTAGCTAGAAGTGCAAAAAGTTTTAGTTCATGGTGTGCCCGATTCACCCCCCCCCCCCCCCCCCTCTCGGTCACACGATCCTTACACGCCGGCGGGGAGGGGCGGCGCGGGATGGACGAGGGTGCCGGGGAGCTTGGGAGGCGGCTGTGGAGGGGGGAAATCAATGCAGAAAGAAAGAGGGAGGCAGCGGAGGTCGTCGACGATGTGGACCGGGGCCCAGCGCGCTGGCCGGCGGCGGGGAGGCGCGGCGCGCCGATGCTGGTGGAGGCGGACTGGACGGCGGGAGAAGAAAATTTCCTCCCGCCAAGAGAACAGTGGATAGGAAGCGAAGGAGACAGTACCTTTCTTTAGACAGTGGAGAGGATGATTTGGGTAAGTATCTAAAAATTTTACGTATTTATAGCTGGATAGGTATTTTATTATAGCACTTTGGGCTATCTAAGAGTCAGTTTTGGTAAGTTGTTGGAGCTACTAGTGTAATCCAGTCATCGCTACCGCGCGAGGGCACAACGAGGAGGCCATCCCTGTTTTGCTTCGGCACGATATGTTTGTGAGTGGATGAGGAAAAATTAATTTTTATCTTAATTCTTTGTTTGTCGTTATAGTTCACTGTTGATAATTGTTGCCCTTTGTTCTAAAATTGGTAATGGCTGCATGTTAATGTCCGTCATCGCTAAATCGGAGGTCGCCAAAATGATAGTTTCCCCAATAGTATGGAAGGAAAATCAGCCACCAACGCCGTCAAATGATGTTTGTCACCACCGCGAGGACAAGAAGCACTGACAACCCTAGCATGAGAGGGTTGTTAGATCAAACTTAATTTAGATCAAAACAATGACTTAGGCTAAAAACAAGATCAACTAGTCAAGATCTAGATCACATCTAGTAAACTGGTCTAATGCGGAATAGGGTTAGGTTCGGTAGATTACCAGCGGCAGTGGTGTCCATTGCTGTTGGCGTAGAGGTGATGGCTAGGGCACGCTCAGGGACGTAGCGCAGCTTCTCCTTGAGTGTCTTCAGGCGATTCCCTTCGGGGCGGTAGCGGCACTGCCCCTGGGGACGACGAACTCGAGCTTCCAGGTCTTCCTGCGCGGCTTAGCGATCGGTGGGTGGAAAACTAGGTCACGGTGATCCTTGGGAGGCGTGAGGGCCTCCCCTTAGATGGGGCACGCAGTAGACCCGGGGCCGAGCCGTATTGAGCTTATTTTCTGTTTTCCGATCATAGCAGAGTGGGCTTAGGTTTAGTTGGCCCAAACCAAGTTGGATTAGGGTAGGCTCAGCCTCCCCCTCTCCTTTGATTCGGTTGTTGACCGAGGTCAACATAAAACTAAGGGTCACCGATGTCCATACGCAAACCCCCCAATCAATGACGGAACTGCAAAGAATCTCACTGTTCGCCAGCTCCGGCTGGATAATCACGCTCAAGGCGTGCCAGGTGAGGTAGGTACGCTGTTGAGGCAAGCTGGTGTCGTCATCCCTACTCTGAACCAGGTGACCGCACCTTTTTACTCCCTCTGTTCATATTTACATGTCGTTTGACTTTTTTCATCTCAAGTTTGACTGCTCGTCTTATTCAAAAAATTATGCAAAATATCATATTTTTTGTTGTGGCTTGCTTTATTAATATAAGTTCTTCGAGAATGACTTAAATTTAACTATGGTTGCACAAATTTTTTGAATAAGACGAGCAGTCAAACTTGAGATGAAAAAAGTCAAACGACATGTAAATATGAACAGAGGGAGTATTTTTTTAACCCAACTACGCATACTTTCACCCGGCCAGAGCAGCTCCACACCGACGGTACAACGCCGGGCTAAGGCACCCGCCGAGTTCGTGCGCACGACCGCCCTTAGCACTCGTACGTCCACGTCTTTGTCTTCTTCCACCGGTCCGTCCTACTCCTACGTCATCGTGAAGGGTGGATTTGCTGGGCGGCCTGACGTCGCCACGCGCCCACGGACGCGCCGCCGTCGTCGGAGCCCCTGGCAACACCAATTAAGAGCAAGCCCAATGGCTTGTCTTACCGGCAAGCAATGCCGAACACATCAGTAAGAATTCGAGGTGGAGGAAAGAGAAAGGAGGGGGGACAAGGCACTCGGGCGCGTCTGCGAGCGCCAAGCTCGACTCAAACTCCAAGACGGCCGTAGGGCCCACTGGCGCCTCTCTCTCCTCCCGCCTCCCACTCCCAGGCAGCACCGTGGCTCGGTCGGTGCCCGAAGCGGCGTGGCCTGACCGACATGGCGTGGCGTCGCGCGGGCCGCCATGGAAGGGCGCCCAAGGTTGACGGCGCGGCGCGGTGAGCAAAGGAGCTGGAGCGGGAGACGAGCTCGGAACGGCGCCGCGAGGTCGGCCCCGCGTGGAGCGCACCGGTTGCCATGGCTGGCGCGGTGCGCTCGGCCCCGCGTGGCCGCTGGATTTGAAGGAGCTCGAGGATGAGCTCAAAGGGAGAGGAAGTGCACCTGTTGGCAGGCGGGGCGGATGGATCCTTCTCGCAACGGCGCACACATAGACCGCCATGGCTTGGCGCGGCGTGCCCAGGCCGCCACAACCTGCTCCTTCGGTCCTTCTGCGGATGCGCGACGATAGGAGCTCACGGCGAGCTCGAGGGCACAAGGGCGCCGCCACCTACTCCTTCCGTGGGCGCGCAACGACGGGAGCTCACTGCAACCGGGGAGGTCGTCGGGGTAGATCAGGTCGCAGGCGCGCAAGCGCCGGAGCTCCCGGTCGGGCGCGTGCGCTGAGGCGGCGGCGCGCTTGAGGGCCTCGTGGTCGGGAGCTACTGCCACTACGTGCTGCTCCAGGGCGGGTCCGTGGTCGGGGAGACGCTCGGCGGGGCCGCCGCCTTCGTGTCCTACGTGCTCGACGCCGTGTCGCCCCGGGCGGTGGAGGAGGAGGGAATCGAGGCGCCGCTCGTCGTGGTGTCCAAGGTGGGGCACGACTTCGCCTATGCCTCCGCGCCGGCGCCGGCACGGCACTTGCCGCTGCTGTGCGCCACGCCGACCACCTCCTGTACGCCGCGCCCATGGTCTCCGCGCGGGCGCCGGCGCGGCACTCGCCGCTGCTGTGCGCGGGTGGTGCTCAAGAAAGAGGAGATGGATAAGGTGTGGAGGAGAAGGTGGGGCCACCGGAGATAAAATATAATTTTGTTGCAGCCGTTGTTACAAGTTGTTGTACCGCTTGACTGCAAGCTTGGTTGTGGCTTGTCGGTAAGATAAGTTTATTGGGCTTGCTCTAAACTATTCTGTTCGTCGTCATGGGCGCCAGGGGTGACGGGCATGTCGACGTTTCAGAAGTTGAGTGAGGATGCTCACGATGAATCTCTCTGCCGAATGATATGGCGATTGGCGAACTGTGCCTTTGGGTATCTCATAGCCGTCGGATCAGGCTTGTGTGGTCGATATGCCGAGGGAAAGCTGAAACAGAGCCTGCTCTGCTCTCCTACCGGATCGACCACACCGAGTCGGCGTTCATCTCACGGAGTCGCGGAAGCTTCTAGAACCTTCGCGGCCACCAAAGGTCAGATCGATAAGCTTTTCGTACGTCACCGGCAGACGAAATCCAACTGACGCGAGCGACGCGGTTGCTTATGCAGTCTTCAGACAAGGGCACGTACGCGCGACATGCCGTTTACATACGTGAGTTGCACCGATGCAAGTCGATGCGAATGTACACTTTACCATCCGTTTTAGGAGATTCGATCGAACTACTTCCGATTCTTGGTGATGCCGGCCGGTTGCCGAATTTTACAAGAATTCTACACCTTAACACCATCGAGCTGGGCACAGTTCGATTTTTCAGTGATCCCTCTCGACATCATCAACGTTGCAATCTCTGGACAGTCATCGTCTTTCAGAGCACGTAATCGGCATCATCTTTTGTAGATGCATTTTGCATCCAACACGTTCAGTATCTACCTGGGCTATCATTTCTCTTCTGTGCCAACTATGCATAACAAATCAATCCAACGATAACGGACTTGCAATGACACAAGTTGAAATGTTAAGGCCCCTTTAGATCTAGCATATCTTGTTTTCCATTCGCCCGAACCATCAGAACTAGGCTCAACTTTGACTGCTCGAAACAAGAATAAAAATTGAGAGAAGGGAATAGAAGATCACAATCACAAATAATCAAAGAGAAGGAAAAACAAGAGTAAAGTGCACTAGCGGTCCTTAAACTTGTCACGGGGTGTCATCTAGGTCCTTAAACTCTTAAAATGCATATTTGAGTTTGTGACTGCTAAACTCGTGTCATCTAGATCCAAAGTACCAAAAATACCCTTATGACTGCTAATGAGCTACTGATTCAAAATGATTTTTCATAATCTTTTTCACCCTAAATTGTTATAGACATTACAATTCATGTTAAAGGACATAATTACCATTACGGCTGCTGATGGGCATCAATTTTAAAATGATTTCTCGTATTCTTTCTTTTCTACAAAGTTATTGTTTTCATTACAGTTCATGCTAAAGGACAAAATTAGACTACACAGATGACAAACTCTAGTTATATGGAGCCACGTCAGCAACAAAAGAGGTAATTTCGGAATGTTGGACCCAGATGACACTTTTGCAAGTTTAGAGACGCGAATATGCATTTTGAGAGTTTAGGAACCTAGAGCGTGACAGGTTTAAGGACCGCCCACGTAATTTACTCGAAAAACAATATTGACCACCAGTCAAGTTCAGTTACAAGCTGCAGGTAAACAAAACTTCACATGGAAAAAAGGCTAGACACATGACCTGCAAACTACATATTTACAACTGATCTACTGTTATACAACTTGTCATTCTACAGGAACCAGCAAACAGAGAACGGCGCAAGGCAGCCATGTTCTTGATGTTCTTGAGGCTGGGGATGCTAGAGGAGCATGAGCACAGTTTAGCTAATATACATTTACACTGGTCTTCATCTGGAGAGGCTGAGGAAGCAGGAGCATAATTCAGCTATAAATAACACCTGCGCCACCCTCCATTCTTATTGGGAGAAAAAAACCATCTGCACCACTTATCCATAGCTATGGACACTTGGTTACAGGTACAAACCGGTCATGGACCGTGTCTTTCAACCATCTCGTCGAGCGGGTTTGTTTGACACGATCAGTGAAAAGACGGTGCCTGCACACGAAACAAGAAGGATGGATATTGATCTATTGAGAAAAGTGATGGAGAAGAATGCCTATTTGGGTAGTATAAGATTTTGTTCACCTGTCATACTCCAGCTTCTGAATGATTATACCATTTAGTACAAGCTCCGAGTTGAAAACGCTGGCACCTAGTGGATACTCATGTACATTAACTGGCTGCCCAGATTCTTGGATGAATGTAGTATGTGGAGTACAATGCAAGTAACTCTAACCTCTTTCAAGGAGCGGTGCACAAGTTTGGTAATCTTCTTCAGATGAGATAACCAGTAGGTCATCAGGTACCTTCGTTTGCTTCATTACAGATCTTCCAACCCTCTCTAATGGCTGTACAAAACAAACAAACAAAAATTAGGCTTGAAGCAGGGACAGTAATCATTGAGATGGAATCCCACTTCATTCATCACATGTAAAAACAGTGTACAGGTCTCCAGAGGCATGATATAGCTAGACTATTTCAGCAAAACATCAGCTACTGCATGAGCAGGATTCCTACAGAGATGGACAGGGCTTCTTCATTTAGATTAGAGGACAAGCGAGCCCCAAACTCATAGCTATATTGTCAAGTATGCACTGATTATCCAAATATTTCAGCAAAAGGTTAAGGACCATGAGGCATCAAAACTGTATTATAAGCAGCAGGCTATGCAGTCATAAGAAAATAGGAACCAAGGTAAACTAGCAAGCATTAAAAAATGCAAAACAAGTTCCTGAAATTTGGAATGCCTACTTCATGGAAATTTATTGAACAATGCCATTGAACCTATAATCGATATTGAACCACAACAGAGTTGTTCATCTTGTTTCGGTTGACAATGTTATGACATAAATGGTAAACCTAAAGTAAGGAATTCATCAACCATTTAACATGATGACCCGTCGAGTGTAACTTTGATGCATGTAACATGTCCTGGTTTATTTTCTAATAAAATGACCTTGCTGAGACAAATTGCAACATTAGCACAAGAAAAGGTTCATACAACAATTATTTTGCCATAGAAAATACTATATATCTTAGCTAACGTGTAATTAAATTTAAACATAAAATAAAAGGCAGGTACAGGTATTGTTAGGAACATATAGCAAACCTGCCCAGACAATGCTTTAACCAAGCAAATCATCACTTCTCGACTTGGCTTCACTTTCGATGTTATAAAGACTCTTTTTCCCTGCAAGTATATTTTCTAGTAAATAAAAAAATTGATAGGACATACAGAGACAAAACAGAAAAGTCGGTTCATTATACCAGCAGAAGAGGATGCTTGCAAGCTGAGGCTAATGATATAGGCATGCTGAAACCTAACTCCTTTTCCTTTTTAACATCCCTCAATATATACTTCCTCTCATCAATATAACAGCCTGCTGCTCCACAATTTTCAAGCCACATTGATGTAACAACTGGCTTGCCAAGAGCTATTGCTTCTAGCATATTCCTTGTTCGGAAAAAAACTATCTGCCACAAAGTGTGTTGCATCTGGAATTGAAAATGCTTCACGAACTCCCAAACGGGCCAAGATCTACAAGATAGGTCATCATAAATACAATTCGTTTCAAGTGATTTGTGACAAGAATGTAGAAAATTGAAATATAATACCTTCTTCTGACGCTTAATCACATCCTCATCCAAATGATGGCTGAATAAAATACTGAAACTGGCCATATCTTTCCTTCTTCTAGAATCTTTTCGTTGCTGATTAGACAGAGCATTTTCAGGATCTAATTTCAGTAGTTCTCTGGCAACAGAAGTTTTCAACAAGCTCCTACTTGAGGCTTTTGATGGATTGACAGGACTGAAAGTAGGTGACAAGTCATTAACCACTTTTGATGGCGTTTTCAGGGCAGTTTCAGAATCTTGAGCATTGTTTTTCGGTGATTTGCTCGAATTTTCAACATGGGGGAATTCCTTCATTTGTTGTGCAGAGCCACTGAAACCAGAAGAAGTTTTGCTGTCAACTCTTACAGAAGAATTAAGTATAGGAGAACCAGCCAATGACTTTCCTATAATACTGGTTAGCATTGAAGTTGATCTCCCACTGGAGGGTTCCCTCTTTGCATACTTCAGCAGATCAGAAACGCTTCGGACAAAAACCCGCCTTTTCTTTGATTGCCTTGGCACTTCTGGTGGTACATCTGCAGCAGTTTGAATAACTGCTGTAACTTTTGACGGTACCATTGCTGTAGGTGTTCTTCTCTGCTTGGGATGTGATAGGGGTTTACTGCATGTAACATCAGCTGTTGCTTCACCACTGCGTGGTTCAAGGTTCTGAATATTGTTTACACGGTTATGTTGTTTGTTTCCATCCCTAGATGACTGAAGATCCGGGGCACTATTTGCACAGGTATGCTCAGTGCTTTCTTTTTCAAAATAACTCGAAGCAGGTTCGGTTATTCTATCACAAATAACCGGTTTCTCAGAAACATTTGCTCTACAATTATTTTGCACCTCTCCAATAGTAGAGCCGTCACCAATCTCTCTCTTGTCTTTCCTCAAGCGCTTATTGGAACATGACTCGGTATTTTCACAAAGGTTATTCCTACCACAGCGTCTAGTGCGGTGAGCAACAGGTGTACCATGGTACTTATTTTCATCAGATAACATATTCAAATCTTTCCTCTTCTCTGGTACCGACTTTGCCTGCCTACGTTTTGTTTTCATCGGAAGTTCTGATTTTTCTTGGATCTTCAGCTCTGTAAGTCTTTCTTTTCGAGGCTTGGTAATCAACTCAGATACCTTTCTTCTTTTAGAACGTGTTGTGACACCTTGCTGTACGCTGCTAGTTCTCTTTTGAGGAGGTCCATTCTTTGAATGATTTGTAGCTGTTCTAGTCTCCCCATCTCTACTCTCTTTATCAAACAGAGGTTGACCTTTAGCAGGCAAAGTTTTAGAAGGTGAACATTGTGCCAGTGCCTCCATAGCTTCAACAGCCATTTGGGTATCTGGACCAACATCGGGCACAGCTACATCAGCCTTTTCTTGTCCCTCCAATGATCTGGCATTTGACAGATCATCTAGGTCCTTCAAAAGGTTTTTCTTAGTCCTGTTTCCAGAAGAACGCTTACTCTTCACATCAATTCTGAGTAGTCTTGAATCTGACAATGGAACTGTTTCAAACCTTTTGCATAGTTTGGAATTCCTTTGGTTCTTGGATTCCCCAATTTTATTTGTTGCCGGTGAAATTTTCATGGAACACTTCTTTGTCCTGGCGGAATGACTCTTTTGTTTCCCTCTACCAGCTGATTTCTTCAACAAGATATCTTTGTTTCTAATGAAAAAATCACCTCCGCCATCATCTTCACGGCTATCCACCCATTCAAATATTTCTGCCTTCCCATTGGAACTTCTACTCAAGTCAACCTTCTCAGCTAATATTAGAGTCCCTCTCTTACTTGAAACGCGTGGTTTTGCTATTTCCAACTTATTTGGGGTTGATTCTTGAGATGATAATCCACCGTTGACTGAGATCAATCTATCCACAACTTCAAAAGCATTTTCTTGTGAAAGATCACCAGGCTCTTGTGATCCAATATAGCTTAATCCAGGATAACATCTGCTGTTACTTTCACCATCCTCAGCCATCGTGTCAGCAAAAAGTTTTTTTGCTGTTGAGCACTTATCTCTGCCTTTAGTGCCATCTTTATCATAGCTTTGTACGTAACCATGGGAGTCACTATCAATGCCACAATCTGGGAGGTCACGAAATGAGGTGCTATAAGAAGAGTGATCTACAATTTTTGGCAGGAGATTTATTCCATGGTTAGAGGCCTTCTGTTTTTCTTTCTGTGCAATTGTATCATGAGCTTTAGCAAGTCCACAACTCTGTATTGATGCCGCACGAACATCAGCTGATTTCATCTGAAGGTGTCCTAGATGTTGCACATACGTGGACATAGGAAAAACAATATTAGGTTTCATGTATGGAAAATATAACAAACTAAGGACAGTATTCCTTGTTGGAATAAAGGTCGTGTAAAATAACAGAAGAAATGTACAGTTCTTGATTATGCTATAATCGGAAGAACATCTTTTCCATTTGGCAATACTGTTCCCCTATTATTTAGTTTGAGGCAAAAGAAAATCATACACAACAACTATGATTGACCACCATAATAAAGGCAACACTAAGCCCAATGACCTCTTTACGAGGGAAAACAACGCAAAGTAGCCAAAATGTAACGAACCCTGAACAAAAGTACTTTTAAGGATTAAGAGAGTACATTTGCAATTGTCCAATTTGCAATTAAAAACGCTTCGGTTGTTAGACAAAACTTTAACAGGAAGTGCTGAGTGGCCTCTAGACTGCTGAAATACTCGATAACTATACAATAATATCTGAATTGTAATCAATAGAGAATTGCAGGGCACTTGCAAGGCACAACATTGTAAGCTTTCTAGAATGGTCTCTAATGACTTATAACACTTCAAAAGAAACATCTTTGCACTATGCGACTAAGATGGGAACACACACAGTAATTTGTAACTAACCTGCATCGCCCTCTTCATCTGTTGAAGCATCAGAATCCACCACGCTCTTGTCATCAGCATGCTTCTCAGCCTTGCCATCTGTCCCCTCAATACCTCCATCCAATCCGGAATTCACATCTCTCTCATAATCTGACAGGCTCTCATTGTCAGTCAGCACTTGAGTGCTCTCACTCGATTCATCATCAACCATCTCTTCATCAGAGTCTTCAACCAACTGGGTCTTCCCCCACTCGCCGACATCCACTTCATCATCGCCATTTACTCCATCATCATCGTCCTCTTCCTCAGATTCCTCAACCAATTGCGTGTCCACCATGTCATGAACAACACCGTTCACTCCTGCAACCAGCTGGGTCCTAGTCCCATTGCAGGCGTTATCCTCCACGCGACCACCGTCCTCCTCCTCGTCCTCGTGGTCCACCTCCAACTGTGTCTCCACTTGCTCACCGTACTCCTCCCCACTCTCCACCAACTGTGTGTCCACCCAATCAGGAGCCACGCCCTCCTGTTCCTCCTCTTCCTCTTCCTCTTCCTCCACCCCATCTAACAACTGTGTCTCGGCATCATCCACCGGTTGTTTCTCGCAGTACAGCGCGCTGTCGTCGCTCTCGCTCTGCGTGTCGCCACCATCACTCACCGGAGAACCTAATGACAGCACAGATTCACCAACCAAAGTCAGCACCTTTAGACAGTTCTCAGAAATAAAACGAAGAGGAAGAATACAATCAATAAACAGGCCGAGCTCACCTAACGGGGGCGTGCCCCCGTCCAGGACCCGGGTGTCCCCGCCACCAGGGCCGCCATTGCGGGCATCGCCGGCCATCACCGAAGGGGCGGAAACGCCGGACAAGAACAGTTTAATAGACCCACGGATGGTTTGGGATTGGATTGGAAGGCCACCGCGCAGAACAAAAATCCCCGCCGAAAAAGGAAAAGACTGAACTGGGACAGAAAGAGAGAGATTTGGCGATAGGCCAACGGCCGCAAGAACAAGACTGACCCGTCCAGGAACAGTGGAGGGGCGGGGAAGAGGAAGTGGGTGCTGGCGACGCCTCACCGCGAGAAGGGGCCCGGGTGGGAGGCGGTCGGATTTGGTTGGTGTGTCCGACTTCGCCGGCGGCGGTGGGGGCAGGCGGTAAACAGATCGTGGCGGCGGGAAAAGCGGGAGCCGGGAGCGGGGAGCGCGCGCGGGGGATTTGGAAAGGAAACGGGAAACCCTGGCCTTGATGACTCCGTGCCCTCAATTTTTGCCGCTTTCCAGTTCCGCTCCTCGGTTCGTGGGGTCATAAAACCGGCTGGTTCAGGCTCGACCGTCTTGGAAGCATATCGGGTCGTCCGGTTTCCATAGTTATACGTTCCATGATTCGAATTTCCCTTTTAAATCGGTTCAATTCGAATTTTGGTCATTTAATCAGCTCAAACAGGAAACAGCATATTCCTGCAAAAGGAAACATTGGAAAACATAATTGGGACCGAAAAGGTGTCTTCACTTTGGGTTCAACTACGCCTTTCGATTTTTTTTTTGTTGAACTTCGCCTTTCGATTAAATTTGTAACATTTGTTTTTTTAAAAAAAGAGGATAAGTTTAAAAGAGCATGAGAACTTCTTTTTTTATGGCACATGAGAAAATATTTATGGTGGGGTTCCTTTAAAACGGATATTTTTGCTATTTTAACCAAGAAACCACTGAGCTTTGGTAGAATACCCGCTTGAAAATAGTCTTTGATAAAATGCCCACAAAACCGTTGCTTGCACCGGTATTATGCTCACTGTCAATTTTTTGGACGAAATCAGCCCAGTGAGGATTGGGACAAAATAGTTGTGCTGTGGCTGTGAAAAAAGCTGCTGTAGGCTGCGAGCTGTGGAAAAATCTGCTGTGAGCTGTCAGCTGTGAAAAAGCTGAAAGCCGTTTGGTTGAAGTAGCTGTGGCTGTGAAAAAATTGTCGAAATGTCTGAAATGTCCCTAAAAGTCTGAGAGACAATTTGTATGCAAATTAATTGTTAAACAATGTGTGGATCATATATTTAAATGTAAGACATCATTTAAAAAAAATTAATTTACTTAAATTTTGCATCTACGTTAACATTTAGTCTAAATTTCAAAAGCCTTTCAGAAATATCTTAACTTCTGGGGTGGCGTTTGGATATCAGGAAATGATATATGGATTAGGGATTGAGAAATGATCTTTGAAAGAATGAATGATTGAGATTTAATAAAGAAATGAAGGGTCTAGATATACCAACTCATTTCCCTATCCCTATCCCATTCATCGTTTCCCACTATCCAAATGCCACCTGGGGGGTTTGGCACACAAACGTCAATACACAAAAATGCTAAGACTAATTACAAATTTATTTGAGGGCCTGTTTGCAAAATCTTCTTTTCAATGTCGTTCTTCTCGTTCCAGCCACCATTGACGATCTCTGAACCTCAAATCGGCACCGGGACAAGGGAGAATAGTTCCTGAGAAGTGGGAGAATCAAATCCCCGGGCTATGAAGCAACCGTTTGATGCGGAATTTTGTGTCGGAGCTGTGGAAATGCGGAATCGAATCGCCGGGGAGTGCACGGTGCACGCGGCAGACGGCGGCGGCGAGCACACGGTGCGCCCCCGGCCTTCTTCTTCCTCCCGGGGCACGCCATGCACGGGAACTACTTCTCCTCCCAGCCCCGCTCGTAGTGCCCCCGCAGCGCCGCATCTCACTCGAACATCCCCGTGAAGAAGGCCGCCGCCGCCGCCTCTCCCTCCGACTCGGACCCTTCGTCGTCGAAGCCGTCCTTGGAGAAGAACTCTGCCGCGGCGCGGACAACCTCCTGCTGCGCAAGCGACCCGGGCGACGGAGGCTGCGGCAGAGGCTTCGTCGGGGAGGGGGACGCGTCGGGCCAAGCTCTGGGGGAAGCAGAGGGCCCAGGTTCGGAGGAGGCGTATGGAGACGGCGCGAGAGGCCACGGCGACCCGGCGCCCTGGGCCTCGGCGGCGTACCGCTCCAGCCTGCACCGCTTGAGCCTGTGTTGGTCGTATCTACGCACCCACTTATATACCGCAAGAGCACGGTGTACAGTTGTAGTCTTTTTCCCCTAGAAGAGTATTCCAAGGTTTAATCGAACCACAAGGACCAATGGGAATTAAGCAAAATCATCAGTAAAAGAGTTAGCCAAGCTTTCTAGTGAGCGTGAGCGTGGGTTTCAGGAAAACGGGGTGTTGTGCCGATCGGCACAGGGGATGTGCCGGTCGGCACGAAGGCGAAGTTGTCTGCAGTGTTGTCCGAAAAGCCTAGGAACAGATTAGATCATGGGGTAAGTTAGCCAAGTCTGCTAGTTGAGATCGTAACCGAGAAGCTTAATCAAATAGCATCATAAACGGGATTACTCAATTATTGATAACCGAAGATCGATAGGTCAAGACCCCTTTCCGACGAGCCTGTCACGACCAATCGCCTTAGTCGGTAGCCTCTTCCTACTCTACACATCATCTCAAGGATCATCGCGTATGCATTAGCGGCTGTGGAGGTACAGAGACAACGTGCAATTATGGCGCATTACAAGATCCCAATGCTACCTTAACCACGATGGAGATAGTGAGAGAACGAATCTTGTCACTTCTTTATGCCACCACAATCAAGATAACATCTAATACTTAGTCGTCACTAAGCGTAGGAACAAGTGCATGTAAAGACCATAAAATCCAGGCAATCAATAATCAAAACCATTCATCCACATATTCAACCATACTTCGATAATACATAGTGCAAGATACATCACCATCTAGTAGGCCTACCTTGATGGATCACCTCTTTAGCACCAATGGTTCTTGATCAACAACTAGAGAACATGAAGAACGGGGCAAAGCCCCGGTGGCTCTAAACTTACTAGCTGTGTTGTCCCTCTGGCGGCGGATCCCGAAACCCTAGGGCTTTTGCAAGTTTATATAGGGCTGTACATCAGGAAGGAAAGGATTCTCGGGAAAAGAGTCCTTGTGCCGATCGGCACGGGGTCGTGCCGATCGGCACACCTCGTGTCCAGCTCGGTTTCCTCCCTAAGTCGGTTCCGAAGTCCTAGGTAGCTTCCCTGTGGGCCTTCCAGTCAGTTTTCTTCGAGATCAAGTCTTATATTGCTCTTTCAAATCTTCGAGTATCTTTTATCTCTTCGTGATGAATATCTCTCGAGATTGGCTCGGATAACATCCTTCTAGAATAAACTGAATGGTGGGCCAGCTTCGGTGGCCTTGGGGTCCCATGTGCCGGTCGGCACATGTCTGTGCCGATCGGCACAGTGGGCCTTTTCTGCTGGTTCTCTTCTCTTCAGGTCCAGATCAGCCACAATGTCCAGAATGTCGTCCTCTTCATCTGTTTCTGTAATAAAGCTCCAGAACGACATATATACAAATATGGTGCTATTATCAAGGGTTAATGGCCTATAATGATAACATTTATGCTCTAAATAAGGCGCAGTTGGCATATAAAATGGTATGCTAGAAATCGCCAACAGCTCCCCCACACTTAAACCTTTACTCGTCCCGAGGAAAGTCAAGAATGAAAATCAACTTGCATATAGTCACATCAATCATAGAAGTATTTCAAATCTTCACGAGCTGAGCATTTAGTCATTGTGAGATTAAATCAATTTAGTATTCAGCAAACATGTTCACAATATGGGTATTAAACATGAAAGAGTACTTCCCAAAGCAAACCTTGAAAATATTCAACTTGATGCGCATGACTTTTCCACTTATGTGAATCACCAAAAAGGTATTGTGAGCAAAAGAACTATCCTTCTCAAACGATCAAGTCAACAACTCAACTTCAATCACTCACCTAAATCACCTACTTTATCGATATATGTATGTGTAAGGCCATATGAGTAGCTTGGTGAGGAAATTCAAGGAAAATAGACATAGATCAACAACATATTGCAAAGCTAAGAAATAACTCTAATTGGTTTTACTGAGACTTGTCAAAAGGCCATTAGAATTGAATTGAGAAAGAAACTCACACCTTTAGAATAGTGGACATATAATTGTGTGAATGAACAATCACAAGTAGAGAATGTAATCTTTTTAAACAGGTGACAAAGCTGTCCTTTCTTCTTTGCATATCTATCAGAAACTTCCTGGCATTTTCGAAGGATATCGAATGCAAAGTGGACATGATCGGAAAAAGAAATTCTTGGCTACTAATCAATGATAAGAATTCAAGGGAATTCACTCTTCCCCCCACACTCAAATTTTTGCTAGTCCCGAGCAAAACAGCACAAGGTACAGACTTTATTTTCCTTCTTTTTTTCTCTTTTTCTTCTTTTTTTTTTCTTCTTTTTTTTTTTTTTTTTCTGTGTGCCGGTCGGCACACTGTCTGTACCTGCCAATTTCGCCCGGAGTTTTCGTTGGAACTGCTGTGTCAGATGTATAGCCAAGAATACAGTAGGATGTGGTCAAGGATTGATGTTCGAATCAAAGAATTTGGTTCTCAAGTATCGGATACTCGGCGAATTATGCATAATTCCAATGCGGTAATTTGCATAGCTCGAGTTAGAATAGGCTAGAAAATCAACACGATACGCGAAAGATGTGGCCATTTTTCCAAGTCTCATACCCTAAGAATTAAATCTTAACCGAGCTCAATCATCAATCATAGTCTCTACTTAGCAAAGGCTTAAATTGAGTCACATAAATTTGGCATTGGTAGGCATAACCGAATGATATGGAGTAATTCGAAAGCTCACAATAAGAACATTTGAATTTTATAAAGAAATAGGTACTAAGTCATGTCATCCAAAATTGATCTTTTTGTTAGACCTTGCATGGGAATTTTGAAATGCACTACGCCACATATGAAGTGTTTGCCGAATATACTTTAGTGAAAGTTCGAAATTTTATTTATGCTCAACATCGCTCGATTATCATGAACACTTCTCAAGATAGACATACATACTCGTATCATTTTCAAATAAAACATAAAGATCATCATCATATTGGATTTGAAAGCACGGGCTACATGGTGATGCATCATTCGAAACAAACTACTAGCACACTTGCATAAATAAAACTAAACTACTAGCACACATGCATGAATAAAAGCACACAAACAAACTAAACACACCCGATACATGGTTTCCCAACCCGCTCACACACACATAAAGAAATAAATAAAAAGAGAATGCGAAAGGGAAAGAAAAACGCAAACCGGGAAACCGATACAAGTTGTGCCATACACAACACTCTACCCATCAAATGGAGGTGGCTGATTGTAGTCGAAGCCGTAGTACGCCGCCTCCAATCTCCCGAACTCGTCAATCATCGCCTCGGTGTTGCTCCGCATCGCGCCCGCCAAGTTGTCGATGCGTTCAACGTATTGCACGTTGTTGTCGATGTACCGATGCATAGGGGCAAAGTTCGCCCCCGGAGGACCTGCAGGAGCATAGTAGGGTGCCCCCTGGAAGTGCTGAGGGTAGACAGGGGGCATACCGAAGTACCTGGGGTTGGTGCCGGTCGGCACCTGTCCTGTGCCGGTCGGCACAAAGCCCGTGCCGATCGGCACGGGTGCCTGCTGCGCTGGTTGAGGCTGCGCGGCTGCTGCCGCGTCCCAGCTGTCCCACTCTGCTGCTGCGCTCGCCGAAGACTGGCCGACGACTTCCTTTCTCCCGCGCTTGGTCTTTGTTACCTTGTGTCGCTCGCGGAGGTCGGCCTCAAGCCAATTCCCTCCGTTGATCTTGTTTGGGAGGAAGAGGGCGAGCTCGGGGCAGGGAAGCTTGATGCCGGTGCCGCATACGTAGTAGCCGAGCTTGGCGCTGCCCGTGATGGTCTTCCCGCGCACCATGGACTCGTCGATGAGCGCGGCTCTTATCCAACAATCTTCCTTCATCATGAGGTTACCTTCGGTGACTTGGAAGATGATTGTTTGGAGGTAGCCTCCAAAAGCTAGTCTCGCCCTAGGGTTGGCCCTTTGGGTAAACCAACTTGACACCATCGTCCCGATGGGATTGCACTTGCACGGACTCGCAATGGCGTTGTAGAGCCAATGCAAGTCCGGGTCGGAGATGTTGGTGGTGTCGAGGCGGCCGGTGGTGCGTGCGGCCATCCACCGGTGGAGGATTTGGATCGTGGGGTTCTTGATGTGCCCCCTCTTGCGCTCGTCCGCGTCGGCGATGCGGCGCCAAAATGTGTCGAGCATCTCCGTAGTCGCCGCGCCGTATACGGGGGCCTCCCTTTCAAAACCGAGAGCATCGGAGATGCCCTCGATCGTGATGGAGTAAGGCTCGTCCCGCACACGGAACTTGATCTTGTCGTCTCCTTGCTCGTCCACCTCGCGGCTCATGGTGGTGATGAACTCGGTGATGAGCTCGATGTCGAAGCTGCTTGCTTGATCGTGGAGGGTCTCCCATCCAAGGTTGAGGAGGCATTGTTGGAGGTCCGGCCATACCCCGACCTTGGCGAGGAACTCCTCATCCATGTCGATGTTGGGGAAGATGCGGCCGCGGATGTTGGTGTAGTAGAACTCCTCCTCGCGACTCGTGAGGGTGAACCCCTCCCGAACCGCGCGCGGCACATATGCCGGCTCGCTCGGCTCGGCCTCCATGGATGATCCGCTCGCCCGCGGCGGCGGCGGCGGCGGCGGCGGTTGCGCTCCTTGTGCGTGGCCTCGGCCCTCGAGGGATGCCGATGTCGCGGTGGCCGATGAAGAAGTCATCCCGCCCTCGTGGCGGTGTCATCTCGACGGAGAGCTCGGGGCTGTCATAGCCCGCCGAGCTTGCCCTCCGCGTCGAGGTGAAGGAGCCGGTGTCGCTGCCGGAGTTGTTGTCGCCGGCTTGGTGCGATCCTCCGACTTGGTGTGATCCACCGGCGTGGTGCGATCCACCGGATTGGTGTGATCCACCGGAGTGGTGTGCCCCGCCGGAGCTGAACCCCCGGCGAATCTTCTTGCCGGCGCTCTTGAGCGTGGAACTAAACCCCTTCATTTCCTGCGAAAGAATGGAAACGGGTCGCGCAAATGGAGGAAGTGGAGGAGTGGAGAGGGTTACCAGTGAGTTGCGGCGAAAATGGAGGAGGTGGTGCCCCTTCTTATAGCTCTCCATGGCGTCCAAGGGAAGGAACCCACGCCGGTTCAAATTCCCCGCGCGTGCCGGTCGGCACAGCGCGTGCCGGTCGGCACGGTTCAAAATTTCGCGGATTCCGTCGTGCCTCGGCTGCCACGCCTTCTTTTCCTCTTCCCCATGACTTGTACAGTGTCGGATGTCGGGGAACAGGGGCGCACCTGCAAAAGATTAGCTTTCCCACGCTGTGCCGATTGGCACGGTATCCGTGCCGGTCGGCACTGTTTAAATTTGCACAGATTCGCACGTACCTCGGCTTCAGTAGCTTCTTTTCCTCTTCCCCATGCTTGATACAGTGTCGCATGTCGGGAGACAGGGGAGCACGTTCGAAATTCGAATTTTTCTGATGGTGCCGATCGCCACGGGGACCGCGCCGGTCGGCACCGTTGCTCCATCCCGAGGCTGTGTGCTCGGTGTCCCCCCTGTGCTCGGCAGCTGCATGGGTGTCAGTGGTCTCTCCTACTTCCAATGTGCGCAGATTTTGATGACAGAATTTTGAATTCCTGGATGCTGTGCCGGTCGGCACAAGACTGTGCCGTGCGGCACCGTGAAGTTCACGCCCGTTTCAAACTTCGTTGCTTCGTGTTGCCCGAAATTTTGAATTTTCTTCGCGGATGTCAGACTTCCTGTAGCATCGATATTCTTGGAGGTGGCGTTTCCTAGCTGTGCCGATCGGCACGCCGCTGTGCCGGTCGGCAACTGTGCCCAATTTCCGCCAGTGCCTCCTTCCTTCGCAAGGCTCATCCACCATATTCCTGCGACACAGAAAAATACCAAAAGCACGGAAATATTCTCGGAACAATTGTTGCACTTACCTTTCCGAATTTTTCTTCATCAAATATTCCGCATATTTTCTCCACTTTACCCCTTATTAATTTTCATCTTCAGTTCGGGGTAGCGTCCAGGCCACGACTTGGCGTGCTTGCTGCTGTGCCGATCGGCACAAGCTGTGCCGGTCGGCGCGATCCAGATTTTCCTATTTTTGTTCCTTTTCTTCCTGCGCTGTTAGCGAACAAACAAAATACAAACACAAAAACTGCAGAAAGTAAACAGACAGCGCAGGTGTTCACACAAAAGTTAAAGCAAACACTTGGATTAACAAATTTTATTCCGGGAGCATTATTGTTGATTACAAGCAAACAATTTAAAGGCCGGGTTGCCCTCCCGGTTAGCACTAAATTTCTAATTCACGGGTTGCCCTCCCGAAAGCACTAACACACAAAGACTCACCCTATGACTCGCTCCCGAACTTTGGGTTGCCTCCCAAAAAGCGCTCTTAGTTTTAAAAAGGTCGTAGAGCTTGACCTCCCCGCATGAATCACTTCCTTAGCGTCGCTTTACGGGAAAAAGTTGCGACACTACAAGGTTCTCATGTCTCTTCTCCTTCAATGATAGGACATATCCTTCCTCCAATTACCCTCGATTGCTTTATGGTGCGGAGACTTGTATTTCTCAACCCACTTGGATGCCGCACGGCCTTCTTCTCCCTTGGGGCGAAAATTAAATGTGTAGGAGGCTCCACTTATGTCGAAACTTATCTTTCCACTCCCCACATCAATATTCGCCTTCGCTGTCCTCAAGAATGGCCGGCCCAAAATCAATGAAGTCCTTGTCCTTCTATCCATATCAAGCACAATGAAATCCACAGGAACTATATGATCACCAATTTGGACAGGCACATCTTCAGCAATTCCATCGGGATAGCGAACCGATTGATCGGCCAACTCCAAACACATAGCCGTAGGCTCCAACTCTGGCAAATTCAAACTTGTAAAGACATAGCGAGGCATGACACTTACACTTGCTCCAAGATCGCATAGAGCCCCTTCAAAGATTTGAGCTCCAATCAAACACCGGATACTAGGGGATCCGGGGTCGGGCTTCTTTTCTGGTGTAATGTCATTAATAGCTGCGGTGCACTCTCTTGTCATCTTCACTACTTCTTCCGATGCTAAGGACTTCTTGCTTTGCATAATATCCTTTATGTACTTCGCATATGTAGGCACTTGAAGAGCATCAAGGAACGGGACATTGATATATAACTTCTTCATGATATCGACAAACCTGGAGAATTGCTCATCATGATGTCGAATTCTTTCTGTCTTGGTCAACAGCTGCGTATCCAGAAAGGTAGCAGGACCATGTTCCTTGTTCTCAGTTCCCTTCTTCAGACCCGAGAGGTCAATTTCTTCACTGTGCCGATCGGCACCATCAGCGTGCTGGTCGGCACCATCAACTGTAGCGTGCCGATCGGCACCTGAGTCGTGCCGGTCGGCACGAGGTCGTCTTGCCCCAGCTGCGAACTTTGGATCTTCAGTTTGCTTCCCAGACCTCGTCTCGATGGATTTCAGCTGTTCTGCAGAGCGGGTATTACCAGGAAGAGCTCCTTTCTCGCTTTTTACCGACTCCGCTAATTGGGCCATTTGTTTCTCCATCATCTTCATGAATTGGAGGATTTGCTGATTAGAACTCCCCACTTCGATGACCTTGTCATTGATTGTTTCAAGCACACGATCAACTTCCTTGAATTTAGCTTGAGTGTCCTTGTTAACTTTCTCTTGAGCTTGAAAGAACTCTTGGCATTGAATACGAAGAGGGATGGCATTTTGCATAGACGACGATGGGGTGAAGCTACTCCTTTGTTGCTGATATGGAGTCTTCCATCCTTGACTCTTGACATAATTGAGCATCTTCACATCCTCGGGGCAATCCTTGCTCACATGACCAAGTTCTCCACATTCTTCACATGTGGAACGGGCTTCCGCTAGCTTGACGGTCTCTTCCTTGGGAATATGATCAATCTTATCCAATCTCCTTTGTATGGTGTCAAGCTTGTCCATAAGCAATTCATCATAAGCTCTTTCCACCACACTCTTCATCTTTCCCGTGGAAGGTTGAAGGCTTCTACTTTCTCTCTCACCAACCCATGATTGGTTTTGCTCTATTTTCTTGATCAAGGCCGTGGCTTGAGCGGGTGTCTTGTCCAAAAACGATCCTCCAGCCGAAGCATCTAAGTGTTGTCGGGACAAAAGATTCAAACCCGTGTAGAACCTTTCCACTAGCTCCCATTCAGCAAGACCATTGTGCGGGCAAGCATCCTTGTACTCATTGAATCGATTCCATGCTTCTCCAACGCTCTCATCAGCAAGTTGAGTAAATCCAAGGATCTTGTTCTTCAAAGCTTGAGTCTTGCCAGGAGGGAAGTATTTTGCCAAAAATTCTGCAGAAAGTAGATCCCAACTAATCTTGGTCGCAGTAGGTAGCCCATGGTACCACTGCTTAGGACGCCCAATAAGAGATAGAGGGAACAATCGCACCTTGGCTTCATTGTCATTCATATGTTCCAATTGAAAGGTACCGCAGATTTCATGAAAATGTTGCAAATGCATATTAGGATCTTCAGAACCTGTGAAAGGTTGCTGACCAACCAAGGACATGTAGCGCTCCAGCCGAAAGGGTCGAGCTTGTGCAGTGAATTCAGTCTTGGTAACATTGTCCAAGGCAGGCTTGAGACGATTAGCAATTGGTGTTGCGTCTCCCATGTCTTCTACTTCAGGAACTTCTTCTTCCTTATCTTCTTCCAAAGCTGCAAACAATGCCTTCGGGCTGAGTGGCTCGCTGTTGTCTTCTATGTCTCCCACTGACTTGCTTCTCTTTTCCGCCTTACGCTTGCGAAAGAGAATCTCTGGATCATCGAGGTAATTAAAGGGTTTATTCGACTTAGCGCCGTCCATACCTGTCTGTTAAATGAAACAGGACATATATACTGGAAAAGACAGAGAAATCAAAGAAAGAAAGCTCTGTGCCGGTCGGCACACAAGTGTGCCGGTCGGCACAGCGACCAATTTCTCAAACTTCAAACAATGCCTAATTCGAACAAAGTTCCCCGGCAACGGCGCCAGAAAAAGACAGCTTGTTGGTCGTATCTACGCACCCACTTATATACCGCAAGAGCACGGTGTACAGTTGTAGTCTTTTTGCCCTAGAAGAGTATTCCAAGGTTTAATCGAACCACAAGGACCAATGGGAATTAAGCAAAATCATCAGTAAAAGAGTTAGCCAAGCTTTCTAGTGAGCGTGAGCGTGGGTTTCAGGAAAACGGGGTGTTGTGCCGATCGGCACAGGGGATGTGCCGGTCGGCACGAAGGCGAAGTTGTCTGCAGTGTTGTCCGAAAAGCCTAGGAACAGATTAGATCATGGGGTAAGTTAGCCAAGTCTGCTAGTTGAGATCGTAACCGAGAAGCTTAATCAAATAGCATCATAAACGGGATTACTCAATTATTGATAACCGAAGATCGATAGGTCAAGACCCCTTTCCGACGAGCCCTGTCACGACCAATCGCCTTAGTCGGTAGCCTCTTCCTACTCTACACATCATCTCAAGGATCATCGCGTATGCATTAGCGGCTGTGGAGGTACAGAGACAACGTGCAATTATGGCGCATTACAAGATCCCAATGCTACCTTAACCACGATGGAGATAGTGAGAGAACGAATCTTGTCACTTCTTTATGCCACCACAATCAAGATAACATCTAATACTTAGTCGTCACTAAGCGTAGGAACAAGTGCATGTAAAGACCATAAAATCCAGGCAATCAATAATCAAAACCATTCATCCACATATTCAACCATACTTCGATAATACATAGTGCAAGATACATCACCATCTAGTAGGCCTACCTTGATGGATCACCTCTTTAGCACCAATGGTTCTTGATCAACAACTAGAGAACATGAAGAACGGGGCAAAGCCCCGGTGGCTCTAAACTTACTAGCTGTGTTGTCCCTCTGGCGGCGGATCCCGAAACCCTAGGGCTTTTGCAAGTTTATATAGGGCTGTACATCAGGAAGGAAAGGATTCTCGGGAAAAGAGTCCTTGTGCCGATCGGCACGGGGTCGTGCCGATCGGCACACCTCGTGTCCAGCTCGGTTTCCTCCCTAAGTCGGTTCCGAAGTCCTAGGTAGCTTCCCTGTGGGCCTTCCAGTCAGTTTTCTTCGAGATCAAGTCTTATATTGCTCTTTCAAATCTTCGAGTATCTTTTATCTCTTCGTGATGAATATCTCTCGAGATTGGCTCGGATAACATCCTTCTAGAATAAACTGAATGGTGGGCCAGCTTCGGTGGCCTTGGGGTCCCATGTGCCGGTCGGCACATGTCTGTGCCGATCGGCACAGTGGGCCTTTTCTGCTGGTTCTCTTCTCTTCAGGTCCAGATCAGCCACAATGTCCAGAATGTCGTCCTCTTCATCTGTTTCTGTAATAAAGCTCCAGAACGACATATATACAAATATGGTGCTATTATCAAGGGTTAATGGCCTATAATGATAACATTTATGCTCTAAATAAGGCGCAGTTGGCATATAAAATGGTATGCTAGAAATCGCCAACAGCCTGTTGGCCTTGCGGCGGGAGGAGGCGGACCGTACGGGGAGGGGTCGTCAGGGAGAGGGCCGCCGCCACGAGGAGGGTCTCCGGGGAGGGGCGCCGGGAAGGGGTCGGCGGGGAGCGGGCCGCCGGGGAGCGAGAAGGAAAAAAGAAAAGAAGCCGAACCGGTACAACATAACCAGTGCTAGCGGATAAATATCTCGAACTTGCACACTCACTGCCGCTGAAAGCACCTCCTTTGCTGAAAAATGAATTACACAAAAGAGCTTTTTGAAAGCACATGTGAAAAAATTGGTCTCTTTAGTTGTCTTTTGATTTTTACAAAAGCAAAAGCACTTTGAAAAGCAGAACCAAACACGCCTTAAGAACAACAAAGGTAATTTCGTCTAAAAAATTGACAATGGGCATAATACGGTACAAGCCAATTTCACACGGTGAAATAGCAAAAATGACCAAGACATTTGTGGGAGGGGAAAAAAAAAAGAATTCCCTTCCCCGTCCATCGGTCCATCCTCCCAGTGCCCGCCAGGGCATCGATCCCCCCGCCTCACTTCCCCTCCCTCCCCGAAATCAATCTCCACACGGAGGCCAATCGAACCCTAGATAGACAGATGACGCCGACCGGCCGTCATGAGGAGGCGGAAGAGGCGCCGAGGTCCCAGTCTGTGGCACGAAGGCGTCTGCCGGCGGCCACGCACGAGGAGGCGGATGTGGCGTCGAGTTCTCGGTCTGTGGTTGGGCGGCGGCGGAGGCGCAGCCCTTCAATCGTGGCGAGGGTCGCCCAATCGGAGGATGAGCACCGGGGGAAGAGGAAGAGAAGTAGAGACGCCAAGAAGCGGGGGTCCAAGAAGCGGAAGAAAGCCAATGTGGAGGCGGAGGCTCCCTCAGCTTCAGCTGCCACCGAGCAGGCTTCCTCCTCTGATGCCTCCTCTGCCGACAGCTCCCCTGTGCGTCGGCCTTCCATCCAAGGGCGCGGCATTATGATGTGGGCAACCCTCGACTCTGCAACTCGTGATGTCTATCAAAAGCTGGATAACAAATATCGTGAGAAGATAGGTATGCTACTCATGTTCCACCTTGTCTGTCACCCAGAACCAACAGTCAGTAGGCATTTTATATTGGCAATGATGTCGTATTCCGGATGCCCGTCTGATTAATGGTATCTTAATTCCTTGAACAAACCATCCTACACTTGAACAGAGATTATGATGTTTTTAGTTCGTCCTATGAAGTTCCTGGCGACTACCCTAGGAAGCCGCAACGAAGTAGGCATGTACTTCATCCATTTCAAATTACTTGATGTTTTTCACTTTTGTAAATCAAGTTTGACCGCTCGTCTTATTCGAAAATTTTGTGCAAATATAATTTATCTTGTTATGGTTTGTTTTATCATTAGAGATACTTTAAGCATAATTTATTTGTTTTTATATTTGCACAAAATTTTTGAATAAGACGAGCGGTCAAACGTGATATCAAGAAGTCAAAAACGTAAGTAATTTGAAATGGAGGTAGTACTTGGCAGCTTTGGTCCTAGTGGCAGTGGCGGACCACGGAAGGAATTTTAGCTGGGCAGTTAGTTGTAGTTGCAGTCGCATCCACCGCATGAGCAAGGCTTCTGAAGGAGGAATTAGGGCCCATCCATATACAGAAGCAAGGGGGTTCATGATTCTTGCCGCTGGTAGCTGGGGCAGCCGCCTCAATCTGCCGTATGGGGCTGTCCGCCCCTGCCTAGTGGCTGTGGGGAAGTCGTATCTTAGTGACCCTAAAGTTGTTGTTTTCATGAACGTTTTAGCTGGACTGAAATTCCGATGTTCCATCCGATTAATGGAATAGCTCAGTTCCTTGAACAAACAAACAAACAAACAGTAGGCGGGGGCATTTTCGGCAAGAAAAGTTGAGACGAAAAAAAAAGAGGTCATATTTTGCAGAAATCTGTATTCTTGGTCCCTTATTCTGAAAGTAATGGTTGGCATATCATTGATTTATTTTATTGTTTTGTTCTTTGTTATGAAATGCACACTTTTTTTAGCTTGTGAAATGCACAATTACTTAATACATTAACCACATTTCTCTTTGCATATTTGTTGTTTACATCATGGATATGTACTTGCAGATCGCCATTCCAAGCTTGTTACACTTGACAGGCAATTGCCTCGGTCATGCCTTGTTAATCAAAAACTGCTTCCAGTCCGTGACTCTGCAACTAAGATGATTTTTCAAGCTGCAAAAGCTGTTTTAGGATTTTCATCCTATGTGGGTATGTAATACACTGTATTTTCCTTGGAGCTTTCTATCTTTTCTAATCACTACATGCTTTTTGCAGATGGTAAACTGTTGAATAGATCATCTGGTTTTCTGATTGAGTGGGGTGAGACTTCCACGATTCTGACATCGGCACTCCTAATCCGCTCAAAATCACCTTCTATCGACGAGTGGTCAGGCAAAGACGAATATGTTCCTAATGCTAATGTAAGTTCAAACGCAACATATCTTCGTCTTACATGCGGGCTCTAAGTATGAGTTGACGTCAAAACTATTGGTGTTACCTAAAATTGTAGTTTGGGTTTATTTTGGACAGTTCTTGGGTTGTATAACTCCTTGTTGTATGTTGTGCTGTATCTTTTTAGACAGTAAGAAATAGAACATGTTTCTCAAAGGTGTGATGCCACGACTTGTGTGCAACTGCTTTTCAGGTTTTTGTTCACCTCTTAGACAAAGAGGAAACAACTGCAGTTGCTCATCTGCTCTATTACGATAAGCATTACAATGTTGCTTTGTTCAGAGTTGATATGGATCTAGGGGCTCAGAATCTTTGCTTTACTAGTGAGGTGATGTGCGGTCAGGAAGTTTTCGTGCTTGGAAGAGATGCAGCCCTGAATCTGAAGATAGATCATGGTAATGTTCAGTACAAGGGCCCTAGCATATATAACCGCCACCACTATATGTTCTTCAGTTGTGTGATTGCTCAGGTATAAATCAGGGCATGTGGTGTGGTTTTTTAACTTGTCTTAGTTAATTTTGGTGCTTTTGATTCTAATGTTGACAATTTAAATGTTTTAGTGTGGCGTTGGAGGTCCAGTTATTGATTTTGATGGAGCAATTTTAGGGATGGCTAATGTTCCAGGAAATAGATTTATTCCTTCTTGTATCATACTTAAGTGCCTAGATATGTGGAGAAAATTCCAGTAAGTTACTCTTTGTATAGTTTCCGAACTTGCACTAATTTAGAAAGGTTTGTGTTCATAGTTTTCAGAATCTGATGTGGCGATTTATATAGATGCATCCCTCGGCTGCACATCGGAATGAAATTTTCAGCTCTTAAGTTTCTGGATCCAGTTCATGTGGAGAAGATCTCGCGCAAATGTAATGTTAATGCTGGTCTCATTGTTAAAGAGGTGTGCTTTATCTATTCTTTTTTATTTTACATTAATTTTTTATATTTTTCTTAAGAATATTTTCAACTTACTACTAATTTAATCACAGGTATGTGGTGGATCGGTCGCTGAAGAAGTAGGATTTCGACCTGGTGACATCATTGAATGCTTGAACAGAGAGTGCATTGCTACAACAGTTGAGGTACGTATAAATGGTTTGATAACAGTAACAACAGTAAAAGAGATATATTTATATATATTTGGTGAGCATGGCATATGCCATAAATATATTTCATAATATGAGCATACATTTTTATTTTTGGCATGATATTTGTTACTCTTTTTTATGCTGTTAGCTTGAGAACATGCTCATGAGCATATGTGAGAATTACCTGGATAGAAGAAAAGGCATTGGTTCTACAGTAGACATGACAGTAAGTTTTAGTACACAATGTTAACTGCGCTTTATTCCATTTCTGCTATAAATTCCTTTTAAGTTTATAGTGCTTTAGCCCGGGTGTGTGCGCACGCGCGTATGTTGGGGGAGACTTCCACCTCTTCTTGTACATTCTTCTTCTTAATGAAATGATACATAACTCTCCTGCACGCTCAAGAAAAAAGTTAACCCATTATTTTGAGCTTGCTGTGCCATCTTAGCTTGACAAATCAAATCAGCAGCTAAATTGAATAATAAGGTGACAGAACATCCTTGACTTACCCGTTGTGTCCATTGAAATATGGGCCTATATGATTATTTAGTTTGTACTAGGTCTCGCAATACAGATGACATCCATATCATTTTTGCCTAGTCTTGTCTGATATTTTTGTCGATGAATGCGTTCTCGCTTTCTCTTATCAATTTCTTACATAAAGTTCTCATCTCATTGTCCGTTATGAGTTTATATAAACAATGCACATATTGTCTGAATTGTTGTATTCTCTATGATCATCAACTTTTTGCAGAAAGTGATTAACCTATGGTTTAGCCTGGCCACATCAACATTGTCAATTACGGATAGTTTCACTGCCCTGTAAAAATAACAGGATCAATTGATCAAATTACTGCGCTTTTTTTAAAACAACTTTCCGTAGAATAAGGAGCATATTTAAGCAAATCTGGCATCCCACTAATGTTTCTGAGTTGGCGTTCTTTCTCTTTTACCATTAATTATGCAGGAAAATAATGTGTCGTGAACTTGTTATCACCATTCGACTACTAAGCAATGTAATTCTCATCATAAATTTTTGCAACTCGAATTTGTATTTTTTTTTAATGAGCTAGCACAAAAGGCTATCGTCCTGTTTCTTTAAGGGTTTTTCTAATTGCATTAGCTCATCTTTAAGTGTCTACTTCTTATTTCCTGCAATGTTTATAAATACAAAAATATTCTATATTTCCTTTTAATTTTTATGACATCAAGAATATCTTTACATTTGATTGGCTCATCCCAAATTCTCTCAACAATATTTAGAAAATCTGGTGTTGGACCCAACGCAGCTCAAATTTGAATTTGTCAGCTGTTATAATTGAAATATATTGGTTTTTCTCTATAGAAATAAGTAACAAGTTACAATTAGGCAATTTCCTTAGTATTTTACATACAATAACCAAAGGGGACATTAGGTCCCATTACTTGTTCAGAACCATCATATTATACTTTTCTAAGTATGGGATGTTCCTGGTTGTGGATACATGTGAACTTGCTGCTTGCCATTCTTATCACTCAAGTCATAAGTGCAAATGAAGCATTAAAGATATATTAAGAGCAAGAAAGAACATTCTTATTTTTTATCATGAGTATCTTAGACTATTGAAATCCCCTCAATTAAGCAAGGCTATAGTGTTATGGGTGCCTTTGTTGATAAGGAATGCCTATAGGCGTAGAAGAAATGGTTTAGTGATAAGCTAGTTATCCATATGCGACAAAATGAAAACTAAAAAGATTTGGAGCAGCTCTGTTTGAATATATTTTTTTTTGTTTTACTCTCTGAATAACAAGGGTTAGTGCTTTCATGCTCTAATGGTGAGTTTTCTTGCGAAGGTTTCTCAGTGTGTTCTTTCATATGTTCGATGCAACAGTGACTGTCCTGCTTAGATTAATAATTATGTTCCAGTTTTTAAAAATCTTGAACACTAAGAAGTATGTTTTTCAACTTTAAAGGCTGGTGTATTCAACATCCGCAAAGAATTCCATGGCACGAAAAGGCTGTTATTAAAGTTATCAGATGACATGGAAATCATTACAGAAGGTATGAATATCTCTTTTCAGCTTGTTATCAGATTCTAGAATGTTTCTACTTCCTGATTTACCACCCATAGCTGCAGCCTGTTCCTGCAACATTAGCAAGAAAGTATGTTTTCTGACAGCAGGGTTGATTTGAAGCTTCTACTGACTACATACACCATCATTCTAGAATTCTTCCCCTTTCGACTCCTTGGGTTGGAAATTGGGGCTGATACAGTTAACGGACCTATATACCTATGAACATATACTTGCATTTGTGTTTCTCTCCCTCAACATTTTTTATGGTAAAGATGTTTTAACTGATGTTTATTCTGTCCAGGCAGTTATTGTGTATCTGCAAGAGATTGTACCGAAGGTGTTTGATGATGATGTGGGCCCAGGTATGTTAACTTTGTTTTTCTTGGGCTATTTGTTGCTAAACATTGATATATTGAACAAGGACTATCGTCATCAACTTGCCCTGGTGTCCGCCAGCAAAACCAAGCTTGAACGGTGTCTATCGGCCGATTCCACAAAGCTAGAGTGTCCAGCAGCCAATTTCGCCGCCCTTTGCCGACTCCTATAGTGCGTCTCCGAGAGAAAAGTTTTGGGTCTAAGATCATTGTCTCAGATCTCAATAACTGTTCTGTTCTTTTTTTTCTTTTTTTGCAAATCGATGTTCTGTTATGTTGATAGCTGTGCAAGGCATTAGTGTTCGGAAAATGCAATGGACGGTAGGGCAGTTTTTTTCTCCCGTTTTGGAATATGTGTTGCCTGCGCAAAGCATCAGTGAAGGGGAGTTAGCAGTGGACCTTATTTTCCTCTGCCCCGTGGGTCAGTTATGAACATGATTTCTGTCTTGAGCTGACTTGGTCACTTGAATTCGGACAACCATGTAATCAATTTGTTTGGTTAAACTTTTCTTGATTTCTGTCTTGAGCTGACTTGGTAATGTTCCTCGTGCATATTAAAATTCTGAATCTGAGCAGCAGGAAACGTGCGTGTTCAGTTGACAAGCTGCAACTTCTGACGCAGCTATACAACATATTTGCACATAGCACAGGTTCATAGGCTTTCATTTGAGTGTGTATTGGCCCTAACTTTTATTTCCTTGGCTTCTTGATGGTAAGAATACATATGATGTGCCGGTGAGATGACATTGTTACAAGAATAAATATTTGCACAATGCATGAACTTCAGCAGTTTACTTCATGACCACAATTTTACCAACGCAATTTAGTCCTCTGCAACCAATGCTGTCAACATTATAGAGAATGTTGCACTATGTAATTATGTAAGTTTATCAACTTTAGATGTAGGTAGTTAAGAGAATAAATGGGAAATGCAATCACAAATTTATATGGATTTGCACTGGGAGTCAGAATATTAGAGAATAGATGGGAAATGCAACTACAAATATATCTGGATTTGCTCTGAATAAAATAATACGCTAGGGAGAAGTCTCGTTGCTGCCATCATCTTCAGTGTCGAGACCCGCCCATCTGACCATGGAGAAGAGGAACTCTTTCAGGTTCACCTTCCCGTTCCGATTCAGGTCCATTTCCTCTGCAAGCACGTGGAAACATACATAGCACGCTCAACATTCAACAAACTTGAGATGTGCGACCAACCAACACTACAAGTAGGTCACTGCTGTTGCAATGGAGAGGCAGCAAGCGAGAGAGGACTGACTGAACAGCGCCGCTGTTATGTGGGCGGGAGTCCTCTCCTGATGCGACGTCTCGTTCATCCTCCGGGTGACGTCTTTCCGCCGCATCTTCCCGTCGCCGTCCTTGTCGAAGAAGAGGAACGCGTCGATCAGCTCGTCGAAGACGTAGTTGAGCTTCGCCGACTCGAACTCCGAGACCTGCAGGAAACCCTCCTTATTGCCGGCATCGATCATCATCAGCAAGGGAAGTCGATCGATCACCATCCATGGGAGGAAAAAAAAAATGTTCTGCAGAGATATTAGAAGAACAGAGCAGTGGCAGTACGCGGCGCGTGACGTCCGGGCCGAAGAGCAGGTACATGAGGCAGAGGAGCACGACGAACTCCTGGAACTGGATCCCGTTCCGGCGGTCGACGTCGCAGAAGCGGTGCACGTCGTCGGCCTCCTTCTCCGACATCTGGACCTGCAGCTTGCTCAGGCAGCTCCGCAGCTCCTCGTTGTCGATCGTCCCGTTCGAGTCCTCATCTGCCGTACGTAGTGATCAAGAAACAATAAGAATGGTGTAATTGGTGAGATGCTTATTACGAAAGTAGACGAAGGCTCAGTCAGGGCTGAATGAATGAAACCGTAGTGGTCGAAGACGTCCTTGATGTCCCTGAGGCCCTCCTTGAAGCGGGGGAGGCGCATGGTGATGCTGTTCACCGACCTGAAGGTCCTCGTCCGCGACTGGGCCCGCTCCCGGAGCGCCGCCGCCACCTTCTCGTCGAGCTCCTTCTCGGCTCGCCGGCGCTTCATCGGCTCCACGCATATGGAAGCCGCGGCCCCCATCGAATCGATCTCGGCGAACCTAGCACGAGAAAGCAACACCTGCCGTCATTTATCGTGTTGAATTTTCTGCACATGCAAGAAGAGAACAAATGAGCAGAAACCAACACAAGCCAAATATGGTTGCGCGTGTTATCCCAAAGAAGAGCACCACTTTTTGAAACCGCAAATAATCTTAATTGTGCTACATGGCATTTCAAAGAAAGAATGGTATTCTGTAGAAACTCAAAAGGGGGAAAAGAAATATTTTACACCATTCACTTCAAAAAAAAATATTTTACACCATGTCACGCCCTAATTAAAAAGATTAAGGGACACGAGCCAAAGTACTTTACGGCCTTCTATCTATAGAAAGAAAGAAAGAAAATGGTGTCACCTGCACACAGACGAAAATGAGCCTCTTGCTTGAAGAAGAGCGTACGTTTCTCGGTATGTCGTCGAGTTATGAGTGGGGGAATCTGTTTTGACGTGAACAATTCTGTCCGACTGCGACACTTGGGTAGGACGAGAGGCAGAATCTGATGCCGGAAACAGAACAGCCTGGAGGTGATAGCTCCGGCTGCAGCTTGGATTGGATAGGCTCCTTATGTTTGTTTGCCTTTTCTTTTCCCACCCAGTTGAGAAGCTACTACTGCTTTCAACTTTTCTAGAAAGGGCACAGCGATTTGTACATGTGTACAAGATATTTCATGTCACACCATCTTATTCTTATACCACTTGCAAACACTGTAACTTTCGTCCCAAGTCATCCACAAACAGAACACGTTCAAGAATACGTTTTTGCAGAAGAACAGGACATGCAAATGATCACGCTGCGTCGTAATTTCATATCACCGTCAATGCAGGCAAGGAAACAATAACCTCATGCTCAAATTAAACCTTGAACAGGCGCCAAGAACATCCCAAGTTCATATATATAAGCACACGGCAATCCCCATATCAGAAGGGTACAGCAGACAACTTGACAGTCAGAGATTACAAGTGCAACCTTGTTACGTGACATTGGCAAGCATAGCCCAAATGTTTCAACCAGGTCACTACTACGCACCCAAAAAAAAAGGAGAGGAAAACTAGCCAAACAAAAACCAACAGCTCCTGAAGCCATGCCTCATCTAGGGGGGCAACAGTATTTAAGTCGGTTTTCTCATGTTGCGGCCTGCCCTGATCACTTCATCAACCAGCAGTAGCTGTGAGGCGATGATGGGACTGCACAAAATGAAATCGTTAGCTGGCATGTTAGCAGGATCTTTGTTTCCTTGTTGGAGACAAACAAATAAGGAAATGGTAGCTGCATCACGTACACAGAATTGATGATTTGGCGTTTCACAGAGTAATTGTCAAAGATGCCTTCCATCTGAGGATCAATCGGTTCACCCGAGTGATGGTTCAATCCCACAACCAATCCACGATCATGCTCATTCTAAGATATAAGAATAGTCAATACTCACTAACCTTGGCATCACAATAACTCATGTAACAAAGAGAGGGCCAACATAAAACTAAATGTATACCTGGAGGGAGACAATGACATCTTGGGTATCTAGACCAGAATTTTCTGCTAGGGTCTTCGGGATAACAAGAAGACCTTCCGCAAATGCCTCCACACCAAGTTGTGCTCGCTGTAGACAAGATTTCAATGTTAGCAGTAGATTGTTGCCGCAACAGTAAATGTAAACACATCCATGTTTTAGCAAACTTACTCCTTTGAGTGTTTTCTTCACATTGTCAATAAGATGCTTCTTAGCAGCAACCTCAAAGGCTCCAGCACCCTACATTTTTAACAAAATATAAGAGAGTAAGGATAAGATCGACGAATGTGTTATGCAGAAGCATATGGACAACTGAGTAGCCAAATCTGAAGCAGTAATTAAGGGCCTCAAGCAACATACACCAGGCCGCAACACTAGGAAAATCATGGAGTACACATGGAAATTTAATTAAATTTGCTGCGCACAGGGAACGTAAATATATTACAAAAAATTCAGCTAGAAGTCTGGAAATAGGAACTAATAAGTTATCCCAGCAACTATATTAGGGGGAATGTATAAATCTTACCAGCACAACAGCTTCATCCTCGACGGTGTTCTTGACAGACCTTAAACCATCTCGAACAGCATCCTTGATTTGTGCAATGGTATGGTCGTTAGGTCCTGAGATGTTGAATTTATAACAAGTTCAGTGCCCGATGAAAATACAAGTTAATATACCATTACTTCTCGAGAATAAACTGACCTTTAATCAATATAGTACATGAGCGAGGATTTTTTACATTCTCCACAAATGTATACTTTTCTTCTCCAAGAGTATGCTCATAGACAAGCCCGGCCCAACCAAGAGAATCTTCAGTTAAGTCATCAACTGAATTAACAGCTTCACCCCCGCATGCTAGCACAAGCCTCTCCATGTTTCTCCTCTTTGCCCTTCGGAGAGCAATAATCTGTAGCAAGCAATATCATGCTCAGGAGTTCAGGTACATGCCCCAAACAATAAAATTATTTTAATAGCATAGGTTAAGCTGACAGCCATTTGTGAAAAGAAGTTTAACCCTTGCAATCACTTTCAAGCAATCACTAAATACAAGTCCTTATAACCTTATTTTACTATTTTCTAGCTTATAAAGCAGTTGAGCAGCATTAGCATAATACTAATCGGAAAGTTCAATTGGTAACGTTATGAAACTCAGATTCCTAGCTGCAAACCTCGAACTGTAACACTAAACAAAGAAAATAGCTTAGAGCCACCAGGCATAAGTCATTACTTACCCCTGCTTTAGCAAGGAGATCCAGAGATGGAGGGTCAATGCCCTTCTGATTGATTACCACAAAGTTTTTGTCACTTCCTGAGCAAACCTGCCAAGGAAATAATTGAAGGGTTTTGTTCCCAAGTACAGAAAAATAAATTGAACTCAGGGAAAAGCAAGCAAATTACCTTATTTTTCAACTCAATAATCTTCATAACACGCTCATCAACTTGACGTCGTTCTGCAGCAACCATCTTTTCTCGTTGCTCTGCGTTTGAGTAGAAGAATCCTGCATTAATTTCACTGAGAAAATTTACATGTTAGTTAATCCTTCAGTAATGCATGAAAAGGGGGCATAGCTAAGTATATGTTGAAAGAAGGTATCTATAAACATGTGACCAATCACAAATAACACAAATACGCTCAAATTGTGAATCTTCTTTCATATTCAGTGCAGCAAAATCCACATCAATAAGGGGCACAGGTACACTAAAGAAACTAAAAAAAGAATAGGTAAGCACCTTTTCTCATATTCTAGCGAGACATTGCAGGTCAAGATGTAACAGTTTTCTGCCCTGCGCTTCATGTCAGGGTGCCGAGAACCATGATCCAAAACCAGACCCTCAACCTAAGATAATACCAAAGCAAAAGGTAAGTTTTATGGCATCAAATAACCTGAGATCATATATTAGTTTGGCAAATCCTGCATATGTGCTTAATACACGAAAAGGAATCTGCAAGGTGTTATTGAGTCTAAAAGACTCACATATAACAAGTTGCACACTGGAAGGAATGTTGAGCAAAGTAAAAGAAAAGGTGAACACATACCAGACGAGTGTCAACATCAAATTTGTGGCGCATATGCACTATTTCCACCATAAAAAGATCAATTGGTTCATCAGGTTTGCGGATACACAGAACCTATAAAAGAACCCTCAGAATTCAAATATGGTTCGGATAGTGTCATATAAGTATCCTAAGGAAGATGTTCAAGTGAAATCAAACGTACCGCATTCACAACAATGTCTGTCAACTGATCAGCCAATCCTTCGTACAACTGCAAAAATAGCGATTTCATATAAAACTTGAAGGAGGGATGATGCACAGAAGCAAATAGGGTGGAAAATAAAATAGACCAACTACCTTTGTCCTAAGAGTTGTTCTTGCTATCATTTTCAAGATATCTCTGTCAGGTTCGTCACCCATGATAACTGGAGTCTTGAATGTCTCGAGAAACTCAAGGGTTGCTCTCTTGGCAACATCGAAGCCATCAACCAAAAATCGTGGATGAGTTCCTATAATAGTATCAATTGGTTACCATATAGTTATATAAAGTATCATATTATTATAGGCCTTTTGATACAGTAAGAAGAGCTTTATTATTAAGAGATTACACACTTTTCTAGTCTTAGAGCAGAGGACTTGGCTTCTGAGCCTATTATTTTTAGCTAATGCGTGTAATGACAAATGAACATCCAAGCGTAGTAAATACACAACTAATGTTCGCGCTCAGTGTGCAAGACTTTTCCAGCCTCCCTGCTCAGGTTTAACAGGAATGAGGACACGTAACCGAGACCCTGTGCCCAACTGTGTTGCTTCACAGCTTTCAGCTTGCATTCGAGGTACAGCCATTGAGTTCTAATACGACCAGACGACCAACCAAATACTACCCACTAGGGAGTGCCTCATGATCGTTATATATATAGAAGCTTTTATTGACATCTTAATAATTGTAGATGCATAGTGATGCTGCATATTCAGCTTTAATTAGATGATGGGATGCATTATCGGTCCCAGGAAGTCCCATAGGCAACGCACAGCAACAACCTGATCACAAAAACTAACCTCAAGCCTAAATACTCTACTACCGATTGTCACAATCAGAGTTTATAGTTGGCATGCTTGTAAATCCTAGATGCCACAACCTATCTTGGATGCAGTCAGCAAATTTATGGATCGATCATATCGATACATGACATACAGGAGAAGATATGTTCTGACAATATGATAACCATACCTTCATCGATGCACCGCTCGGACTGCTTCATAAGCTCCCCAATAAAAAGAACAGTGGAGGTTGTGCCGTCGCCACTGGTATCATCCTGTGCCACGGCAGTCCTTGCAATCATGATTGCCGTTGGGTTCTGGATTTGCTGCAAGTCACGGCAAAAAAGATATCAAAATCCACACAACCGCGTTCCATACAGCATCAATATGTCATCACACATGTGAATATGAAGCACAAAGCATACCATTTCCTTCAAGAGGGTGTTCCCATCCTTGGTCAGCTTGATGTCACCAGCTCCACCCACAAGCCTGAGCACCACAAAAATGCAATGACATTCATGAGGCAACTGTTATAATCCTTCCCAACACCACCATTTCGAATCTACGAACTGAATCAAACACTATACGGTACCAGAACTCGCGAATCTAGCTAGAATAAACAGATGGCAACCACAACATCAATCTAGAGACCCGCAGAAATCTCCCCCCAAATGTGAGCCTACACCTCACAAATCGTCAACACGTCCACTACACGAACGTGATCCAGCAGTCCTCACTACAAACCCTGCATCTACCGACGCCGCCTAAAGGAAGGGAGGGAGGGAGCGAGCGGGGCGGCGAAGGGAGAGGGGGAAAGAGGCCGGCGCTTACATCTTGATGGTGCCCTTGGGTCCGAGGTTGGTCTTGAGCACGTCCTGGAGGCCCTTGGCGGCGTTGATGTTCATGTGAAGCGCCGCCGACTTGTTGAGCACCTCCGCGTTCGGGTTGAGCACGCGGAGAGACATGGCTGCCGGGCTGAGACCGCCTCACCCGCGCGCTGGCGCTCTACCGGGGATCTCGCCGGAGACGGCGGCGGAGAGGTGAGGGAGTGAGAAGCGCGAGGTGAGGGAAGGGGAAGCGGGAGTAGGGTTTTCGCGAGAGGTCGAGGCGATGATGTGCTTCATGGCAGAATCGGACGGGCCGTAGGGCAGCTACATGGGCCGGAATATATTGGGCTGGGCTGTTCGTTTTCCGTAGCGCATTGTGCAGCAAATTAAAGAGAAAAGTCTAATTTGCCTCCCTCAACTATTGGGGGTAACGCAATTTTCACCCTCAACTATAAAACCGGGTAACCGCAGTCCTCCAACTATAGGGGTGGGTGCAATTTGACTCCCTGGGCGGTTTTGAGGGCGGTTTTGTCCTACGTGGCACAGTGGGTCCCACAGGTCAGATGCCACGTCATTATTTTTCCTTTTTTTCTTTTTCTCTCGTCCTCTCTTATTTTTTCTCTTTCCTGAAATGTCTCCCCTTCCTCCGCCCGCCGCCATGCCGCCATACCCATCGCCGCCGTGGGCGGAGCTCGGCCTTGCGCAGCTCCCCCTCCCCTTCCTCTTCCGGCTCCAACTCCTCCGCCGCCGTGGGCGGAGCTCGGCCCTGCGCAGCTCCCCCTCCAGCGCGCGTCCGGGAGGTCGAGGCCACGCAGCGGGAGCTCCTCGGCAACTTCCTCAGCTTCCAGGTCATCTCCTTCCTCCCTGCGCTCACCAAGCTCGTGTTCCGCCGCCGGTGGGAGAAGCTCCTCTCGCAGCGGCGGCGGCAGGAGGAGATCTTCGTCCCGCTGATTCAGGCCAGGCGGGAGGCCGGCGCCGGCGGGGACTGCTACGTGGACTCGCTGGTGAAGCTCACCGTCCCAGAGGACGGCGGGCGGCCACTCACCGACGGCGGGATTGTCAGCCTCTGCTCCGAGTTCCTTAGTGCTGCAGTGGATCCTGGCGAACCTGGTCAAGAACCCGGGGACGCAGGACGCGCTGCGGAAGGAGGTGGCCGCCTTCGTCGGGGACGACGGCGGCGAGGTGCGGGAGGAGGACCTGCAGGGGATGCCGTACCTCAAGGCCGTCGTGCTGGAGGGGCTCTGGCGCCACCCGCCGGGCCACTACGTTCTTCCGCACGCCGTGCACGAGGACACCACGCTGGACGGGTACCGCGTCCCCGCCGGCGCGCCGGTGAACTTCGCGGTGGCCGACATCGGCCTGGACGAGGAGGTGTGGGCGGCGCTGGTGACGGAGTTCCGCTCGGAGCGGTTCCTGCCCGTCGGCGAGGGCGAGGACGTCGACCTCACGGGGAGCAAGGAGATCAAGATGATGCCGTTCGGCGCCGGGCGGAGGGTCTGCCCCGGCATGGCGCTGGCGCTGCTGCACCTCGAGTACTTCCTCGCCAACCTCGATTCAGTTGCTCTCCTCGATTCAGTACGGCGGGTGGGTGACGGCGGGTGGCCCGGGAGAGAAACGGCGGGCCGGCGTGCGGGAAGAGAAGAAGAGGGGAAGAGAGAAAAAGAAAAAAGGAAAAATAATGACGTGGCATCTGACCTGTGGGTCCCACTGTGCCACGTAGGACAAAACCGCCCTCAAAACCGCCCAGGGAGTCAAATTGCACCCACCCCTATAGTTAGAGGACTGCGGTTACCCGGTTTTATAGTTGAGGGTGAAAATTGCGCTACCCCTAATAGTTGAGGGAGGCAAATTAGACTTTTCTCCAAATTAAACCCATCAACTCGACCCAATATTTACAGACCACGGCCCACGGGCATCAATTAGGTTTTCTGTTTTCTGATTTCAGCCTTTTCTTTTCTGACCATGACCGGTTTATCGGAAGACCGGTAAAATCGGTCCAACCGAACAAATGAAAAAAGAAAATTTGAATTCAAAATCCTCGAAAAAAAAGGGAAAACCGAACCTTACCAGAAAACGGGTCAAAATGTTTGGAAAACCGGACCAAATTTTGAAAAACCGATTCAGAGAGGGAAAATGCAAGAAAATTGAAAATTTGAAGAAAAAATGAAACAAAAAATACGTAAAAAAACTAGATGCAATTTGCAGCGCAATGGTGCAACAAAGATTGTTAGCTTGGTCAAAAAATCGAGGAAGGTTATTGGTTCAAAAAAAAAGAGTTTTTTCCCTTCCTTTTTCAACCCAGAAATCTTTCGTGATTTATTTAACCCATCAAACAAAAATATTTTTGTGTTCTTGTTCCACCATTACGCTGCAAATTTCCTCTAGTTTTTTCACATATTTTTTTCAATTTTTTAAATTATTTTTTAAAAAAAATCCGGCAAACAGGCTAAACCAGATCGGATCGGTTTTTCTGAAAACCGATATGGTTTACTGCGGTTTTGAAAACCCTAATTAGAAGTTGCCTGATTTCTCTTTGCAAATCAATTAAGGGTGAATTTTTTTAGCAAACATTAGTATCTAGGGCGCAATATACATATGCACGTCTTTCACCAAATACGTTTGTGAATAAAAATGATAACCTCATTGCTACGAATATATGTGAAGGTAAAAGAACTACATTTACCAGGTTACAATGTCTTAACATGTAACTTTGGTACGTTGGGTAAATGATAATTTTTTAGGTTAGATATATTCATTGGATACTATAATTTATATATGCGAAAGGGCCTCTAGCTGAACTGGTTAGGTGGTCTCAGTAGCACTCCTCAGGTCCTGAGTTCGATTCCCGGTGGGAGCGAATTTCAGGTTGAGGTTAAAAAAATCCCCTCGTCTGTCCCACAACCAAAGCACAGGTCTAAGGCCCGACCCAGGTCGTTGGTCGTCTCACGTGGGCTACGGTGCCGCTGTGTAAGGGTGGGGCAGGGGTTCGGGAGTTTTCTCGACCTGCGTGAGAAGGTCTTCTTCTTAAATGCAATGCCCGAGGGCTGTCTTACCCCCCGCAGGTCGAGTTTTTTTTATAATTTATATATGAGAAAATCTCTTCGGAGTAGTAATGCAGAAATAAAGCAACACAAAGGCATTGTACCTCTCACTTATCTTAACACTCGTCTTTTACCAACTCACACATTATATCTGTAAATACGGTACAAAATAGAATCATACAGAACGACAACAAAAGCTGTCAACATGATTACTTTATAAATTTATTGAATTACCTTTCACAATTTTTTAGCCTGAGTTTAGAACTGAAAAATGCCTACAAACTAAGATAGTGAACATTCAATATAATCATATTGATGAAAAATGATGTTAAGAAAATTTTTAACGTGGGAAGAAAAATATTTAATTGAAGGCTCATAAATGACAATTACTTAATCAGGTCTTCCATTTTGGTATTTAAGTTTTTTTTAAGTGGGTGTAAACATTGGAAATAACTTTGATTAAATTACAATGGAAATGAAAACAAGGTTTCTTTATGTGTGTTTTTTATAACTTGTTTATTTCAAGTATATTAGATTAGAATTTTGTTCGCATATGAACCGAAGGTCATTAACTAAAGAAGCTCCAACTTGCCTTTGCTTCTAACAGCAATGACTTGACACATATGTCCAGTGTCGTTTGCTGTTTCGATGCATACATAAAGCAACACCACGCGCATATAACCTAAGCATATTGTTTGCTCTTGGGCATGTATGATTCGATATCTAATATTGACTTGGGAAAAAAATCTCAAAAATTGTTAATCCTAATTGGACATGCAGATTCATCAAACCAGTTGTTTGTTGGTTTTTCATTTCTCTGATGCAAACAGCCGCTAGGTTTACTAGGCATAAATTCTAATGAGTATTTCTCATCCTCTTCAAAGTAGGTACGAAATTGAGTATTTCTCATCCCCTCTTCTCGTCATAATAAAGCCAAAGGCTCGCTAGTTGTTTAAAAGCTGTGTTTGGATAAAACTTCGGCTGTGCTATAGAGGATATTTCTCTTCTTATTATGCATGAACATATTTACTTGCAGAATGTCGAGTGAAATTGGTAACTCTCGATATGAGTGTACCTTTCTCCTGCCTTTTTAAGGATTACCTGCTCACCATTTGGGAGTTAGCGATGAAGAATGTGTTTCAAGCCGTTAACTTTGTTGTGGGTCTTTCCTCCACCGTTGGTATGTAACAAGACATTTCTTTATCTACTTTGAATTTTGTATATAACAAGATGTTCTTTTATCTAATACACTCATTTGTAGATGGCAAGCCGTTAGCACGATGCTCAGGTTTCTTTGTTGAATGGGATAGCAAGGTTAACGTTGGTAAAATTTTATCGTTGAGCAATCTCATATGTACCAAGTATGACAAGTCAAGCAAACTAGAGTATATGCTTCTAATGCTCAGTTTATGATTTAATTTGTCCCATTCTAATATCAATTAGACAAACTCTCTCAACTTGTTATGTAGTTGTAGACGTGTAATTGCACATTAGATAGACTATGTGAAAATTTTATATTTATAACAGGACAATGTACAACTTTCCTCAAGATTATGCTGGTGTGCCTTAGTCTTTACTGATATCAATTTTCCCAAATATGTAATTGTACACCTTCTGTGGCAGCTACTTTTTTTCACGACTGTTTTTCAAACATACAATGTAATGCAAGGCGATCCCACTCAGCTAATGCAGCCAACTAAATAAGATCTTGCATAGTCCATAAGTTATCTACTCAGACAACTAAACATATGCTCTTGTTTTGTTCTTGCATTAGATTGACTTGTTTGATGTAGCAGGGATAGAATTTTATAAATGCAGAGCTAAGCTTGATTAGGTAACCAACACATCCATTATAAACTAGCTATAACTATATTTACGGTGCTATGTGTCTTGTTTGGGGAATCTAGTAACAATGCATGTTTTGAGCATGTGTTAACACATTCTTTTAGTAATAAAATGCAACTGCTGGCTCAACAGTGATAGGTATTTTTCTATCAGATCAGGAGACACCTGGCGTTCCAGAAGGTATTGTAGGTGAAGACAACTCAATGTTGGTTTTGTTTTGAGCATGTATGGACACTAATCGTTATGGTGATATTTATATTTTTCATGCTATGTTAGTGGATGACGATGAGGTTTTTGACATCAAGTTGATCTTTTTTTTTCAAAAGGGCTTTTTTTTAAAGATCACATTACAAAAACTGTTTTGCATTTGTAGTTAAAAAAGATTCTACGTTTGTGATGTGATATTTGTCATTTGTAGTTTCTAGATGAGGAGGTGCTTGTTGTGTTATTGTATATATGGAGAAGATTGGTTTTGTGACTAAAAAATAGTAGATTTTAGTTTCTAAATGTTAGATTGTAAGTGCACGATAATTACAAAACATAAGCACACACAAGTAATATGTCTAGTGCTAAACTCACTAACAACACAACCCACACGATATATAGACATAAACACACTAATTACAAAACGATACGGAATGCTTTTGTTGTTTAGTGGCTTTCCACCTTTGACATAGTAAATGATACCAAAAGCATCTTCGCAAGCCCCGACACTGCCGAATCATCCCCTGTCTCCGTCATAGTTACACGTCACCACGCCCTTAATGACGTTATTCAACATGCATTAGGATCTTTATTCACATATTGGTTGCATGACAAGATGCACACGAAACGTATTTCACAAATATGTTCGAACGCGTCGATGCCTCGTCTTCTTTCAACCAAAGTAATGTTTAAAACGGTATTTAAGGACAGGGATTTGACCATTGTGAATTTGATTGACCTGATACAGTCTTACTCGACTCCCTAGCTGAACTTGACTCTGCCCGTTTCCATACAACATCAATCATAAATCAAACAAAACATTTCTATGTACTTGAATTTTCACTCACGGTCACGGACAGACCAGTAGTATCTCATCACCTCACGCGGCTCGCACGTGAGGCTGCCTCGTCCCAACTGAAAGAGAGGATAAGGAGTAGCTCGCCTCTCGCGCTCGGAGGCGGGCGGAAACCCAAATCAAAACCTCTTCCCCTCGCAACTCGCAAGTCGCGAGCAGCAGCAGCAGCACCAGAAGCAATGGCGTGCGTCGCCGCGCTCCTCGCCTCCCCGGCGTTGCTTCCCTTCCCCTCCACCTCCTCGGCGTTCTCCTGCTCGTGCCGCCTCCGCTCCGCCATCGTCGCCCGCGCGCCGCGGCACCAACGCGCCCGCCGCGAGCTCCGCCGCTTCGACGAGGTGCGTCGCGTATCGGTTTCGCTTTGCTACCCGCCGCGCAAGCGCGCGGGGTGGGGAGTGCTCGGGGGGAGGTGCGGCGCTGACTTTGGATGCTCGCAGGTGGAAGGGGTGTCGAAGAAGCGGCGCGGCATTGGAGGCGGCGGCGGCGCCGCCGCAGGAGGGTCGCAGGCGTCTTCGTCGCGCAAGGACCGGGGGCTCGCCGTCGATTTCAAGGAGCCACAGGTGCGAGGCGCGTCAAATTGCTTTGTTTGGTTATTTACTGGTTGCACGGTGCTTGCTCAATTGTACTTGCAGCTCCAATTAAAATGGCAATGCCAATTAGATGTGAGGAGGAATTTTCGCTTGGTGCTGGGGTCAGTCTCCACTGCATTGCGGGTTCACTGTCGATATGCATAGTAGTTTTGGGCTGGTTGCTTTGGATAGCGTTTGGTGACCGCATTGTCATTTGCATGAATTATATATTGTTACTGTTTTATGTCTGTTCAAACTGTCAATCCTATCCTCAAAAAAAAAACTGTTAATCCGAATGCTCCATTCTGGATTTTAGTCAGTCTGTCCTTTTCTTAGAAGTTCACCACCTTAACAGGAGTCATTCTCTTTTATTCACTTTGTATGGTGTCTCCATACTGTTTCGTCAATCTGCTTGCTGTGACATGCAAGCTGTGATAACCAATCAATGGGCACACCAACTTCTTTCCATCCAGGTGTATATCTGATGTTTCCCCCTGACGAATGTCTGCAATCCAGGAGGATAGTTGGTTCGGTGTCATCACCAAATCTTTCATATTATGTCTTCTTCTGACTATTCTATTATATCAGGTTGCTGATTTTGATGATCTTGAAGAGGACAAATTCCTTAATGCTGTCGTCAAGGTGAGCTTAAAGAAAACACTGGCTATCTATGATGCTTATATTGCATACCATTCCACATTATAATTGAGCTATAATTTGGTAAGATACATTTATGTTCGTGTTCAACACTGCTTCTTCTATTAATTACACACGCCTTTTTGGTACAGTATACCAAACATAGTGCATTAATATGCTTCATGATCTTGTCTTGAATGTAATTTTTCTTATTTTAAAATTGGTAATGCCCTTTTAACCTGAAGGATTTTCTCTCTGGTTAGGTTTACTGCACTCATATTGCACCCGATTATGGCCTTCCTTGGCAGAAACAAAGGCAACATTCCAGCAGTGGGAGGTAAGTACTGATCTAATACTTATATCTGATTGAATTGTTTCTTCTACTTTTTCTGAGACCAAATTTATCTGTACTTTCGTCTCTAGGCAGGTGGAGAAGTGAACAGACATAAATTATTCACACTGCATTTATTGGTTTTATGATGCTGTAGAGATCAATGAAGTTGCAACTTGCAAAGTCTTCTTGAGTTCTTTCATGTATTGATTAGTGACTAGACAACTTTGAAACTATGGTTGTAAAATGATGGTAATTCTTTCATTCTGATAGAAATCCTTCTTAAGCTATCAGGAAGCTAGTGCTTTTATGATTCACATTGCTTGACTTTAATACATCTATGCTTATCTTATGAGACATTCATATCCTAGATGTTTCGAGCTTTATGCATATCTTTTGGATGAGATGACTCATTTTAAATGGCTACGAATCACATGCCTTGAATTGAGAACCTCTTTGACAATCTTACAAGACATGTCCTTTTACCCTTGTGCAGTGCTTTTATGATCGGTGATGGGAAACTCTTGACAAATGCACATTGTGTTGAGCACGATACTCAGGTGATTATATAATTAGACATTTATTTCATCACATTTGTACTATATAATTTTATTTTGCTATTTTTCTGCTGGGCCGATTCAGTTTTGAATTTTGAATCATTACTAATCGTTATCAGATGAACTAACCAAAACTTCTGATGATATTGAGGCACTATTTTTTTATAGATAAGGGTTTACATATGTGTGTTATATTATTGAGATAAGATTGCTTTTTCAACACAGGTCAAGGTAAAGAGAAGAGGAGATGACAAAAAGTATATTGCGAAGGTTTGTTCCCTGTACCAGTTCTGCTCAAGAGATTCTATCAAAATTTTCATTTAGTGAACGCCGTAGCTTTGAAGTATGGTAACTATTTAATTTAATCTGACATAATCTGATATATCTGAAAACATAGATATGTGTTTTTTTTATTTTTAGGAGATTTTGAACATAAAAACATATTATAACCATGTTGTAGTTATCAAATATACTTAAATATTATAAAACTAGACTTGGTGGAAGATGTCTGCTGATAAAGTGATTTCAGGTTTTAGCTAGAGGTATCGAATGTGACCTTGCATTGCTTTCTGTTGAGAATGAAGAATTCTGGAAAGGAACAGAACCACTTCAGTTTGGTCGTTTGCCATGCCTTCAGGTAATTCATTATCGTCATGATGTTTTTTAATGGATATTTATCCTCATGCTAATATGAATGTCAGCTTTTCCTGCTACTCCCTCCGTTCCAATTTACTTACATTCTAGACAGTTGTCTCAAATTACTTGTCATTCTCACTTCCCAATACATCTCTATCTCTATCCCTCTCCTCATTTCATGTGCACCACAACTTTTCACTCTTCCTAAATTCATGTGCCCAGAGCCAAAGTGACAAGTAAATTGGAACAGAGGTAGTATTAGTTAACAACTCTATCAGGTAACTTCAGGTTGAATGTAACATGAGATAGACATTTGTCATACTGTTTGGAAACACGTCAATGCCTTAAAAGCTTCTGTCAGGTTTTGTAGTCATTATTCACTCCTGCAAATGAGATAGACATTTGTCATACTGTTTGGAGTTATATCTAAAATGGTCTTTCATAATTGAGGCTATATGGCATTGTTCTTATGGTTCAAACTTCTACAGGATTCGGTAACTGTCGTGGGATATCCTCTTGGAGGAGACACGATATCTGTAACAAAAGGCGTCGTATCACGCATTGAGGTGCTATGTCTTGGATCCTTCCATTCCCTGAATAAGGGATTTTCAATGCACTCTTTTCCATGCTTTCCTGCCCAAAAGGGAGCAAAATGATGATATTTATGCATGTAATAATTAAAACATTTTGCAAGATGTTATAAAGCCCTGGAGTATTGTGTTATATGTAAAAGACATGTTGGTAGGATTTGGAAATAAATAGACTGTGTTAATTGCTTCCAGACTTCCTGTGATCACATGTTTGGAATACTGGGGCATGATTTGTTTTCAGACTTAGCTGCTCTCTTCTTCTAGTGCTGGTTAGGTGCAGCCTATTTACCATGTCCTGGTATTTATCACTATTTTGTATTCGAGTAATTATTAGTTACCGAACGACTTCATTTCTTTCTACACTGAGCTTGTTGTAATCAGAAACATGGACACAATACAACTCTTTAGAAACATTCAGAGTCTGTGAGGCGCTATTTCATTGTTCTACAGTAATCTTATTTGATGTATTTAATTAATGGTTTAACTAATATTAGTTCCTTTGAAATAGCCCAGGTTACTCCATACGCACATGGTACATCAGATCTTCTTGGCATTCAGATTGACGCAGCTATAAATCCTGGTTTGTCTTTTGTATCTGCCTTTAAACAATAACACTCAAGAGTCAGAGTATTGACCTATCTTGCTTAGGCCTTAATTATCGTGTATTCCAAAAAAAAAAAAAAAGACTGATTTTTTTCTTTTTTCTTTCAGGAAACAGTGGTGGACCAGCCTTTAATGACCAAGGGGAATGCATTGGAGTGGCATTTCAGGTACTTTTAATCGGTCACATTATTGGTACCAGACCATCTGATGTGTGGATATAATAGATGTACAACTTAGCATCCCAGACGTAGCTGTAATTGTCAAACCTAATCAAGTTCAACATCTGAAATTGCCCTAGTTTTGGAGAGAATATCACTTCATAATAAATCTGGACTGGTTTTTTCCTTGCATATGAATCACATGCATTCTAACTATTTTCATTGTCTTCAGTGAGGCTTCTTTTAACACTTCAGAGTATGTACAATATTAGTTCCATTGTTTGCAATTCTGGCCACTTCAATCGCTTTATTCGTTCACAAATAATTTTCTACTCCAGTTTTTCCAAAGCATAATAGTTTGCCTCTTTCAGTTATCTCCTTCCCCTCAGTTTCACGCTCAATTTTCAAGTTTATGTTCATGTATCTCCTCTGCCCTCAAGCCCATTCCACAATCAAGGAGTGGTTGCATGATAAATTATGTGATGATGTTTGACCATATGGTCACAGAAGATAAGAATTAGTTATCAAAGGCATTCAGTCATAATGCATTAAAATATTGGTTGCTCGTGGTGATCCTGTTTGATCAAAGATGACAAGTATTTGTGATGGAGGTAGTAACGTTAAGAGTCGTGGTAAACAATTTTGGGAACATCAAATTGGTAGAACTGAATGGAGAAGGTAGTGATTTTTCGTATACTATACTAATACATATGCATCCCCTGCAATTACTCTACAGATTAGAGAAAATGCTTCAGGAATAGGTAGCTGGGTGTGGTATATCTGTGAGAGGAATAGTCATGCTTACACAATAAATGAGTGCATATCCTCAGAATTGACTGTACTTTTGATAATGTCCAAGTAAAATAGGGGTGAAATTTTGTCTTCTAGATTTTTTCAATTCCATTTTTCACTATGCATTTTGTTTAGGTGTACAGGTCAGATGAAGCTGAAAACATTGGATATGTTATTCCAACTACAGTTGTATCCCATTTCTTGAACGACTTTAAGAAAAATGGAAAATACACAGGTAAAGTCTTTCTATTTATCCTGAAAATAAGCAAACTAAAATCATGTATAATGTACTTAAGTAGACGTTGACTTATTACAAGATATTTTTTTGTTTGATTTTGGAAACTGATCTGTTGGTTCGACATCGCTACAAGGTGCTAGCTTTGCAGTATGTAATTTCAGCTATATGCTATCTTTGAACTTTAGTGTTATGGTCGAACTTGGCTGATGGTGGTGGATGAACTGGAGATCGCCGGCCGCAGGGCTTCGCCCACGGCACAGCAAGAAGGGATTTCCTTCTTGTTTCTTGCTTGCCTAAACCACATGCCGTGTGCCCCATTAAGTAGAGCAGGCTGGACTCCTAACAAACCTCTAACAAACCATCCTAATCTTATCTTATCCTAACAACTCAATCTAATCAACTCAACTAATCCTATCTCTTCATGCATGCGTTGCTCTTCCTTGTACATCCTTGGCAGCGTAGACTGACTGGCCGATGTCCCTAACACTACACCCCTCTTCGGCAAGACAGCTCGTCCTCGAGCTGTCAAACATTGGTGGTCATGGCGGCCGACAGCAATCCCATGTCAAAGATAAGCTGTTCCTAATGACGCTAAGTCGATGCCAATGTGCTCCCCTTGCATGCGGCCTATCCTGTCTTCCATGTCGATGCAAGTGATGGAGTTGTTGTAGATGGCCTTGCTGCCGAACCAGCTTGTCACGAGAAGCTCCTAATTGATAGACTGCACCAGCACGATGCAGTACCTCCATTGCTTTCCCTAGAATTGTGCAGGCCGTTTCAGTGGTTGCAGGATAGGTTGTTGTTATAACCAAAAGGAAACAAACTGCATGCGTACAGTCGGTTTCTCCTTGCTCCCATGGAAACAACACGACCCTGCAATCCTCATCGCTGGTTGCACGACTATCTCCTTCCTGAATCAAATGCAAACTCAGCAGATCGCACACACACAAGTTTCCACAGAAAGGATGGAGAGGGCGAATCCTGTGACGTATCCTCGCCTGCATGCATGGCGCACCAGGTCCACCTGGCTCCCATTGAAACACCTCAGACATCTTCTTGTCACCTCCATGGCCACTTGCTTGCAAAGCACCTTCAGGGCCGTCGATCGTGCCTTTGAAGAGACCTGTGCTCATGGCTCCGCTTGCATGCGTCTTCTGTAGCCCGGGCGAATGATGTGCCACCGCCAACGGCATTTGGCATGCCAATGACAGTTGCGAACGAATAGCAGCAGCGATGGGCACTGGCTTTGATGGCGATGACGACGGCTTCAAGGAAGGCGACGGTAATGTGGCTAGTTGCGGCAACACTTCAGCCGGGAACAAAGGCAACATGGCCGGCGTTGGTGGCACTGCCGTCACAGCTGCGGCGTTCGTTGCCGTGGTCACAGTTGCCACAGCAGGTTGTGAACGGGCGTGGGGCTCTCCCCACGACGGAGCGGTGATGGCCACCCCTGATGTCGTGATATCGACCAGCGAGAGAGCGGCCCACCCGCGGCTACCCGTGGTCTGCCGTCGCCACCGCTTAACAACGGCACGCCGCGGCCCGAGGACAGTAGCGCTCCAGATGGACGCAGGCGTGGCTGAACCCGTGAGCGCTGGTGGAGGAGATGCAGTCACAACTAGGTTCCTCTTCTCCCTCATCTTCTCAAGATCGGCGAGGATCCATGCGCAGGTAGCCTGTACGCGGGCGCAGCAGGCCATAACGCTGTCGAAGTCGCCATCTTGCGCCATGGCTCCCCCTGGTGGCGCCACTCTTGGAACAGTGACGGCAAAAGCAACGACGGCACCAAGGTCTCTGATACCAAATTGTTATGGTCGAACTTGGCTGATGGTGGTGGATGAACTGGAGATCGCCGGCCGCAGGGCTTCGCCCACGGCACAGCAAGAAGAAGGGATTCCTTCTTGTTTCTTGCTTGCCTAAACCACATGCCGTGTGCCCCATTAAGTAGAGCAGGCTGGACTCCTAACAAACCTCTAACAAACCATCCTAATCTTATCTTATCCTAACAACTCAATCTAATCAACTCAACTAATCCTATCTCTTCATGCATGCATTGCTCTTCCTTGTACATCCTTGGCAGCGTATACTGACTGGCCGATGTCCCTAACATTTAGAGTCAAAAGCAGTAATTTTCCCTAAAGAATTTTGTAAACTCCTTAAATGTTCGATAATAATTTTCGTAACTATGTGTATGCCAACTTAATAATTCTGCATTTACTGATTAAAACTGTACTGTACCGTAACACTCTGGTGTTGTGAGGCGCATAACTGAAGAGCTACTGTCCTCAATGATTTCAAATAATTTGTAGGATTTCCTTGCTTGGGTGTATTACTTCAAAAATTGGAAAATCCAGCTCTGCGTGAATGCTTAAAAGTACCTTCAAGTGAGGTATGCTATCTATATTTGGTGAACTTTACCTTGTGAATGTTGAATTACATATTTGCAATCTGGTGCACACGAGCACACAATTCGAGGTGATCTAGCTGGACTTCCCCTCCTGTGTTATCTCTAAAAATTTCTTCATAAATGATTTTAGTTGTCACACACTTTGAGACATCTTAAATTAAAAAGTAAACTTAAAAGAAAACATGATAAGGGATACATATTCAGAATGTTGATTGACTGCAGATAAGTCCTGGTTCTGTGTTAGTGTACCACTGTACATTTTACCTCCTGTGGAGCAACATACTCCTGCAGTGTTTTCTTCATTATTTGGACCTTAGTTGGCCTCAGATTAATCTGCAATATCTGAGGAAGAGTTACTATCATCTTTTGAACCATTCATCCTGATGGCAGATCCCTTGATGGCCTATATTGAGGCTGCCTGACTCAACGCTTAAATACACCTGGCTGTTATAGCAAGTTAGTTGATATTTCACTCACTCGCCAAAAAAAAGTTAGTTGAATATTTTAATTTGTCAGTGATGGTTTCTGACAGAGTACCGTGCATATCCTTACAATGTTATAAAGTTGTTAAATTATTTTTTTTAAAAAAAACTTTTTGAATACTGATCTTTGATTTTGCCTTGAGTACAACTCTGAGCTTTATCCTTTGTTTTCCTATGACATGCCATTTTACTTTGCCCTTGTAGGGTGTTCTTGTTCGTCGGGTTGAGCCTACTGCTCCGGCGAGCAGTGTTTTGAGAAAGGTAACATGCTCTAGTTAGATCCGGTGCAAATTTGAATGCCACTCGACCGATCTCATCCACTTGAAAATTCGTGTAAAAGTTTTCTTTTCTTCTCATTTTCCTGAAACCGATCTTTCTGGATTAATGATGTCCAAAACTCCAAACTAGATTTGCTACATTTTCTCCATTTGTTTGAGCTGATCTGTTTTTTTCTATGTTTAGGGAGATGTTATAGTAAGCTTTGATGGTGTCGCAGTAGGATGTGAAGCGACAGTTCCTTTTCGGTCCACAGAGCGGATTGCTTTCCGCTACCTCACTAGCCAAAAGTATGTTATGTACCTGATTTCTGATGACTCTGTTCCTGGCCATGGTTCATGTTTTATCTGAAGAACATAGTTTTTGAACATTTTAGATTTAAAATTTGTAATGTGCATCATAACTTTCCGATAATATTCCTACCCAAAACTGTGTATTATACTTTACTATGATTCATCTTTCATCAACAATAATAAGTGGATCTTGTGTCGTAGTCAGCATGTGAATAGATGTTATCTGCATGTCATGTGCTTTGTCGTTTATGTTTCAGTTCAATCACCCAGTGTGCAGTGTCATGTATGTATTAAAATGTTTCCCTTTCCTGTCAAAGCTCTTATAATGGTCCCGTATTGCAGAAGCACAGAATATGATAGTCTTTGATTATCCACGTTCCCATCTTTATCGTTATGATTCCCTTGCGCGTTACACTTTCTTACAATATAAGCCTCCTCTACCAGGACAAACTTATAAACTCGAGCAGTGTGTATATCCAGTATATCTTGATATTCTAGTGGCATCCTATTTGATATATTCAGAACTAAATTTTCCTAAAATGATGGCACGAGTTGCAGTAAATTTGATGTTTCCAATATTCAGGTATGCAGGTGATATTGCTCAGCTAGGAATCATTAGGAATGGAAATTCCATGAAAGTTCAAACCGTTTTGGAGCCAAGAAAACATTTGGTAAGATATTGAAAACCCTCATATTTCTTGAACCAAAAATTAGGAATGTAAAGTTCACCAAGATGCACTACTTACAATAATCCTTTTTTCTTAAATAAGGTTCCATTTCATGTCGAAGGGGGCCAGCCTTCTTATCTGATAGTTGCCGGCCTTGTATTCACACCTTTAACAGAACCATTTATAGAGTAAGTAATCAGTAGACTACCTCATTTAGGTCCTTATTGGTATCAAAAGTTTCTCACTATTCATAAATTTCTGTTTATGTGCAGAGAGGAGTGTGAAGATACACTAGGGGTAATTTCACCATTAACATGATAATCTTACTTGCAACTTACCATTTTCCTAAAGATTGTAATTCCTTATAGTTTCTATTGTCATCTTTTCGTCATATACAGTTAAAATTGTTGGCAAAAGCACGTTACTCTCTAGCAACCTTTGAGGGGGAGCAAATTGTTATTGTATCACAGGTACGTTTCATTTTGTGGTTTGCTCGATTGATTTCACTATGTTATTGTGTCCTTGATTCATTGCTGTTGTCTAGGTTTTGGCACACGAGGTCAACATTGGGTATGAGCACATGGGCAATCAACAAGTACCAATCTTCATCTTTTACTCGTCTTCTCATGCTTATGAATTTTTTCTTAGTTGCACTAATCAATATTGTTATCAGGTCATGAAGCTAAATGGAACTGCGATAAAGAATATCCATCACCTCGCTCATCTTGTGGACAGTAAGTGCTGACTGTCTCATGTTTGAATACCCATGACCATTCGTTCCTGCACATCTGATCATGTTTCAATGTTAATATGCAGCCTGTACAGACAAGTTCTTGACGTTTGAATTTGAAGACGACTTCCTGGTCGTTTTGGACCGAGAAGAAGCGAATGCTGCATCTTCAGATATTCTCAAGGAACATGCCATTCCTTCTGTACGGTCGTCTGATCTATCCGAGCCTTATGTAGATAAAACAGAGGAGGTACAAAAAACAAGCGAAGATTTTGGTGAAAGTCCTGTCACGAACTTTGAAATGGGAATCGATTGCCTCCTGTGGGCATGAACGAGTTCTTTCTGTTTTTGGATGGATGATCAACTGAGAACCAAGTTTCAGTTGAAGCAGCAATATGGCCCGCGAAACGCAAAAAGCAACTGCCCTTGTTCACCGGCAGCAAGGGCACTCCCCCATTGTGTGGGAGATACACACTCCATCACGGCAAAGCCGAGTTATGTTGTATGTTAGCATAGAAAGAATTCAGAGTTACGTTGTACACTAGAACATAGGATGATTTAATTTGTCTTCATTTTTTACAGGCTGAGTTGTACTATTTGGCCGTGAATAGGCATGTAAATCTTTGGACGTGTAACACATTGTCCAGAAATTTTGTTGGTTCAATCCTACTTTGCACTACTCCCTGCCTGATCTTGCAGAACAAAAGCATATCTGCTTGGTGCTACATTCCCTTTTATTCTCTTGTAATGAAGGTCCAGGCGCAAGAGCCTGGTAGCTGCTGTGAAGGACCACGGTAGCTTCGCTAGTTCATGCGACTCCAACTAAGCGCATGTGAGATAATCATATCATTAGTTTATTTCTACGATTTCGCCGAAGGAACTATCGATTGTAGTTGCCTTTTATGTATACTTTTCCTTTTTCTTCAAAGCATTAGTAAGATATGACCGGCGGCTTCACCTTATGTGCAGCCAGCCTGTTTCCTAGGATTGCAAGTTGAAGGATACTTAGTGCTCACCCTTGACAGTCCTGGTAAAGGGGCAAACATCTTTTTCATCAGCGGCTAGTTCCTACTTCCTACATCAAAATCAAATGAGAGACGCGTCCTTCAAAAAAAAAAAAATGAGAGACGCGTGGTCCCCTCTCCTCCACTACACGCATCTCAGCGGCCTCCTCGCCCGCTGCGGCCGCGCCGGGGACCTCCGCCTCGGTGCCGCGCTCCACGCCTTCGTCGCCAAGAACCCCGCCCACTTCCGCCTCTGCCCGGACGGCGCCACCCTCCGCCACGCGCTCGTCTCATGGAACGCCCTCGTCGCCATGTACGCCCGCTGCGGCCGCAGCAAGGACGCCGCCAGGGTGTTCGACGAAATGCCCATCCGGGACTCCGTGTCCTGGAACTCCCTCCTCGCCGCCTCCTCCTCGTCCTCCTCCGAGGCGCTCGCGCTGTTCAGGCGGATGCTGCGTTCGGCCCCCGCTGCGGGCGCCTGCGACCACGCCACGCTCACCACGGTCCTGTCGGCGTGCGCGCGTGACGGCGCCGGCGCAGCGTCCCTCCGCGCGTGCGCCGCCGTGCACGGGCTGGCGGTGTCGTGTGGGCTCGATGCGGGGGTGTCCGTCGGGAACGCGCTGTTGACCGCCTACTTCGATTGCGGCTCCCCAGGCTCGGCAGTGAAGGTGTTCACAGCGATGGAAGAAAGGAACGTCATCACGTGGACGGCGATGGTCTCTGGGATGGCTCGGGCCGAGCGGTACCAGGAGAGCCTTGCTCTGTTCCGGCGGATGAGGCGAGAGGTGGATGCCAACAGCGCGACGTACTTGAGCTCCCTGTTGGCTTGTTCAGGTTCACTCGCAGCCTGGGAAGGCCAGCAGATTCATGGGCTTGTTGTGAAGGCTGGACTCGACACTGATCTCCATGTCGAGAGTGGGCTTATGGACGTGTACTCTAAATGTGGCTTGATGGAAGAGGCCCTGAGGGTGTTTCGCTCTTGTCGGAATCCTGATGAGGTTTTCTTGACAGTGATCCTGGTTGGGTTTTCTCAAAATGGGCTGGAGGAGAAGGCATTTGAATTGTTCGCTGAGATGGTCAGTGCAGGGATCTACATTGACGCAAACACGGTTTCTGCTGTCCTCAGTTCCTTCGGTGCTTCCGCGCCATTTGCTCTTGGGAAGCAGATCCACACACTGGTCATCAAGAAGTGCTTTGGAGGAAACACCTATGTCTGTAACGGTCTGATCAACATGTATTCAAAATGCGGTGAATTACAAGAGTCTATCAAAGTGTTTGATGACATGACTATTAAGAACTCGATATCGTGGAACTCCATCATTGCAGCCTTTGCCCGACATGGTCATGGTTCGGAAGTCTTTAGACTGTTTGAGTCCATGAAAGCTGATGGTGCCAAGCCCACTTATGTCACATTCTTGTCGCTGCTCCACGCATGCAGTCATGTCGGATCAGCCAAGAAGGGATTGGAGATCTTGAATTCAATGCCATCGCAGTATGGAATCCAACCAAGGGTGGAGCATTATGCATGTGTTGTTGACATGCTTGGCCGAGCCGGTCAGTTAGACGATGCAAAAGCGTTCATAGAAGGTGGACCCTTCAAGGACAGTGCTCCTCTTTGGCAGGCCCTAATGGGAGCCTGTAGCTTCCACAAGAACTCAGAGGTTGGGAGATATGCAGCAGAGAAGTTGCTCCTCCTTGATCCTGAGTGCACTGCTGCCTATATCTTGCTGTCAAACATCTATTCATCTGAGGGCAGATGGGATGATAGAGCTAGGGTGATGAAAAGGATGAGGGAGATGGGATTGAGGAAGGATACTGGCAAGAGCTGGATTGAGCTTGAAAAGGAGGTCTGTTCGTTCGTTGTCGGGCCAATGTCTCACCCTGATTCTGCTGCTGTTGATGATGTGCTGTTGCAGTTGTCTGTAGGTGCCAGCGATCAAGAAGATCTGGTGGAGGGCAATGCTTTGTGAAAAGTCAGGTGTGTATCGTTTCAGATTCTCCTGTACATTTGACTTTTGATGGGAAGTGGGAACACTACATGGTTTTTAGTACTGGATGTTTCAGTGTCGTTTATTCATGTCCCAGTTGATATTTGTGCAAATATTCCGCCTTTTTTTTTTTGGTTTTGAACGGAGCAAATATTCCGCTTTCCTCCTTAGTTGAGTAAGCACCCTCAAAGTCAGATGAGCCTATCACTCATTCAGCTTATTAAACTCTTCAACCAGGCAGAGTGCCAGCCATGTCTGGAGATATTCATACGAATTGGGGCTGTTCCATGCCGGCCGAAGAGGGGCATGCACCGTCCCGCGGCATGGACAAGGAACACGTGGAGATTCCCTGACGGTGTAGGTATGTTTCGCCACTGTCAGCAAAAACGCACGCTGGCCCGGTTTGGTGGCATCCCGATGAGTGAGCATAGCATACCTGAGCCTGCATGACCAGAGGCAGAGGTCGTTGGCTCGGCAATGCCCTTGGTGCGTGGAAGAATCACTGGAGCAATGAGCAGTATCGACCGAATAAGAAATCTTTATACAAGTCATGCTGAAAAAAATTAAGCATAGCTACATTCCCCTTCGGGTTGGCGCGCATCCATGACGGAATGGGCCCGTCACAGTCCGAGTCGCAATCGGAATCACAAGAGGAAAGGGAGCTAGCTGCTTCCATATCGCCCCCCCAAAATAACCGAAAAGTTCCAGAGGCATCTTCCATTCATTTCGATTTTGGTCTTTCTGCACCATATTTAGATCCCTTTCCTCTTTCAGTTTATTGGATCCTGTAAATCTTATCTCACACGTCCTCTTTCAGTTTGATCCTGTATTTTATTGCAGTTCATTTGGACCACGTAAAGTTCATTTACACGTCCTCGTAGCGACACCGTCGTCATTGCAGTTCATTTACACGTCCTCGTAGCGACACCGACGCCGTCATGGCGCCGATCACGCCCCGCAAGCACGCTCTCGCCGGCCGCCGGCGCGTCCATGACCTCCTGCAGCGGCCGCGTCTGCCTCAGGCAGCTGCCACCTCGTGCAGGCACTTTGCTGTCCTGCTGCTTCGACCTGCACAAGGTAGTTGAGTGCACTGTAATTTCAAGATCGATTGGGAACAGAGGACTTGCATCGGCTGATCGGTGGTGTGGGGACAGAGCAACATCGGCGCCGCGAGGATGAAGACGAGCTGTTCTACTTCGACGACCGAGACTCGTGCGGGGGTTCCCACGCCACGTCGGCGCCGCTGGGCGCCAGGGCGACGGGCACGCGAGCAGGGCTTGAGGGAGAGGGCGACGGGTGCCATGGCTGAAGCAGAGGCAGCTGGCGATGCGGGGAGGAGAGGTGAGATGCGAAAGAATTGCGATGGCTGTTGGAGATGGTGTCGTAGGAAAGGGAATGTAAATACTGTTCATGCAAGGCAATCTTCAATTTGTCTATCAAAATTGCACATTCTTGTTGGAGTCAGTCTTATTGTGAGGTTGTCGAGGCAATGGAAGCATGCTGCCTGCATACAGATCGGAGGAAGATGCTAAGTGAAAAGCAAAAGCAAGCATCCAGTACTGCCTACTTTGGCCGAAGATGATTACTTAGTTGATGAATCAATGCCCAATGCCTACTCGATCAAATCCTAGCATCAACGCACTACTTTTTTTTTTTTTACCGATTCTCATTCAGGCTAACAGTCACGAACGTTGACGCGTGTGGACGTGTTCGTCTACGACGTATGTTCCTACGCTGGCGAGAGGCCGGCCGCACCTGCACCGCGGCCGCCCTAGGAGCTGCAGGGCCGCCTAGAACGACTGTGTTTCCGCTGAGGCCTCGTCGACGTACGTCCCGCGAGCGGGGTATTCACCATTCCTTGTCCATGCAAACACGGGAATGGTTTGATAAGTAACGTTGTACATGTCCGTACAAAAGTTAATTCAAATCCAAGAGAGGATACTTTGAATAAACCAGGAAAGAATTTGCTTTGTCAATGCAAATTCAGATATACCTCTTATATCAAATGAGGAAAATCAGTGGATCGATATTTCAGAAATGTCATCACTTGCCATGGCAATGTCACTCTAATCGCTGATGTCCAGAGATAGTTGCAAAGTTGCTACAATATTCTACAGGCTCTGCCAGGGAAAAGATAATTAATAAACATAGTTAAGATCCTATAACCTTCTGCAGAATTAATGTTGAACATTTAGTTAATACAAGTGAGACTATAGCTGCAGTACAGCAAATTAAACAAAACGTGATCAGAACATCCAAATTAAGTTCAGGTCAATCTGACAAAGACCCTGCCATGCATGCAGTTCCTCCGATCCTCAACATCCATGCATGGAACAGACAGCAGAAAAAAAAAAACAAAAAATCCAATAAGCCGATCGAGCTGAACTCAACCTGGTTGCTTAACCAACAATCTTGGTACGTAGCATAAGGACATCATTGAGACGAGGCATCATGCACAACCCAACAGAGAATTAAGCTAAATTTCTATATATGATAGGCCGGTAAGTTTTGTTCTGAATATTGCTAATTCGACACAAGACAAGAGTAGACCATTTCTTTGGCATTAATTCGCCAAGACAAGCATGAAGCGGCGGCGCGTGGAGGAGACGGCCAGTGCGTCATCACAACGTGCACTGGTACCCGCTCGTCCCACTTGCAGACGGAGCACTTCCCGAGCACCAGAAATGCGCCCGTGACCCGAGTCTTGGTCTTGTTGCGGCCCCTCGGTGCGGTCCTGCCATCGACGTCGCCTGACGCTGGAATCTTGGCGTTCTTGGCCCCGGATGGGCAAGAACCGGCCATGACCTCCCCGTTGAGGTCATCGGAGGACGGGGAGGCACGGGAAGATGACGCCGCAGAAGGGAGGCCGGTGGTGGAGGGAGGCGAGCCTTTCTTGGCCCTATTGACGGACCTAGCATATAATTTTAGGTAAGGCGACTAACTAAGTTTACATGTATTGTTTATTCTAATATATTTTATTTTTATTTTATAACACTTTACATATCTATATTTGATAATACTTGGCAATTTTGATTTTTAATGTTTACATTTTTACTAATAAAATTTCATAGAGGTATTATCACTTTAAACTTATGTCATATTCATTTTGTTTGAATAACGAAAAAGCTATGTGTACGGATAGTCTGTTCGACCAAGCCGTACCAGTGCAAACCTTAGCCGAACCTTGATTTGTTATATCAATTGAACTAGTTGGACGGCTGGGTCGACCCAGCCGTATGTATAGTAGTTCTTTTTGAACAAATGATTATCGAGAAGATAAATAATGAAATGATAAATAGTATTGTATAAAAAGTTAGATGATGAGCACTTCATGACAAGTTATATATATAACCACCCTAGAAGATATTAAAAAATCTTTTACGTAAATATCTTGTCTATATAAAATCCCTGTGAGCACAGCGTTCCGTGCCCACGCGGTGGAATTGTCCCACGTGAACTTTATAATTCGAGCTTGACACCGCCCGTTAATTGTTACGGAGTTGCCTAGGATAATTTAGATAGTCATTACGGGGCGTCGGAGCCGTGTACATTTATTGCAGCGCATTTGGACGTCATGAGGTACTGCTCTGGTGTGTACCGGCATGCTCGACGGCGCAAAGATGCAACTCGAGCATGGAGTAGACTGATATGGATCAAACATTACCATCGTGACAGACCGCAAAAAAAAACATTACCATCGTGACAGACCGCATTGAGCTACTGCGTACCGGCCTGAACGTTATTTAATTAGCATGGAAGGAGCATTGACCTTATGCCAATCTCGACTTCAATGCTGTCATTTGATAAAGAGAGCTGCACCATTTCTTCTATGCACCAGCCATGCATCCAACAATTTTGGCTCCCGCACTCCAGATGGATCGCGCGGTGCAGAAGGCTGCTTTGCCGTCTCGACGTCTCCATGGCCGGCTGCAGATCGCTCATACAAATGGATGTAGCCAATTCTCAAGCTTTCATCTTTCGGATCAGGAAACACTCCTGGGTGCGCGCAACCCATTCATGAATTACAGGTTCAAATCTCATGTTTGGTTTGTTTATTTTGTTCATTCTCTTTCACTGAGTTTGCCTACTTCAGCGAAGAATATAAATTTGTCTAACCTACTACATGGTTGCCTGAAGCACTGGATGCATCATCAAAAGATTCTGGTGGTGTTGTCGAGGTGAGATATACCAAAACTCTAGAGCAAAACACTTGTTTTTGTTTTCTAGTTATCAGGTGTTTTCAGTTTGATCCTGTATTTTGTACTTTTGAATCATCTATTTTTATGTCAAATTAGTCTGTCATCCGAAACCCTTTTAGTCTGTAAATAATGTGTGAGCCAATATGTATCCTGTTGGGATATATTGAGAAATATATTTCACTTTCTACAAAAATATTCACTTGGAATTCAAAGTTAGTCTCATTGGGACAAGACTACAATAGCACTAGTAGGTAGCAACAGGGTCTCTGCCCAAGTGAGAAAGGAGACACAAGAGAATGCATGATAGCAACTCATTGGCAAAAGCACGGTTGCTAGGAACAAACCTTTACCCTGGAAAACTGCGAACCAACTGCCATTGTTACATCTCAAAGTTTCTTCACAGAAAAGGAGACAACACTAAGGCCAGCAGTGCTAACTGATTGACCATTTCTTGAAATTGATGTGAATATGCATAAAAAGTGGGAACATCAATTAAGTGAGAAGCAAGACGAACTGATACATAGAATAGGCACACTATATTTATAAATGAGCAGTACGAAGCTTCGCTAAGCTATAGTTTGACAAACTACACATGACATTACCCTGGGAAATTATACTCTCTACTAGAGCAGAAGAATTTAGGTACAAAGCCAGAATGTGAATGTAGGATACAAAGCCGAAAATTGTAAGCATAAACTAGAGCAGTTGAGCAGCGATCATTATTCATTTCCAAGACTTAAACAGGATAACAGAGTTTCTTCCTTTTTCATCATTGCCTCTGCCATGCTATTCTACTCATCATCACACCCTAGAGCATAGTGTCACATTCCTGCACAAAATTCAGAAACTTCAGTTATAACAGAGGATCCACCTGAGAAGAAACAATAAAGGTTTTGAAGAGGATAAACCGGCATCTTCATTCTCTATAGAAGCTAAAGTCTTATACTGTTGCATAATTACAACTAAAAGGTAGTGGAAAATTTGAGTGTGATGCTCTGTTCACAGGTTGTATTTAAGCATATCATTAAATAGAACAACATCAGGCGCCCAGCAATGACTGGTACCAATTTCATCAAGCACCTTGTCCAGCAGGATTCAAGAAATATGGCGGCCATGGAATGGTGTAAGGATAGCTCAGCGTCGACGGGCAATCCTTCTTGGACAGCACCTTGAGCTTCATAGTTTCCAGATCAATGGAGAATAGATTATTCCACTGCCGCACGAACACGACACCGGCAGCCACCCCTACGACTTTTAACCCTTTCTCGTATGAATGCCTCGAAGGTTTGAGCACCTCCATCACCACCTTGTGGAACCTCACCGATTTGTCCACCCGCCTCCATGTCATCCCGGCGTCACCATCCCCCGTGCCGGCCCACACCTCGATGCAGAAGCCAGCCATGGTTAGCAGGTGGAGAACATTGCAATCTTCCTCCCCTTTCTCGATGACATCGAAGCTCAGCTCATGCAAGGAGGGCGGGAGGTCCAGCAGCGCGAACTCCTTGGTCGCCGTGCAGAACGCAACCATGCGTTCCCCGCCCTCGAGCTTCCAGTAAAGCGACCGGTTGGCCTGCATCGGCCGGACGCCAGCGAAATTGGGCTGGCATGAGACGCCGGCGACGTCGGCCCAGATGAGCTCGCCGGAGGACAGGATCAGCGCGCGCAGTTCGTGCGAGGCGGTGTCTCGAGAAATGCAAGCCACCAGGAAAGCCGACGAGTCGCCGTCGTCGGCGACGAGGCCGTACCCGACGGCGCGCTCGGTCGGTGGCGCAGGGAGGGTGATGCAACCGCGGGACATCGGATCGGCGACGGCGAGCTCTCCGGACAGCCGATTCTTGAGGAGCACGCGGCCGTTGCGGCAGTCCAGGATCTCCCAACTGGCGAAGCCGGGCCAGCCGCCGGCGGGGAGGAAGGAGAGGGCGAAGTCGCCGCCGTGGACCGCGCCGGCGGTCGAAGAGGAGGCGGGGGAGGTGCTGAGGGGGGGGTGGGGGGGGGGGGGGCGTGGTGGCGGAGGCCGGGGCGACAGAGAGGCAGCCGAGGAGGCGCGGGCAGCAGAAGGGGTGGAGGCGGCGGAAGCGGCGGAGGAAGGGCGGGCTGCGGGCGGCGCGGAGGAATGGCTTGCACGCGGCAGCGGCGCGGATCAGATCGTCGGGGGATGAGAGGCGGACGAAGACCTCGCGGAGGAGGTCCTCGCCCAGCAGGACGGTGATGGAGGCGGCGGCGGCCGGAGCCATCGGACGCGAGAGGGGGCAGGCGGCGCGCCTGGATTGGATGGGAGGCCACGTCTGTCCGTCCGTCCTAGGTTAGCGGTTTGTCTGGTTTGAGCTAGTGGATTAGCCCCGATTTTGATCGGGTTGTTCAAGTTTGATCAGAGTTGAATAAATGCTCGAGATATGCTGAGAAAATATAAAATCTTGTCAAAAATGTGGTAGCAATTAATTCAGGGAGCCATTTTTCGTAAACGAAAATTAGTATTGGTGCTAGTTCTCTTTTTCTGAGTGCCTGTACACAAAAAAGTTATTCCTTATCCTGTGCTGCCCATCCGATGATAAGTGGATATGAATTAGACTCATTCTTTTTTTTTTTTTTTGCTCTATACACACAACTCGAGGAAAATTATAAGATAAACTCAAGGTGAAATTTTATCAAAAGCGATCACTTCAACAAGAGTGGGTGTTTTGAAAGGAAACTAGATAGAGTGCACTGGAGCACCTAATTTCACCAAGGTGCTATATATGTAAATTATGATTAGACCATCCCGTAGAAATAGAATTCTAATAAAACAACTGAAAGTAACAAGTAAATAGAGTATTATTCTCTGACAATATCTATACTTCTAAACTAATAAGGCACGAGTTGTGCGATCAATGACCCCTCACCTAATTTTATGTACCCTCCTCTATACCCACCCTTGATCTACATACCTCTACCTCTATCTATCTATCTAACTAATAAGGCACGAGTTGTGCGATCAATGACCCCTCACCTAAATTTTGTGTACCCTCCTCTATACCCACCCTTGATCTACATACCATCCACCCTTGGATTTGGTCTTGATGGGCCTAAAATTAGGAGATCTCCACTGGTTATGGTGACACGGTGACATGGCTACGGGTGAGGTGAACTACCAATCAGTTTTTATGGAATGTATCGTCGCCTCCAATCAGAATTTTTTGTACCCATAGAAATTTCTACCCGCCCGCGGTACCTAACGCGGGACGGCTTCCACCGCGGCGTGAAAATAGCTGGCTTTCCTACTGCAGCCGCGTCCCTTTCCCTCAATCACGACGCCTTCCGTTGCCGCCGATCTCCACGCTTTTGTTCCCTTCAATCAAAATTTCAACCGCCGCCAGTCATGGATGCAGACGGAGGATAGGGTCGGGATGGCTGCCTCCACGACGGATGGCGGCTGCTGCTTTGTACCTTCGCGCGAAGGTACAAAGCAGCAGCAAGCCCTACCGCTGCCGCAACACTCCGGGGCCCCCGTCGCCGGCGGTGTCACCACGACCTCCACCTCAAATTCCTTGATGCTGCCCTCTTCACCGGATCAACACCAAGGGACACAGGGTCTCGTCTCCACTTCAGGTTTGCATCCTCTCCATTGCGTGATTAGCCTCAATCGCGCCGTTCGGAGGAAGGCGAGTTCGCTGGTGTGGGCGAGTCACCGGAAGAGCCAATTGGATGGCGGAGGAACGACGCGGACTGGCGTATATCGACTCGGAGCAGTCGCCCCCCCATCTCCTCCAAGCGCATGCCAACTGCCCGGCAGCGTGGATCCTGGTGGTCCGGCAGCACCTGCAACCACGATGGCTCCAGCGTTGATCGATCCAGCGATGCTTCCTCTTCTTCAAACCGCCGTACCTGAGCGTGGAACGTCCTGGTATAGCTCCTACGTGCATCTCTTTCATAAGATCCTTCCCATTCACACAAATTTTTTTGGTATCGTTTTCTTCGTGCCAGATCAAATTTGTTCCTTGCCATATAACTTCGTTTCATTTCATCTCCATTTTGTTTGTCATTGTACAGAGCTCAAGCAAAATAAAGTCAATTCAATGGTGAAGACATCAAAATATTTTATAGTTCAGCACGTCCATTCTTTTCGGAGCTCCACGATCTACTTTCCAAATGGTCTATTTCCCATTATATTATCGTACGTGCTATCTTAATTTTCACTGTCTCAGGTAAGTGTTCCTCCCCATTTCATTCTTTTTTGTCACTCCACGATCTACTTTCCAAATGCCTGATTTGTAAACAATGAAATTTGCATGTATTCTGATGTTAGGGGCGGTTGAATGGATTGTTACGGTGCTCCTGAGAGCTATGTTGATTTTAGTCGCCAGACTTCTTATCAAAATAGAGCTACCATGATAACTTTTACCTTCAAAAGCAATGCTAACTGTGCCCTAATGGCATAGTTTCTCCTCTGAATGAGCTATAGAATCTCATCAAAATAGAGCAGCTGGTTTCGTCTTAAGCTTTCTGTATTCAGGTTTCTTTGTACAATTTACCATTATTATGTATTACATAAAAATATGGCTAAAACCTTCCTGTTGTGTGCAGATAAAAAGCAGTTAACTGTCGTTATATACAGTTCATATGTCTTGCGACATTGTTTTCATGGTTGTATATTGAGAAGCTTTCAAGCATTACTATACAAGAAATGGAGGATATGGGGTTAGTAAGAGCACGGCCTGTCCTACCAATTGCTTATTTTGTGCTGAGTAGAATATATGAGTATGAAACTACAGTGTAAATCTGTAGAATCAACTAAATTGTTTGCCCATGTGTGTACAATATATTGGTTTGTCTCAGCTTCCATTGATTTATGCTTCGGGTTGGCTTTTTTGTTTTTATGATCGCCATTTTTTGGAATGGTAAATAATTACCATGTCAAGATAATTGGACTCAGTAGAAGTCTGTTTGGCCCTTATTTTGTGTCTTGTCATTGTTGATTGTGATGACATGATTAATATGATTTTAACCTGACGGTTGTGTGCAGAACGAAAGATTATGTGCCATGAAAGATGGGTAGTGCGATGTCGTGTAAGAAAATTGAAATTTGGCCTGATTAATGGGTATTTAAGATCCATTCTGTTACAAAATAATATAAGCAGTTCATCTTATGTCTGATCAAAAGGTTTTAGAAAATAGAAGAGAATCTAAACTCTGAATATCGTGAATTTACTCCCCCCCCCCCCCCCCCCCCCCCCCCCCCCCCCCCCCCCCCCCACACACAAAGACATGTGTGCCTTGGAGTTTTCAATTGCAGGTTTTAGGTTGTTTGTTTTGATGACATTAGTAATGGGGATGATTAGACTATTGTCACCCCCATCTCTCACTGCCTCTAACTGTCTTTGTAGTTGCTGACCCACTTGGTAATTATCTTTCTGCTTAAATAGGAGATGAAGGTCAGAGGGATTGTTGTACGCCGTAGAGCTATTTTTTTGGGGGGAGAACAGAGCATGGATGCAAAGTTGCTCTATTTTAATTTTTTATTGATTTTCAATGCAAGGTGAATCTGATATCTTTCTAGAATTTTAACTTGCCTAGGAGATATAAGGACACAAATATTCTTTCAGTCCATTTTAAGTTGAGGAACAATTACTATCTCATTACTTGCAGGAATTCTTTTGCATCCGAGTGCAGTCGGGCTTGATACAGGCGTTGGAAAAATAGGAGACTATGCAATGTTAAGGAATTATTTACTCACAACTTCTTCCCGAGTGTTGCAGACGCCTACTCACCACTGAGAAAAAATTTAAATATTGTGTGCAAGCACAGCTCTGGTGCATGCGTTGTGTGTAGCCAGCTTTTCCTATTTTTTATTTTAGGATATGTTCCAGTGAGATTATCCCTTTGCACTTCACTCCAGATGAAGCAAATAGAATAGGTATGGAGCTCAATGCTTATTAGCACTTGGTTATACCCTTGGAAGATCAATATTATGATAAGGATAGCGAAATAACCACAAGTATTATTATCATGGTATTTTTTGATTTTTCCCTGGGAACTAGGTGTTTCTACTTAATTCTTACATATTAGATATTCAAAGCCTTGCCTTACAAACCCCTGTGAAATCATGCACATAAATATTTTGAAATTTGTTTGAAACAGATGTTCATTTCAAAATGTGGAATGCTCGTGCTGATCGATGGTGCAAAATTTTTGTTCTTGCTTGAGGTCTTCTGATGGAGCATCTCGCATAACTTTCATCATCTCAGTGAGCAAGGATGTAGGGGGGATATTCGTCATTCATGACCATGCTTGCTGTGTGGTAGACTATACATTTTCTTTGACTCATAAATTTGATGCTTTGTGGCTCTTGCATGGTGGATGTTTGATGATTTACCCGTTGACAGAACGACCTCACCTGGCTCCAGAGCGACGCTCCCCTGCGTCAGCTGCTCAAGGTGTGTTCCTCTCGGCTGACCACCGGTTTTGGTGTGAGTATGAGGCAATGGGATGTTGCATCATTTTCATAGTTCTATATTTGTTGACTGTTTCCAGTGTGTTGGTACTGTCGTCTGATTTGTGGTGAACTATTCCCATCATTTTACTGCAGATTTTGCATATGATATTCCTTTCAACGTTTTTTTTTGCAAGAATATTCCTGTCAATTGATTAGCTTTTGAAACGTTTCCAGTGCATGTTGTTATTTAAATGATCAATTGTGGCTGGGTGACATAGTTAAAGAACAGGGTTTTTTGAAGCTGTTTGTTGGTAAGGTAAGGCAATCCCCGCCGCTTTGACGTGGTAGCCCACGCTAGAGCTCGAGAAGAAATATGATACATGGAGAAGCAAGAAGAAAATGAAGGAGTGAACATCGAGTCGAATATGCCTCAATGAGCATGAGTCCACCAGGTTCACAGTTAACCAATCTGTTTGCAACTCTACTATCTCATTTTGCAAAGCTTTGTGCCACTAGAGGTCTCAAACGGATTGTTTCCTGCGCAGGTTATGCCAAGCACCAATACCTTCTAAAGTTTCATATTGTGCAGTTTGATTACTGTGTGTTTAAGTGAATGAAAATGTTTTGATTACTTGTTGCTTGCTCGCGTGTTTCGAAGGACAATTTTGAGATGGCGGATGTGTGATGTTGATGCATTAGGTGTCGATGTCGATAGTAGTGTCTTTTGATTTACTAGATTTCTCCTGGAATGGCTGATTAATTTGTTAAGCTAAAATTGCTGAGGATCAAGGTAATTACACCACTTCACTACACCTGCAATAAAAGTGTTATCTTGCTTATCCTGTTGAGGTAATATTGTTCGTGGTCAAAAGGGAAACTGCGTCATACACCATTGCTTTCCCCTGTTGTTTTCTATTCTTGATCAGAGAAAACATGTTCATATTGCTGATTTAGAGTTTAATTACATAGATAACTGGGTAATTTAGTTGACAACAAACATTTTATTCATAAATGTTGTTCAGGTTCTGGTCATCATGATTTTTTTTTACAATATAAAATACTTTTTTGCTTAGCTAACCTATTTCAAACACACTGATGGTGGGGTTATTCCTTTTTTTGGCTGCATGGTATATACTAACTGAGAGGAAGGGTAACACTTCGCCGAAGTTGTTGAAGGTGTGGAAAAGCGGCTTAGAAGAAAATGGAGTGCCCAAATCCGACAAATATGTGATGGAAGAATGGGTGGGCTGTGTTCAATTTTATGCATGGATGAAGATTATCTTCCTTGTAGTACTATGGAAATCCTTCATCACCTAATTTGGAAATAACATCAACTGATATGTAATTGCTCTTTCAATGGGAAGGAATACCCAATAACAAATATTCTATGTGCACGCATACATCTTCCAAAAAAAATTGAAATCTGAAGGTGCACAATATTATCACATGATTGAGGTTTCCAATGACGGGAAATTTGAAGGTGCCACAATATTATCAAATATTTTCCAGTAATTGTCTCGCTAATTTGCCTCCAATAAAATTAATTCTGTGCACAAATAATGAGGATAGGTGATCCATGTTTCCAAATAAATTCTATACACACATTTGTTTCTAAAAAGGAAATATATATAGAAAACACTAATTAAAGGTGAAAACACTAATTAAAGGTGATCAGAATGCATTTAGGTTTAGTGTATAGCGTTAACGAGCATGCATGCATCAAACTAAAGTCATTCCTCCACCTCTTAGCTGGGCATCACATATTATGCTGGCTAGATGCAGTGGAATCAAGGGAGAAGCTTGCCAATTTACATCGATGCCCAGACCGCCAGCGCTTCAGCAAATGACATGGACTACATCGATGACACAACGGTGGATCTTTACTTTTTTTAACTACAAGCTTTTATTACTTTGGACTCTAGAAATGACAAGTAATATGAAATAAAGTGATTAGTTGATAGTATACAGCTCCGGGAGGAGGCGACGACGGTGGCGGTGACGTGGCGGCGTGTTTTTTTTATTCACAAAATCTCGTTTGCCGTGTGCTCGAAACAAAGCACCCGGCAAAGTGCTGTTTGCCGATCAAAGTATGCCGAGTGGCCTTTGCCGGGTGCTACACCCGGCAAACCTTTTGCCGGGTGTTTTCTGCCTTTTGCCGTGTGCATTGAGCACACGGCAAACAGGGGGATTCCGGTAGTGCAGGTCTATTTTAGAGATAAACTTACAACTACACTATCATCACAAATAAATTATGTAACCTTTTACATGATTTAAATCAAGTCTAAATTAGTTGCTTTGAATAATATATTGCATTTGTTTGCGAATCATATTACAATCTTTGAATATGTTGTTTTTCATCAATATAAGCTTTACTATCGAAGTTGTTATCCTGCCCATGATATCATGTTGAAAACTTTTCGTGCGTGCCGCACGTACACAGTAACTAGTAGTACATAATAAGGCCGAACAGGGTCGTCAGACTCAAGTTTTCGTCTTTCGTCTGCCGATCCTTCAATCTGTTTCCAAAACGAAATCTTACTACCCTCTTTGGCACACTACCCTCTTTGGCATAATTAAGTTTGATGGCCTCCGACTGCCATAACTTCTGGAGTCCGTTTCCAAAACGCACCAGTCTAGCTAGCTAAAATGAGGGCGAAACGGCCAAAGACTGTTTTCGCAGGTGAAACAGTTCGATCCTTGCCAGCCTCCTCCCAAAAAAAGGTAAACTTTACCTGTTGACCTGAGATGCCAGCGTTTTGTTCATCGGAGAGAGCTTCGCTTCGTTGGCTGACCGGTGGCTCCCAACTGAATCTAGCATTGGAACTTTGATGCCTCTCTTGCTCCTTTACCCATTTTGCTATTTTCCATGGCCTTCTGCTGTTCCGGTCGATGGAGGCGAGCTCCAGCAGAGCACCAATGGCGTCCGTGTTTTCTTTTCTTTTTTGCCTGCATGCGTGGAGTGGAGAAGACGACCAGGTGTGTCGCTTACAAGTGGGGCAGGTATGACCCAGTTGTAAATCGACTAGGTGCACACGGAAAGTTTACGCTATATTTTTGCAAGGACAAGATACATCAATCAGTGTACATATGCTCTTTTCTTAATGCTAAAATGCCCTTCATGGCGCAATATTATTCATATGAAAGAAACTTTAGAAGTTTTGGCCTACATAGGCCAGATACTTATTTTTTTCCTTAAAGGGTATCATTATGATCATGATGATTGGAAAAATTGTTTCCAGCTTGATGTATTGGCCATTCTGAAGCTAAGTTGTCCAGTTAATTAAAAAAGATGGAATCCACTGTTCAAATCTTTTGCTTGCAACGTCCTTTATATGTAGCTGACATATTGACTCATGGTCCGCGATAGGTCTTTGTTGATTTTGCATCCAGACAATGAGTATTTTGATATCTGCCTGAAATTAACATTCATGAACCTGAAATCTAAAAGACCAGGAAATAGAATTATTAGAGTCTCGGCTTGGAGATTTGATTTAACTTTTGAAGTTGTTCGTTGGATATGTCAAGTCTATGGGTGATGATCACCATATGAAGAAATGATTAGGCCAAGCACAGTATAAGGATTTGGTCAAGCTCAACCATAGGCTTCCAAAGTCCAAAATCACTACGTGTCTGGTTTGATTGAGCAATTTCTCTCATATTTCTATACACAAACATAAGTATATCATATGTCATATGAAAATTTATGAACACCCGTAGCAACGCACGGGTAAATTGCTAGTAAATATTATAAAAAGGAAACAAATAGCACATATATCCTTGCACTTTACCAAAATTTTCCATTAGTCTATTTATAGTTCAAAATTCACATATTAATTCATGCGACAATCTAAAATAGAGGTCTGATCTCGGCATTTGGCAATTTAAGCCATTTCGTCATGTGCCTCTTGTTCTATTTTAGAATTACATGATAAATGAGTTAACAGCAATAGAAATTTCTCATATCTATCTCTATTTTTTATGATAGAGAATCTGATAGTGTATATCTGTGCCAAGTTTCAAGTCCAAATGTATTCTAACTATCGAGATAAAAAAAGTTGAAACTAATTATTAAACGGTCAAAGTGTGTCACAGACAATTTTCACGAAATCGTAGGGTGTCTCAGACGAAATCGAAATCCGCGGTGTGTTCCGGACGAAACCACACTTTCATAGTGTGCTCCAGGCAAATTTCCCTTTATTAATTGATCCGTCAGTTTGGAATAAGCTTGGTGGCAAAAGAAGAACATGTTGGAGTTTGGGCACTCATTGCTTGGTGGCAAAAGAAGAACAAAGCTAACCTCACCTTTCAGTCATACTCATTGCTTTGGCACTGTTTTAACATGCAAACTGAAAATTCTAGACAATACAGGTTACCGCTTGCAGTCATTGTACATACATGATGATTAATTGTACTCTTGCCTTCAGGTCCTCGGAACGATACTAGGGATGTTTATGCCCGGTGTACGCACTACGCAGCTCTGATCTGGTGTTGTGAAGCTGGCTAAAGGGACCATGGACAAGCGGCTGCAGGCGAGGCTCACGGAACCCGCAAGTGGCAGTCACGCTGCCAAATTAACACACAACAATCAGCAAGGAACAGAGGAGTCGCCACCTGACGGCGAGAGCTCCCAATGCGGAGGCGCTTGTTTCCTCCATCACACGGCAATGCCATCGCCAGTGGGCATTCAACCATTCTTCTTTTTTTTTTTTTGAGAGGAATTCAACCATTCTTCTCGGAGCATCCGCACGGACGCGGCCCCGTCGTCCATAGCAAGGGAGACCGCCTAACATAGTAAATGGAGCCCAGTCCGGCCCAAAAATCGCCAGCCTCGGAAATAAGCCCAACCCAAAGAATACTAGGGGCGATCTGGGCCGTCGGTCCGTCAGATCGCGAGAGCACCACCAAGCGAGAGCAGCGAGCGAGGCGATGAGCGCGGCCGCGGGCGGGCTGCTCGGCCCGGGCGTTCGGTTCTAACCGAACCGATCGGTTCGGTTCCTCGGTTCCGGCATAAATTCGGTTCCTAACAAACTGGAACCGATCGGTTCTTTTTACATGTAGGAACCGACAAAATTCGGTTTCGGTTATTTCGGTTCGGTTCCGGTTATAACCGAAAGAACCGAACTATTTCAGGATGCATAGAAACAATCTTCCAATACCAGCAGTACTGCTTCTCTTTTTGTATCTTTTTTATACAACAGATAATATAGCAAATAAATACATTTTTGGAATCTACAGAACGAGGGCTACAACATTGGTATTCATCACATAATTTAATTTCGAGGTTTACTATTTTTAAACTCGCCCACAAGATGGCAGACTTAATCTGCCCACAGTGTCGGGCTGCTGTCTTTGAAACACCATAACTCCTTTCATACTCAACGAAACCAAGCGCATAAATATGCGTTGGAAAGATAATGAAAAGATCTACAACTTTTATTATGGCAATATTTTCAAATTCTGCTGTTAAGACCCCGAAAACTGGAAGACAAACACCAACACGTACAGCAGCTATCGGTTCTTCGGTTAACCGAGGCTAGGAACCGAATTAACCGACGAATTTCGGTTCTTCTATAACAGGAACCGAATAAAGAACCGAAAGTTTCGGTTCCGGTTCTTTCGGTTCCGGTTCCGGTTCTTTCGGTTCGGTTTTCGGTTCTCGGTTAAAAATGCCCGGGCCGACGGGCTGCGGCGGCTGCTGGCGGCGGCGGCGACGGCGGGCGCCGCGGAGGCGCGAGCGGCCATCTTCGGCCACGCGCTGAACCCGACGGGAAGCGCGCGGCGACGAAGCTGATGCGGAAGAAGCTGGTCGGGGACCAGGTTGCGCAGTGGTACCCGTACGACATCAAGCGCGACGACCCGCTCGTCATGGCGCGCGAGGAGAAGGAGTAAGTGGCCGCCGCCTTCCCCCATCCTCCTCCTCGTCTCCCTCCTCTGCGTCCGCCGCGCTGGTCGTAGAAGCAGGCACGCTTGGTTCGGTTGCTCGCTTTGCTTGTGCTCGCCATGTGTTCGTTGTTGTGCCTCGGAGCCAGGGTGTCGCCTCGGTGACCCGCGAAATGCGCGCTACGCAGATGTAGTCATATTTCCTAGATATGCAGGTACCAGTTCTTAGTTGTTACAAATGTGCACCCCTCGTGTCATTGGAGGTTTCACAGTGCTTTTCACCATATGGACAGTTGTGTTCACACGAGCAACTAGTGTTTGTATCGCACCTCTGATGGCTTTTTTAGGTACATTTGTCATCAGTGATCACTCATCAGTGTTGGGGTTGTTGGCAATTAGAGGTTGATCTGGTGTGGTGCGTACTTCAGGGATGAACTGTATGCGATGAGAGTGACAGCAGCACCACTCTGGTTAGCTTGGTTGCTCTGTAAACATATACTTCCTCCGTTCTCAAATTGTTGTCTTTAGGACAATTGTTGTTCAGCAATGAACTAGAGTTGCTGTCCTCACAACAACAATTTGAGAATGGAGGGGTTATTGGCAGGTAGTCATTGACATGTAAATCATGTTCATTACCCTTTAGAGAGCGGATTATGTTGGAGGATAAGTTTGTTCTCAGCAGGAGCTTGATGCCAGCTCTTTATTTGGATTGGGGGAAATGCATATATTTGTAACTTGGAGGTCATGTGTGTTCATGCGTCATGTGTGCTATAGAAGTGGTCAGGATTCTTTTGATGTGCTGGTGACGTGATATGTTAGACTTGTCAATTGAGGACGAATAATCTAGTTGAGCTTATTTTCTACTTATTATCTAAAACTGGAGGACCAGTAACTGACAGGCTATCACTGGCACCGGTTTAGAAATACCAGTTACCACACATTCATTAATGAATTTTGGGGTTGTATCTCAGGTTCATTCACTAATGTTTGCATTGGAAATTGGTCTGGGATGGTTCAGACCTTACTTAGTGGTGTTCCCTTTGATAAGAATAAATAATAACTAATGTATGGGCTACATCAATAACCTAATGGTTATCTTACATCTTTAGAATCCCTCAATTCTTTATACTAATTCGTTGTTCTTTGGGTGTAAAAAAGGATTTTGATGCTGCAAAGTCCACTATAAGATGCAGAATATAGACCATGCTCAAATGAAATATTCTTTATGAAAACATGGCTAGGCAATTTGAGCATGCAACATTAATGCTCCCTATTCTGAATTGTAGATCTATACATAGATGCTGTTGTGTTGAGGCTAACCATGTTATCAAGAGTGAAAGCCTAGACAAATTGATACTCTCCGTCACATATTGCTGCAAAAGAACTTTCCTTTGTAAAGATGGTGTTGTGAGCAGGTCTCTTACCATATGACTTGTGCAGGCGTCTATCGAAGCTAGAAATGCTGAAGCGTCGTGGCAAGGGTCCGCCAAAGAAGGGCCAGGGAAGACGCGCAGTCAAGAGAAGCAAATAATGATGCCAGGTTCTACTGTTTGGTGGTGTTTGCCTTATTTGAATGCTGTAATATCTTGTTGGGTGACAAAAGATGAAGAATTTTCTTTGTTCTATCAAATTTCATCAGATCCACTGTCTTCTGATTAATTTGAAGAACTAATTAACCATCCCATTTTTGGTGTTTGCTGAACCAGTGCTATTACATTACATTAGAATGCTGTTATATTACACACCTGGCACTCCTGTACTAGCTAGATAAAAAATGTTTAAGATGATCCAGGTGTCTTTCATGTCTTTAGTCTCAAGAATTATAAGCTGGAACGAAATGGATCTGAATCCGAATCTGAAAGAAAAATACAAGCAGTCGGGCACTAATCATGGTTGTCGTGCCACTGGATTTCACCAAATCAGGAAACAGTCACCACCACCAAAGGAGATAGAAACTGATAGTAATATAAAATTAATTTCTTGAAGAAATGATTATATTTATGTCGTAGTGATTTGTAAAAGAGATTGCCGCAATAAAACTGAATCTTCATAGATGTTAGAATGGACAATCAGTGTCCATGGTATTGGGTGGGGAGTCCAGTCCACTAGTTTAGTTTTAAAAACAAGAGCATCAGCGGTTTTGAAGGAAGAAAAAGAGCCTTGCATCATCCTGGGCGTCAGAATTCTCAAAGCAGGAACTAACTTGTCCAGAAGGTTTTCTCCACGGCCTTGCCATTTTGGATTCGTAACGCGGGCAGCAGCTTCTTATATGCTTGGTTGAAAGAAAAAGCAGCATCAGAGAGGATCCACTCCAAATTATTACAGAAGCGACAAAGCAGGGAACAAAAAGCAAAGAAAACAGTAGAAAAGCTCACAGAAGTAGTAACGACATTATCTGCAACTACAAGCAAGGAACCGTATTTTATTCTTTTTCGACAAAAAACATAAAGCATCGTTGGACAGGGTGTCCAGAGCACAATCCATTCAGCACTACTGCTGCACCCATCTACGCCAAAGCATATCAGCATTGCTCTTGCAACACGTTTTGTACTGCCAACTGTGCCGGTAGCTGAGACCAAATCGAAAAGTTATTTCCCTTGGAGCAAGATGACCAAGTGATCTTCGTCATCTGGTGCTGGCTTCTGGGTAGAAATCATTACCGGATTCTCCTCCTTTGCCGAGTGCCCAAGGCATTCGGCAAGAGCCCAAATACACTCGACCAATCGTTTGCCGAGCGTAACACTCGGCAAAACGCACTAGGAGACGGGTACTCGGCAAATAACACATTTGCCGAGTGCTAGCTAAAATGAGGGCGAAACGGCCAAAGACTGTTTTCGCAGGTGAAACAGTTCGATCCTTGCCAGCCTCCTCCCAAAAAAAGGTAAACTTTACCTGTTGACCTGAGATGCCAGCGTTTTGTTCATCGGAGAGAGCTTCGCTTCGTTGGCTGACCGGTGGCTCCCAACTGAATCTAGCATTGGAACTTTGATGCCTCTCTTGCTCCTTTACCCATTTTGCTATTTTCCATGGCCTTCTGCTGTTCCGGTCGATGGAGGCGAGCTCCAGCAGAGCACCAATGGCGTCCGTGTTTTCTTTTCTTTTTTGCCTGCATGCGTGGAGTGGAGAAGACGACCAGGTGTGTCGCTTACAAGTGGGGCAGGTATGACCCAGTTGTAAATCGACTAGGTGCACACGGAAAGTTTACGCTATATTTTTGCAAGGACAAGATACATCAATCAGTGTACATATGCTCTTTTCTTAATGCTAAAATGCCCTTCATGGCGCAATATTATTCATATGAAAGAAACTTTAGAAGTTTTGGCCTACATAGGCCAGATACTTATTTTTTTCCTTAAAGGGTATCATTATGATCATGATGATTGGAAAAATTGTTTCCAGCTTGATGTATTGGCCATTCTGAAGCTAAGTTGTCCAGTTAATTAAAAAAGATGGAATCCACTGTTCAAATCTTTTGCTTGCAACGTCCTTTATATGTAGCTGACATATTGACTCATGGTCCGCGATAGGTCTTTGTTGATTTTGCATCCAGACAATGAGTATTTTGATATCTGCCTGAAATTAACATTCATGAACCTGAAATCTAAAAGACCAGGAAATAGAATTATTAGAGTCTCGGCTTGGAGATTTGATTTAACTTTTGAAGTTGTTCGTTGGATATGTCAAGTCTATGGGTGATGATCACCATATGAAGAAATGATTAGGCCAAGCACAGTATAAGGATTTGGTCAAGCTCAACCATAGGCTTCCAAAGTCCAAAATCACTACGTGTCTGGTTTGATTGAGCAATTTCTCTCATATTTCTATACACAAACATAAGTATATCATATGTCATATGAAAATTTATGAACACCCGTAGCAACGCACGGGTAAATTGCTAGTAAATATTATAAAAAGGAAACAAATAGCACATATATCCTTGCACTTTACCAAAATTTTCCATTAGTCTATTTATAGTTCAAAATTCACATATTAATTCATGCGACAATCTAAAATAGAGGTCTGATCTCGGCATTTGGCAATTTAAGCCATTTCGTCATGTGCCTCTTGTTCTATTTTAGAATTACATGATAAATGAGTTAACAGCAATAGAAATTTCTCATATCTATCTCTATTTTTTTATGATAGAGAATCTGATAGTGTATATCTGTGCCAAGTTTCAAGTCCAAATGTATTCTAACTATCGAGATAAAAAAAGTTGAAACTAATTATTAAACGGTCAAAGTGTGTCACAGACAATTTTCACGAAATCGTAGGGTGTCTCAGACGAAATCGAAATCCGCGGTGTGTTCCGGACGAAACCACACTTTCATAGTGTGCTCCAGGCAAATTTCCCTTTATTAATTGATCCGTCAGTTTGGAATAAGCTTGGTGGCAAAAGAAGAACATGTTGGAGTTTGGGCACTCATTGCTTGGTGGCAAAAGAAGAACAAAGCTAACCTCACCTTTCAGTCATACTCATTGCTTTGGCACTGTTTTAACATGCAAACTGAAAATTCTAGACAATACAGGTTACCGCTTGCAGTCATTGTACATACATGATGATTAATTGTACTCTTGCCTTCAGGTCCTCGGAACGATACTAGGGATGTTTATGCCCGGTGTACGCACTACGCAGCTCTGATCTGGTGTTGTGAAGCTGGCTAAAGGGACCATGGACAAGCGGCTGCAGGCGAGGCTCACGGAACCCGCAAGTGGCAGTCACGCTGCCAAATTAACACACAACAATCAGCAAGGAACAGAGGAGTCGCCACCTGACGGCGAGAGCTCCCAATGCGGAGGCGCTTGTTTCCTCCATCACACGGCAATGCCATCGCCAGTGGGCATTCAACCATTCTTCTCTTTTTTTTTTTTGAGAGGAATTCAACCATTCTTCTCGGAGCATCCGCACGGACGCGGCCCCGTCGTCCATAGCAAGGGAGACCGCCTAACATAGTAAATGGAGCCCAGTCCGGCCCAAAAATCGCCAGCCTCGGAAATAAGCCCAACCCAAAGAATACTAGGGGCGATCTGGGCCGTCGGTCCGTCAGATCGCGAGAGCACCACCAAGCGAGAGCAGCGAGCGAGGCGATGAGCGCGGCCGCGGGCGGGCTGCTCGGCCCGGGCGTTCGGTTCTAACCGAACCGATCGGTTCGGTTCCTCGGTTCCGGCATAAATTCGGTTCCTAACAAACTGGAACCGATCGGTTCTTTTTACATGTAGGAACCGACAAAATTCGGTTTCGGTTATTTCGGTTCGGTTCCGGTTATAACCGAAAGAACCGAACTATTTCAGGATGCATAGAAACAATCTTCCAATACCAGCAGTACTGCTTCTCTTTTTGTATCTTTTTTTATACAACAGATAATATAGCAAATAAATACATTTTTGGAATCTACAGAACGAGGGCTACAACATTGGTATTCATCACATAATTTAATTTCGAGGTTTACTATTTTTAAACTCGCCCACAAGATGGCAGACTTAATCTGCCGACAGTGTCGGGCTGCTGTCTTTGAAACACCATAACTCCTTTCATACTCAACGAAACCAAGCGCATAAATATGCGTTGGAAAGATAATGAAAAGATCTACAACTTTTATTATGGCAATATTTTCAAATTCTGCTGTTAAGACCCCGAAAACTGGAAGACAAACACCAACACGTACAGCAGCTATCGGTTCTTCGGTTAACCGAGGCTAGGAACCGAATTAACCGACGAATTTCGGTTCTTCTATAACAGGAACCGAATAAAGAACCGAAAGTTTCGGTTCCGGTTCTTTCGGTTCCGGTTCCGGTTCTTTCGGTTCGGTTTTCGGTTCTCGGTTAAAAATGCCCGGGCCGACGGGCTGCGGCGGCTGCTGGCGGCGGCGGCGACGGCGGGCGCCGCGGAGGCGCGAGCGGCCATCTTCGGCCACGCGCTGAACCCGACGGGGAAGCGCGCGGCGACGAAGCTGATGCGGAAGAAGCTGGTCGGGGACCAGGTTGCGCAGTGGTACCCGTACGACATCAAGCGCGACGACCCGCTCGTCATGGCGCGCGAGGAGAAGGAGTAAGTAGCCGCCGCCGCCTCCTCCCCCATCCTCCTCCTCGTCTCCCTCCTCTGCGGCCACCGCGCTGGTCGTAGAAGCAGGCGCGCTTGGTTGCTTGCTTTGCTTGTGCTCGCCATGTGTTCGTTGTTGTGCCTCGGAGCCAGGGTGTCGCCTCGGTGACCCGCGAAATGCGCGCTACGCAGATGTAGTCATATTTCCTAGATATGCAGGGTACCAGTTCTTAGTTGTTACAAATGTGCACCCCTCGTGTCATTGGAGGTTTCACAGTGCTTTTCACCATATGGACAGTTGTGTTCACACGAGCAACTAGTGTTTGTATCGCACCTCTGATGGCTTTTTTAGGTACATTTGTCATCAGTGATCACTCATCAGTGTTGGGGTTGTTGGCAATTAGAGGTTGATCTGGTGTGGTGCGTACTTCAGGGATGAACTGTATGCGATGAGAGTGACAGCAGCACCACTCTGGGTTAGCTTGGTTGCTCTGTAAACATATACTTCCTCCGTTCTCAAATTGTTGTCTTTAGGACAATTGTTGTTCAGCAATGAACTAGAGTTGCTGTCCTCACAACAACAATTTGAGAATGGAGGGGTTATTGGCAGGTAGTCATTGACATGTAAATCATGTTCATTACCCTTTAGAGAGCGGATTATGTTGGAGGATAAGTTTGTTCTCAGCAGGAGCTTGATGCCAGCTCTTTATTTGGATTGGGGGAAATGCATATATTTGTAACTTGGAGGTCATGTGTGTTCATGCGTCATGTGTGCTATAGAAGTGGTCAGGATTCTTTTGATGTGCTGGTGACGTGATATGTTAGACTTGTCAATTGAGGACGAATAATCTAGTTGAGCTTATTTTCTACTTATTATCTAAAACTGGAGGACCAGTAACTGACAGGCTATCACTGGCACCGGTTTAGAAATACCAGTTACCACACATTCATTAATGAATTTTGGGGTTGTATCTCAGGTTCATTCACTAATGTTTGCATTGGAAATTGGTCTGGGATGGTTCAGACCTTACTTAGTGGTGTTCCCTTTGATAAGAATAAATAATAACTAATGTATGGGCTACATCAATAACCTAATGGTTATCTTACATCTTTAGAATCCCTCAATTCTTTATACTAATTCGTTGTTCTTTGGGTGTAAAAAAGGATTTTGATGCTGCAAAGTCCACTATAAGATGCAGAATATAGACCATGCTCAAATGAAATATTCTTTATGAAAACATGGCTAGGCAATTTGAGCATGCAACATTAATGCTCCCTATTCTGAATTGTAGATCTATACATAGATGCTGTTGTGTTGAGGCTAACCATGTTATCAAGAGTGAAAGCCTAGACAAATTGATACTCTCCGTCACATATTGCTGCAAAAGAACTTTCCTTTGTAAAGATGGTGTTGTGAGCAGGTCTCTTACCATATGACTTGTGCAGGCGTCTATCGAAGCTAGAAATGCTGAAGCGTCGTGGCAAGGGTCCGCCAAAGAAGGGCCAGGGAAGACGCGCAGTCAAGAGAAGCAAATAATGATGCCAGGTTCTACTGTTTGGTGGTGTTTGCCTTATTTGAATGCTGTAATATCTTGTTGGGTGACAAAAGATGAAGAATTTTTCTTTGTTCTATCAAATTTCATCAGATCCACTGTCTTCTGATTAATTTGAAGAACTAATTAACCATCCCATTTTTGGTGTTTGCTGAACCAGTGCTATTACATTACATTAGAATGCTGTTATATTACACACCTGGCACTCCTGTACTAGCTAGATAAAAAAATGTTTAAGATGATCCAGGTGTCTTTCATGTCTTTAGTCTCAAGAAATTATAAGCTGGAACGAAATGGATCTGAATCCGAATCTGAAAGAAAAATACAAGCAGTCGGGCACTAATCATGGTTGTCGTGCCACTGGATTTCACCAAATCAGGAAACAGTCACCACCACCAAAGGAGATAGAAACTGATAGTAATATAAAATTAATTTCTTGAAGAAATGATTATATTTATGTCGTAGTGATTTGTAAAAGAGATTGCCGCAATAAAACTGAATCTTCATAGATGTTAGAATGGACAATCAGTGTCCATGGTATTGGGTGGGGAGTCCAGTCCACTAGTTTAGTTTTAAAAACAAGAGCATCAGCGGTTTTGAAGGAAGAAAAAGAGCCTTGCATCATCCTGGGCGTCAGAATTCTCAAAGCAGGAACTAACTTGTCCAGAAGGTTTTCTCCACGCGGCCTTGCCATTTTGGATTCGTAACGCGGGCAGCAGCTTCTTATATGCTTGGTTGAAAGAAAAAAGCAGCATCAGAGAGGATCCACTCCAAATTATTACAGAAGCGACAAAAGCAGGGAACAAAAAGCAAAGAAAACAGTAGAAAAGCTCACAGAAGTAGTAACGACATTATCTGCAACTACAAGCAAGGAACCGTATTTTATTCTTTTTCGACAAAAAAACATAAAGCATCGTTGGACAGGGTGTCCAGAGCACAATCCATTCAGCACTACTGCTGCACCCATCTACGCCAAAGCATATCAGCATTGCTCTTGCAACACGTTTTGTACTGCCAACTGTGCCGGTAGCTGAGACCAAATCAAAAAGTTATATTCCCTTGGAGCAAGATGACCAAGTGATCTTCGTCATCTGGTGCTGGCTTCTGGGTAGAAATCATTACCGGATTCTCCTCCTTTGCCGAGTGCCCAAGGCATTCGGCAAGAGCCCAAATACACTCGACCAATCGTTTGCCGAGCGTAACACTCGGCAAAACGCACTAGGAGACGGGTACTCGGCAAATAACACATTTGCCGAGTGTTTTCCATCGGACGCTCGGCAAAACGTTTCCGAGTGCAAAGAACGACCCTCGGCAAAAAAAAGTGGACGGACGGCGCCTGACGGCAAAACGCTTTGCCGAGTGTCAGGTTAGACACGTGACCTGACACTTGACAAAGTGTGAATTATTTGCCGAGTGTTTTGGTTTATACACTCGGCAAAATGTGAATTATTTGCCGAGTGTTTTGGCTTTTACACTCGGCAAAAGACCTTCCCAGAACCAGTTTTCGCAGGCTTTGCCGAGTGCCATTGCGCTAACACTCGGCAAAGCGTTTTTTCAGAAACATTTTAAATGGTTTATTTCACCATTTCTTTTGGCAAACATACAGGCAGTTAATATATATGACATTCAACATCCAATTCACAACCACATTCACATCCAATAATCCACAAATGCTCAAATATTCCACAATTCCACAGATATAGCCACAAATAGTCCATAAATCCACAAATAGTCCATACACTCCACAAATAGTCCATACACTCCACAAGTTTGTTTACAAGTCCATAAAGTCCACAAGTTTGTTGACAAGCATAAATAGTCGCTAATAAGATACAAATCACTGAGGTGGGGGTGGGGGTGGGAAAAGAATACGAGCTACATTCGACCCCGCCGATGCAGACAGATGTTGCACAAAGGAAGTCATATAACATTTGTGATATAGCAAAACTCTAAGTTTTCTAAGTCTCTAAGTTTTCTAAGTTTGTCTAAAGTTGTCAAGAGACTCACCGGAGAAAAGGTAGGACGAGGAGCCCAGGGCATCTGTGCCGACAAATGGTGACCCAGCGCCTCTAACTGAGTCTGAAAGTAGGACCACATCTTTGTCATTCCTGCGACACCTGCTCCTGCACCCGCTGCGTCATACTCGCCTCGAGCTGCTCTCGTCTGATCCTCTCTTCCTCAAGCTGGGCCTGTAATATTGAATCAAATGTTAAACTCAAGTGCATGCATCCCAATGTTAAAACTGAACGAACGATGAATATAACAGTAATAACCTGGAGGGCCTGTGTAGCGGTCGGTCGTTGGCGTATGCTCGGGCCACCGCTACCGCTCCGTGCTCGAATCTTGGAGAGCGTGGGAGTACTAGCCGTGTCGATGACGCTATCACCAAGATAGTACTGCCCATGCTTCTTGCCTCCTCCTGCCCTCATGACGACTTCTCCATCGAGATCGTGTGACCTCGGATCGAAGTCTGGCCCATGGACCTCCTTTGCCACCTCGAAGTATGAACTGAGGCGGCTATCGACGCTCGGATTGCTGTAAGCCTCGGGCCCGTCCTCTGGGTTGTACCGGATGTCCGCCGTCGCCTTACCCTTGTGGGACAAAGCATAAGCCTCGAAAGTGTTGATAGGCTCGCCACCATGATTCTTGTAGTTTTCCGAGTGTTTTTGCCGAGTATTACACAATTTTCTGAGTGTTTTTTTATTACACTCGGCAAATTCTTGTAGTTTGCCGAGTCTCTTTTGTTTCCGCCACTCGGCAAATACACCTTTGCCGAGTGTTGCTTTCTTTGCCGAGCGTAGGCACTCGGCAATATTAAAGATGCTCATGTCAAAAATAATTTTAAAAATAGCAAACAAATTCAAAAATTTATCAAATTTTGACTTCACTCTATTTATATGATCTATTGTCTATAAAAAATATGTATGAAGTCAAACTCAAATTCGAAAACCATATGACTCCAAATCTTAATGACCTATTCTAAACTCTATGTCTCTTCTTCGGATATTCTCCGTTTTGTAAACAACGTACGTGACAACTTGCGCGAAACCTTATCTACTATTTATCACAACATCCCTGTATGATATCACGACATCCTAACAAATATCATAATTTTCTGACATTATTTCTATTTTGTAGAATTTTAAAACAATTCGGTCACACGCTCGTACTCATATTTCATGTACAAGATGCGCGAAATTTCATCTCATTTCGTGGATACGGCCTCACGTTGAACTCAGCAACATGAATATCATTTTTTCATTCACTCGATTCCATTATTCGAATCACTCGTAGTTCAATTTGGACTTATCACCAAAAAATACAATTAATGGAGATAAATAGCTAAATTTAACAAACGGACCGTGAAATGTACCAAATTTCAACATGAAGTATAATGAAGTATATTTGAGCAAGGAACAAATTTTGGGTCGCAAAATGTAAAAAAAAAAAATTTGCCGAGTGTCTAAAGGTAGTACTCGGCACACAAAGAAACCACTCGGCAAAAAAGACCTTTACCGAGTGTATGGTAAGGGCACTCGGCAAAGGTGCGACGGCGCCGTCACCGCTAACGTCCTACGCACGTGCCTTGCACGTGCAGGTCCTTTGCCGAGTGTGGACATGCACGACATACGGCAAAGCTCATTTTTGCCGTGTGTCTCATTTTTGCCGAGTGTCCTAGGGCGGTGAGACTCGGCAAAAGTGAAGCACCCCGGTTATCCCAGGAGTTTAAACACTTTATTATACCAGTCCCTGGATCAGTCGCTGGTACAATCAAGTCTTACAACAGGTGATATTACAAGTCGCGACCTGGCTAGGGTCGATCGATAAGCAACAAGAATATCAAAAGATAACAAACAACAAGTACACACCAGACCCCGATGATAACATCTAGGTCTTCAACAATAGCGGAAGCAACTAAGCGGTAGACTAATGCCACAGGCAACTCGGGTGCGGACGAGACCAAGCTTAATCGTCTTCCTCACCGTCGGCGTCGACGAAGTCTGGATCTTCCTCTGTAATCAGCAAGCAAGAATGAGTACAAAAGTACTCAGCAAGTCGCAACCCTTACCCTACCATCAATGGATAAATGTATGCAATTGGCAGTAGCAAGGTAAAGGCCATCAGGTTTAATATTGCAACAAAGCAAGTTTTACACATGCAAGGGTTCAGTTTATAAAGCATTTTAGCAAAAGCATCAAATTAAGATATTAAGGGGGTTGGTCAAGTTTTACGTTGCCGGACACCCCGTCCACGACAACCTTCGGCGGAAGGCCGGACCTATTCTCAAAACAACTCACACATCAAGGAGATAAGCACCCATCCCATGCTAGTTCTTGGACCGAACCAAAGCCATGTCCGTGACCGTGGACTCGGCTATTCGAATAGATTTTAACACTCTGCAGAGGTTGTACGCTGTACCCACAATCTGAGTGCATCACAAGCCACTGCGCGGGTGGTGTGACGACTCACAAAGCCATTACCCATCACAGCATCGTCCCGACTAATCGCCATGGGAGTTGTCCAGGGGTCTAGCCTCTGATCTAGGTCATCGACCGGGTCGCACACGTCTGCATCACGTCCACCTGCTCCATGGGCTCCCATTGCATCTCCAGCCTCCAGGCGATTAACAGACTAGCTGGCGGGGTTTAGACTAAGCCGTGCCGCATACACGGTAGTGTGGTCGTACTGAATAAACGGCTAGGTAGGATGTCACAAGCAACTCGGTCCTTATACGAGCCAAGGCAATCATCTCCACATATATGAACCCACCACAGAGGCGGCATTCATCTCCCATAAAACTTGTCATAAGCACACCACAGAGGCGACACTTAATCTTCCATAAACATCATCAGGATCACCTCAGCTCTAACCCAAGTTCATTCATTCATCTTTCTTAAGTTATCACCCAACCTTACTACTACCACACAACACCAATCACGGTTTTCACATTTTGCAAAAACTAAGTATAAGTAGAGCACTTAGTGATACACAGTCCTAAGCATTTCTATAACAAGGAAATCATCCATGCGTAAATAATATTCATACATGGATATCCTAAGTTTCATAGGGAATAAATTAGGACAGGTAATATAAGGCTCAGTGGTCTTGGTCATACTACACAAAGGTTTTGCAAACATCAGGGCAATCATTTCATGCAATAAAACGGCTGCTACGGGTTGTGTTTATAAAACATAGGAGCAGTATGATCAAAGGGAAAACGGATTGTGACTTGCCTTCGTTGACGTCCTCGGGGAGTTCCTGCTCGAAGTCTCCGGCTCCTGGTTCCTGCTCCTCCTCCTCCTCGTACTCGTGCTCGCACACTCCGTCAGCTACGGTACGCGAAACCGGCACACAAGCAAACAAGCAAACAAACACAAATAAATACAAAAGGAATAGAAGATGAGCTCTATAAAAGATGAAACTGGTAGAAATGGATAGAGCTCGATTTTAGATGAATTTAGGAGGAAGAATCGGGTCAATCGGAGTCCGGACGGTGGAGATATAAGTTTTACAGCGAGGACTATTGGTTTCTTCCGAAAATAAATTCGGAAATGAAATAACAAGACGTGTTGCTGGGCCGCTGGTATTGGGCTGGCGTGAAGAGTAGCACAACCAGTACTGGGCTGCGTGAAAGGGACATGGGCCAGAGGCTTTGCTGGGCTGGTGCTCACATGCTGGCCCAGGAGAAAAACAGATCGGGAAGAAATGAGGAATGGGGATCGATACAGAGAAGCATGCGCTCCTGTTGCTGCTCGCCATGAACGAGCTTCAAGAGCTCAAATCGACATGGGGAGAGGGCAGGAGGGAGGCTAGGGAGTGAGGGAATCGGATGCTTGGCTCACGGAGCACCCATTTGAGACATCAATTTGAGGAGAGGCTGTGGGGAATGGTGGCTGTGACGGGGAGCAGAGGTGATGGCCATGGCTGCCCGGGTGGAGCTCGGGAGAGAGAAGGAGAGGGCGATTGAGCGGGCTCAGGAGGTAGCCGGGGGCACTGGCGAGCTTGACGGCAACTCGACCGAGCGGAGTGGCGCTGGCTGCGGGGATCGATGGGACGGCGCTCGGCCGGTGATGGAGGAGAAAGAAGAATGGAGGAGCTCACCTGTGCTGCGGCTCGCCGGGGCTGAGGTGAGGCGAAGCTCCAAGGGCACCTTTTATAGGCGGAGCGAGGCGGGGGTTCACCGGCAAGACGGGACGGCGGGGCCGCCGGAGTGGCTTGCGGCTTTGGATCGACGGGACGCGAGTGCTCAGGTAACTTGGCCACTTGCGGCGTGGGTGCGCATGCGAGGCGTGCAGCTTTGGGTGACGGCACTTGAGCTGCAGAGAGAGGAGAGGGCCTGGACGGTGCGTCGCTACACGGCGTGGGCGGTGGCACGCGGCGCGAGGCTAGGTAGTGGCAGGCAGCACGCAGTGGCAAAGGTGAGGGGGAGGCTGCAGCGCTGAAGTGACGGCGCGATTGACGCGCACAGTGGTGTGCATGGATAAATAGCGACGGTGGGGCTCGGGCGGTGCGTCGCGATGTGGCACGCGCAGCAGGCGATGGGACTAGAGCGAGCAGCGTAGTGAATGCTCTGCGGAGCACGAGGAAGGCTGTTGGATTGGAGCGGCATGCACGCGGGCAAGGCGTTGGTGTGTGGTTTTGGAGCGATGGGACGCGAGCTTGCATGCAAGTTGGCCACTAGCTTGGATGCACATGCATGGTGTAGCTGAAATGACCACTGCACGCAGAGGAGCAGCTAGGCACATGGAGAGCTGCTGGAGTGGAGCGCCGTGCGGTGCGGGCAAGTTGGCATGGCTTGCGTTGGCTTGCGGTTTTGGATTGACGTGACGGCGGGGTGGAGTGTTGCTTTAGAGTGATGGGATAGCGGGGCTGCCGGAGCGGAGTGCGGCTTTGGGTTGATGTGATGGTTCATGTAGGTGGTATGAATGCGCAAACAAGTGGGCATGGGCTGCCTTGCGTTGCAGAGCGACAAGATGGCGGGGCCAGGTGATAGTGCGATGAGACGGCTCAAGCAAGCGGCAGGTGCAGCATGCAAGTGGGCATGGTGGCATTGACGTGTAGTTTTAGATTGACAAGACGACGACGGGACGCGACGAGATGGCTCAGGATGACTTTGGCGTGTGGTTTTGGATTGACGAGACGACTCGAGTGACGAGACGACTCGACGCAACGAGACAGGCAGAGGAGTGAAGGCACGGTAAAAGGTAAATGGCAGTCAGCACGCATACGTGCTGCGCCGAGGAGAAAGAATGAGAGGGAGAGAAAGATTTTCAAAACATTTTGAAAGCTTCCGGTTTTAGTTTCGGTTTGATTTGCGAATTTTAAGGATAAATTTTTCAGGCGTTACAAACCTACCCCCCTTAAAAGAATCTCGTCCTCGAGATTCGGGCTCACCTTCAAAGAGATGGGGATACTCCTTCCTCAGGGCATCTTCTCGTTCCCAGGTAGCTTCTGCCTCTGTGTGCCGACTCCACTGAACACGATACAGACGAACTGTTGATCCTCTGGTCTGACGGGTTGTTACATCCAAAATTTTAATCGGCACTTCCCGATAACGGAGGTCATCTTGCAAATCCAGAGTCTCCACAGAGACATGCTCTTCTGGTATTCTCAGACACTTCTTGAGCTGGGACACATGAAAAACATTATGCACATCTGCCAACTCTGGTGGTAGCTCAATCCTGTATGCCACTGTACCGATCTTCTTCAACACTCGGTAAGGTCCGATGTAGCGTGGTGCTAACTTGCCACGGACTTGGAAACGACGTGTACCTCTAATTGGGGAAACCTTAAGGTACACATAATCTCCAACTTGGAAACTTAAATCCCTTCTTCTTTTGTCTGAATAACTCTTTTGACGAGACTGTGCTTCCTTCAGCTTCTCTTTGATTTCTGCAACCTTTTCTTCTGCTTCCTTAATGATGGAGGGTCCTGTAAGGGAACGCTCTCCAACTTCTGACCACATCAGAGGTGTTCTGCATTTTCTGCCATACAACACTTCAAAAGGTGACATCTTGAGGCTAGCTTGGTAACTGTTGTTGTATGAGAACTCAGCATAAGCTAGACTCTTCTCCCAGTCTTTGCCATAGGTCAATGCACATGCTCTCAGCATATCTTCAAGAATTTGGTTGATTCTTTCTGTCTGACCATCTGTCTGAGGGTGATAAGCAGTGCTGAAATCCAACTTAGTTCCCAAAGCAGAATGTAAGCTTTTCCAAAACCTTGAGGTAAATTGGGTACCTCTATCAGAGACAATTCTGCTCGGTACTCCATGTAGCTTCACTATGTTGTCAATGTACAACTGGGCTAACTTGTCTCCTCCATAGTTGGTTCGTACAGGAATAAAGTGAGCGACCTTGGTGAGTCGGTCCACTATTACCCATACAGAGTTATATCCCTTCTTTGTTTTAGGAAAACCAACTATAAAATCCATGCCTACTTCATCCCATTTCCACACAGGGATCGGTAAGGGCTGGAGTAATCCTGCAGGCTTCTGGTGTTCTGCTTTGACTCTCTGACAGACATCACATTCTGCAACAAACTTGGCTATATCTGCCTTCATTCCATTCCACCAGTACTTTTCCTTCAAATCAAGATACATCTTGGTAGATCCCGGGTGGATGGAATATGCTGAGTTGTGGGCTTCATCCATGATTATCTCTCGAAACTTTCCTTCTTGTGGTACACAGATTCTGTCTTTATACCACAGAGTGCCTTTATCATCTACTCTGAAGTTTGGGGCTTTGTTTTCTCCAGTGTGGCTGCGGATCTTCATTAACTCTTGATCCTTGAGCTAGGCTTGTCTGATCTGTTCATCCAGTGTTGGTTGCACACTTAGATTGTTCACAGAAGCTCGAGGCACTATCTCCAGATTAAGCTTCTTCATCTCGGTCAACAGGTGATCATTGTGGGTCATGAGGTAGTTGCAGTAGGCTTTTCTGCTTAAGGCATCTGCCACAACATTTGCTTTTCCGGGATGGTAGTGGATTTCCAAATCATAATCCTTGATTAACTCTAGCCATCTTCGTTGTCTCAGATTCAGGTCTGACTGAGTAAAGATGTACTTCAAACTCTTGTGATCCGTATAGATCTCACACTTGTTCCCAATTAAGTAGTGCCTCCAAATCTTGAGGGCATGCACTACTGCTGCTAACTCCAGATCATGAGTGGGATAATTCTGCTCATGAGTCTTCAATTGTCTTGATGCATAGGCAACAACTTTACCATCTTGCATTAGGACACATCCCAAGCCTTGTCTTGATGCATCACAGTACACAACAAAATCTCTGTGAATGTCAGGTAGGACTAACACTGGTGCAGTTGTCAGTCTTCTCTTCAACTCTTGAAAGCTTCTTTCACAAGACTGGGTCCATTCAAACTTCTTATCTTTCCTGAGAAGTTCTGTCATTGGTCTGGCTATCTTGGAAAATCCTTCAATGAATCGGCGGTAATAACCCGCTAATCCAAGAAAGCTTCTGATCTCTGACACATTTGTCGGCTGAGGCCAATGAGTAACTGCTTCAACTTTCTCAGAGTCTACGGCAACTCCTTCTGCGGTCAGAATGTGGCCAAGGAAGGCAACTTTCTCAAGCCAAAATTCACATTTACTGAACTTGGCGTACAACTTGTGGGCTCTGAGTTTTTCCAAAATTACTCTCAGATGCTGCTCGTGCTCTTCGGCACTCTTTGAATAGATCAGTATGTCGTCAATGAAGACAACGACAAACTTATCTAATTCTTCCATAAACACCTTGTTCATGAGATTCATGAAGTATGCCGGTGCATTGGTTAGTCCAAAGGACATAACTGTGAACTCATATTGACCATATCTGGATACAAAAGCTGTTTTGGGATATCTGCTTCTCTGATCTTTAGCTGATAATACCCAGACCTCAAGTCAATCTTGGAGAAGTATTTGGCTCCTTTTAACTGATCAAACAGGTCATCAATCCTGGGTAGAGGGTACTTGTTCTTGATGGTCACTTCATTCAAGGATCTGTAGTCTACACACATCCTCATACTTCCATCCTTCTTCTTGACAAAGAGGACTGGTGCTCCCCATGGGGAAGAGCTGGGTCTGATATATCCTTTCTCTTGGAGTTCTCTTAACTGTTCCTTGAGTTCTGCTAACTCTGCGGCTGCCATGCGGTAGGGTCGCTTGGCTATTGGGGCTGTTCCAGGGATAAGGTCAATGATGAACTCAATATCCCTATCTGGTGGCATTCCAGGTAACTCTTCAGGGAACACATCTGGATACTCATTTACCACTGGTACTTCTTCTACAGTCTTGGTTTCCATTGAAAACACCATTGGGTCAGGTTTACTTCCAAGGGCTTGGCAGACTACTCGGGTTCCTTCATGGTTGGTCACTGTAACTGTTCTGTCTGAACATGCTATAACACCATCATGCTTGGTTAACCAATCCATTCCGAGGATTAGATCTATCCCCTTGGATTTTAGTACCACTGGACTAGCTAGGAAGGCTACCCCACTTAGGGTGATTCTTATCCGCGAACAACCCAAGTGACACTTGATGTCAGCTCCGGGCGATCGGGTTATTAAGGGGGTTTAAGCAGTACTGTAGGTACTTTCTGCTTTTCCACAAAACTTGATGATATGAAAGAGTGCGATGCTCCAGAATCAAACAAAACTGTTGCAAGAACTGATTCAACAAGAAACTCACCAAGCACAACTCCGGGTGCGTCCTGAGCTTCCTGAGCATGAATGTGGTTGACGCGGGCACGTCCGAAGGACTGCTGTGTCTTCGCTGGCTGGTTGGAGACTTGGTTGGTTCCACGGGTGGCTCCAGACATCCTTGGTCCATTCACAGTGTTAGACTGAATCAGCTGCTGTCTTGGTTGCATGATGGCTTGTTGAAGTGGCGGTGGTCGGGCGTTGGCAGTGAAGCACTCCTCATCACATGGTTGGTCACTTGACCATGGCTGCTGGTCTGACTTGACCACTGCTGTTGCTGATCTGGGTTGTTTGACTCTTCTGAGGGAAGCTGAGCTGACGAGAGACATTGGATGGAGTCCTGAACTGCATCGGGGCTTGACTCTTCTGACCTGGAAGTTGGAGTTCCTAGGCCTCTGGAATCTTTCCTGCTGACGGACTTCATGAACTGCGAACTTGCGCTTCTTCTCCTTGGACATTCCATTATTCTTTCTTCAGTCAGGATGGTCTGGTTCATCAGGGTGTTGAAGTCAGGATAGATGTGAGGAGTCATCTGAGTTCCTAACTCTCCAGATAAACCTTTCTTGAACTTGTTCTGCTTCTTCTTATCAGTTGAAACTTCCTCAGGAGCATAACGAGACAGTTCAATGAACTTGCGGATGTATTGATTCACAGACATGCTTCCTTGCTTCAGTCTACGAAACTCATCTGCCTTGAGTTGCATGGTACCTTCTGGAACATGGTAGCGGCGGAATTCTTCCACAAATTCCTCCCAAGTGATGGTTGTGGGATCATCAGTGGCTTCACAGTAGTTCTCCCACCAGGCTAAAGCTGTCCCGGTGAGTTGATGAGATGCAAGGAGAACTCTGTCTCTACCCTCACAGTTGATAGCATCAAGCTTTCTCTGGATGTTCCTTAACCAGTCATCAGCTTCGAGTGGGTCCTCAGATCCTCCAAAGGTTGGTGGCTTGATTCTGACAAACTCAGCCATCTTACTTTGGAAACCATGCACTTGCTGCTGACGGCGTTGGTTGTTGTTGTTATTGTTGTTCTGCACAAGTGCTTCCAACAGACGGGTTTGTTGTTCCATAACTTCTACCAGGGTGGTGAGCGGCGGGTTAGGCAACTGTCCATGGTTGGAGTTCTCAGCTTGAACTTCAGCATCTTGGTTTACTTCTTCTTCCCTACGGTTGTTTCGCTGGCGCCGTTGGCGCTGCTGGATCCTTGCAGAGCGCTTTGGCGGCATCTGTTTGAGGATAAAGGGGAAGAGCATAAGATGAGAGAAGAACCTAAGATCTTCTTTATGTTATCATTTAATTCTCTTGGTTATTATATTTTTCATTTAAAAAGGACGCAAGGCACAAGGGCCTCGCTGGCACACACAACAAGCAATTCACACAAACAAGCAACACTCAAGGATTCATTAAAACAGCAGGGGTACAACACTAGCGAAGAGCTACTAGCGGTTACACTGCGACTACAAGGGACAAACTAAGACTTCGGGGGTACAGACTTCCACAAACACTTTCTTGAACTCGGACCGGTAGCTTCATCCCACGATGATTGGATCTTCATCTCGGTAGACACTCAGGGGTCCTGGGCATCCATGAGGTTGGAGGCATCTTCCAGGCCTCTAACTGGGGAATCTTCATCCGAAGCGGTGGGGAGGCGATCTTCATTCTCCCTTGGAAAAGGCTGGGTCAAAGGGAGGGGCTCTTCTTCTTCTTCGACTTCTTCTTCTTTACCCTCAGCTTCAGAGGGCGGTGGTGCAGGAAGATCTTCTGCGTACTTCCTCTTGATGTTGCTTCCCGCAGAGCAGATAGGAGTCCCATCCAGAACGGGACGTTCTCCTACTCCGGGGATATGCAGAGTCCTGCAGTGGGCACGCCCAGTGAGATAGGCAGTGCCGACTAGCTTGTTGTAGCGGTCTTCTGCTGACTTCAAGGCTTCTGCGGCAGCAACAGCACGGCTTTCTGCTTCTGCTTCACGAGCTTTGGCTTCAGCTAGCTGAACACGTAGGGTCCTAACTCGTGTCTCAGCTTCTTCGGCTCGAGTGATGCACCTTCGCAGTCTGGCTGCGGTTCCGTCATACAGCTCATCCAAGGCGAGCAGATAACGGGTCATGGCAACCACTGTGGGATCTCTTTCAGCCATTCTGAGGCCTTCTATTGTCCTCATCCTTGCAAGCCAAGTGGGGCGGTTTCTCTCCATGGGAGGGAAAAACCTCATTGGCGAGCGACCGATAGGTCTCTCATACATCTGGCACAAGTACCGAAGGGCCTTGCGCGCCACAGCTTGGTAGGTGTCCGGGAATCGCGACCCAGTAGTAGTCACGTTCCAGGGCTTCATCTCTGGGTGGTCGTCACTGGCTCCAATGTGAATGGTGACTTCACAGCGCTCAGTGCCAAACTCTTCATACTCTCTTCCAACATACTCGGCAGGCTCCGTAATGCCAAGTCTGACCATGGCATCACGTAGCACCTTTGGAAAGCCAGGAGTCTCCAAGCAGTAGTCGGTCACCCATCCATCTTCTTCCATCTGTAGAGGAAAGATTAAATAAGAGTTTTGCAAAAGAGAGGGAAAGAGCTAAGGAGTTTTCCAAAATAGTTTTTTGCAAATAATTTTCACGTCCAAGCCTAAGGTCACGTCCTACAGCCAAGCACGGCTCTAATACCACCTGAAGCACCCCGGTTATCCCAGGAGTTTAAACACTTTATTATACCAGTCCCTGGATCAGTCGCTGGTACAATCAAGTCTTACAACAGGTGATATTACAAGTCGCGACCTGGCTAGGGTCGATCGATAAGCAACAAGAATATCAAAAGATAACAAACAACAAGTACACACCAGACCCCGATGATAACATCTAGGTCTTCAACCATAGCGGAAGCAACTAAGCGGTAGACTAATGCCACAGGCAACTCGGGTGCGGACGAGACCAAGCTTAATCGTCTTCCTCACCGTCGGCGTCGACGAAGTCTGGATCTTCCTCTGTAATCAGCAAGCAAGAATGAGTACAAAAGTACTCAGCAAGTCGCAACCCTTACCCTACCATCAATGGATAAATGTATGCAATTGGCAGTAGCAAGGTAAAGGCCATCAGGTTTAATATTGCAACAAAGCAAGTTTTACACATGCAAGGGTTCAGTTTATAAAGCATTTTAGCAAAAGCATCAAATTAAGATATTAAGGGGGTTGGTCAAGTTTTACGTTGCCGGACACCCCGTCCACGACAACCTTCGGCGGAAGGCCGGACCTATTCTCAAAACAACTCACACATCAAGGAGATAAGCACCCATCCCATGCTAGTTCTTGGACCGAACCAAAGCCATGTCCGTGACGTGGACTCGGCTATTCGAATAGATTTTAACACTCTGCAGAGGTTGTACGCTGTGTACCCACAATCTGAGTGCATCACAAGCCACTGCGCGGGTGGTGTGACGACTCACAAAGCCATTACCCATCACAGCATCGTCCCGACTAATCGCCATGGGAGTTGTCCAGGGGTCTAGCCTCTGATCTAGGTCATCGACCGGGTCGCACACGTCTGCATCACGTCCACCTGCTCCATGGGCTCCCATTGCATCTCCAGCCTCCAGGCGATTAACAGACTAGCTGGCGGGGTTTAGACTAAGCCGTGCCGCATACACGGTAGTGTGGTCGTACTGAATAAACGGCTAGGTAGGATGTCACAAGCAACTCGGTCCTTATACGAGCCAAGGCAATCATCTCCACATATATGAACCCACCACAGAGGCGGCATTCATCTCCCATAAAACTTGTCATAAGCACACCACAGAGGCGACACTTAATCTTCCATAAACATCATCAGGATCACCTCAGCTCTAACCCAAGTTCATTCATTCATCTTTCTTAAGTTATCACCCAACCTTACTACTACCACACAACACCAATCACGGTTTTCACATTTTGCAAAAACTAAGTATAAGTAGAGCACTTAGTGATACACAGTCCTAAGCATTTCTATAACAAGGAAATCATCCATGCGTAAATAATATTCATACATGGATATCCTAAGTTTCATAGGGAATAAATTAGGACAGGTAATATAAGGCTCAGTGGTCTTGGTCATACTACACAAAGGTTTTGCAAACATCAGGGCAATCATTTCATGCAATAAAACGGCTGCTACGGGTTGTGTTTATAAAACATAGGAGCAGTATGATCAAAGGGAAAACGGATTGTGACTTGCCTTCGTTGACGTCCTCGGGGAGTTCCTGCTCGAAGTCTCCGGCTCCTGGTTCCTGCTCCTCCTCCTCCTCGTACTCGTGCTCGCACACTCCGTCAGCTACGGTACGCGAAACCGGCACACAAGCAAACAAGCAAACAAACACAAATAAATACAAAAGAAATAGAAGATGAGCTCTATAAAAGATGAAACTGGTAGGAATGGATAGAGCTCGATTTTAGATGAATTTAGGAGGAAGAATCAGGTGAATCGGAGTCCGGACGGTGGAGATATAAGTTTTACAGCGAGGACTATTGGATTAATCCGAAAATAAATTCGGAAATGAAATAACAAGACGTGTTGCTGGGCCGCTGGTATTGGGCTGGCGTGAAGAGTAGCACAACAAGTACTGGGCTGCGTGAAAGGGACATGGGCCAGAGGCTTTGCTGGGCTGGTGCTCACATTGCTGGCCCAGGAGAAAAACAGATCGGGAAGAAATGAGGAATGGGGATCGATACAGAGAAGCATGCGCTCCTGTTGCTGCTCGCCATGAACGAGCTTCAAGAGCTCAAATCGACATGGGGAGAGGGCAGGAGGGAGGCTAGGGAGTGAGGGAATCGGATGCTTGGCTCACGGAGCACCCATTTGAGACATCAATTTGAGGAGAGGCTGTGGGGAATGGTGGCTGTGACGGGGAGCAGAGGTGATGGCCATGGCTGCCCGGGTGGAGCTCGGGGAGAGAAGGAGAGGGCGATTGAGCGGGCTCAGGAGGTAGCCGGGGGCACTGGCGAGCTTGACGGCAACTCGACCGAGCGGAGTGGCGCTGGCTGCGGGGATCGATGGGACGGCGCTCGGCCGGTGATGGAGGAGAAGAAGAATGGAGGAGCTCACCTGTGCTGCGGCTCGCCGGGGCTGAGGTGAGGCGAAGCTCCAAGGGCACCTTTTATAGGCGGAGCGAGGCGGGGGTTCACCGGCAAGACGGGACGGCGGGGCCGCTGGAGTGGCTTGCGGCTTTGGATCGACGGGACGCGAGTGCTCAGGTAACTTGGCCACTTGCGGCGTGGGTGCGCATGCGAGGCGTGCAGCTTTGGGTGACGGGACTTGAGCTGCAGAGAGAGGAGAGGGGCCTGGACGGTGCGTCGCTACACGGCGTGGGCGGTGGCACGCGGCGCGAGGCTAGGTAGTGGCAGGCAGCACGCAGTGGCAAAGGTGAGGGGGAGGCTGCAGCGCTGAAGTGACGGCGCGATTGACGCGCACAGTGGTGTGCATGGATAAATAGCGACGGTGGGGCTCGGGCGGTGCGTCGCGATGTGGCACGCGCAGCAGGCGATGGGACTAGAGCGAGCAGCGTAGTGAATGCTCTGCGGAGCACGAGGAAGGCTGTTGGATTGGAGCGGCATGCACGCGGGTGTAAGCTTCATGACCATTGGAGCTAGGGAAACCCCAAGGTATGAATGTTTTGGTGATAGGATGAGAACCATGAATGTGACTAACACTCTTTGTGAGATCCTATAGGTCACATATGAAGAAAGCTTCGTCCGTTGGTGGTGAACGCCAATACACCATGAACTTATTGACAAGGATGATTGGTTGCCTTCATCTACACAAGAACGGACTTGATGGAGTCGCGGAGAAGACATGGATCAAGGCTAAGGACATGCTAGATCCAAGCGGGTGTTGCTTGGTTAGATGTTAGCTTGAGTCCATAGGAAAAACCGGACTATCAAGAGGGTTCGAGGTGGTTCTCTTAGTACACACTAGTTATAGAGATCATGGGATGCATGGTGAGTCTCTCAGGGGCTAGGGTGGCAGAAGAGAGTTGAAGGAACCAAGAAGATCAAGTGTTGAAGAAGAAGATCAACAAGAAGATCGAAGCTGCGAAGGCAGAAGAGACCGGACAGTACGGTCAAGGAGACCGTACAATACGGTCTACAGAGGAAATCCAGACAGAAGAGCTTAAGTTTCTGGAAGTGGAAGAATAGAGACCGGACAGTGGACCGGACAGTACGGTCCTAGGGACCGGACAGTACGGTCTCTATTGGAAGATCCAGACAGAGAAGCTGAAGTTTCTGGAAGTTGAAGAATGAAGACCGGACAATTGAGAGGATGGTACGGTCATGGAGACCGTACAATACGGTCTTACAGGAGAAGAGCAACAGAGAAGGAGAAGTTTCTGTTGGCTGAAGAAGAAAGGAGACCGGACAATACGGTCCTAGGGACCGTACAGTACGGTCTGGTCTGAGATGATGAACAGCACTCCCCGGACGCCAGTCTGGTAGAGACCGGACAATACGGTCAAATGGAGACCGGACAATACGGTCTATTGTACGGTCCCTACGCAGACTGGGTACTTTTGGACAACGGCTAGTTTGAGGTTGGAGGCCTATATATAGTCGGTTGTTTACCTCTTTGAGGTGCTCTTGGACCCAGGAAAGAGGGGAGGTGCTGCCAAGAAGCCAAGAGGAAGAAGTGTGAAGCACTTGAGAGGGATTTGGAGTGATCCTAGTGCTTGAGAGAGTAGCAAGTTGCATCCTTTGATCTCTAGGCTAGTGTGGGCTTGAGAGAGTCATCTAGGGCTGTTACTCTTGGTCTATGGCAAGGCCTAGACCGGTTAGGCGTCGGTGTTGAGCTGTCCAAGGAGATTGTGGAAGCCGACACAAGTTTGTACACGGTCTTGGAGCTTCCCGTGCGAAAGAAGCATCACTAGTGGAGCGCCCTTTGGCACGCATCAAGTGCGGAGCCTTACCTCCGGAAGAGTACCCGGGATCGAGCCCGGCGGGACGTGCCCGCGACTTCACTCGGAGGGTGAAGTGTGCTCTAGGAGGGATCGCCATCGAGCGGAGGGACGGGGTCGAGACTCCGGCGGGAGTGACCCAACGTGGAGTAGGGGAAGGCGCCATCCTTCCGAGACCACGGGAAAACATCATGAGCATTCTCTATCCCTTCTCCTTTACTACTCGCATTTACTTATCGCACTTCATATGATTGCTTGTAGTACTTGAGTTGTGCTCTTATCTTGCTTGTGTTTTTACCTTGGTACCTACTAGCTTCACTAGGTTTGCTTGATTGCCTTGCTCGTGTGCTTACTTGTTATAGCCTATCTAATAGCTCTAAGGACTCTACTTAGTGTGCCTAGTATCTTGGGTGCCTTGTCTCTAGTTATCTTGTTACCTTGCCTTGCCTAGCTTAAGTCTTCCGCTATCTATCTATCTTGTGCTAGGTTGCTAGTGTGGTGTGTTTGTGTTATCTATATGCACTAGCTATATAGGTTAAGGATACTCCTTAGTGTGCTTTACCTTGCTACTAGAACTACTCGCTAGGAGTTGCTTGGGTGTAAGTGTTTGGAAATAGATTCTAGAGTGCACCGATTCACCCCCCCCCTCTCGGTCACACGATCCTTACAAGTGGTATCAGAGCCAAGTGCTCATTATTAGGGCTTTACCGCCTTGAGTCGTGACCGGGATTGCGTGTGGGAAAATGGAGTCCACTCATGATGACGTTTCTAACACTTCCATCGCCTCTACCTTGATTGAGCCTTATGATTGTGTGCTTAATGACATTTCCTACTATGGTGTGCGTGATGAGTATGATGAGCTTGTTTTGAATGATAATGAGGATATCACTAACTTCGCATCTCGCTTGTATGTTCTTGCTAGGAAACTCATGTCACGAGGCTATCCATCTATTATGCACAAGCATGTTGTGAAGAAGCTTATCCGATCTCTACCACTCTCGCGGTTTGGTATTCTTGCTTTTGCTCGAGTGGATGAGTTTGTGAACATGCCCTATGATGAGGTGGTTGCTATTCTCTCCTCTCTTGAGGAGGATATCAAGAAGGGCAAGGATATCTCTCATGCAAGTGAAGATCAACACATTGAAGCTCAACCTCTACCTCAAGCTCAATCATCATCTCGTGTTGGTGAAGGTTCTTCTTCTCGGGATCAAGAGGATGGATATCTCAAGCTATGTGATGAGTTGGATCACATCTCTATGGAGCCGAATGAAGATCTTGTTGAGTTTGCTCTTCGGATGGATTCTCTCATCAAGAGGATAAATGAGAACAAGCTTTGGATAGTCACTAAGGGTCAAGGTCTTAGAAGGTTTCTTGATGCTCTTCCAAAGGACAAGTATGGTGATCACATTGAGTTTGAGAGCTTTGAGCTTGAGTCATATTCAATTGAGCAAGTCATTGAGATCGTCACAAGAAGAAGGGCTCGCTTTTGCTCTCTAACACATTCAAGACCCCAAGTGATGATGAGGAAGAAAAGGAAGATGATAGAGTTCCCGTCTTCTATTGTGATGATGACTATTCAAGTGCTAGTGATGATGAGCCGGAGCCTATCAAGGAATATCACATGAAGAGAGAAGTCTTGCCATCCCTCTTTGAAGAATACTACATCTTGTATGAGCCGGATCTTGCCGATCGGCCTCACTATCACCTCTTCGACATGTATGATGTGTTCTATAGGGAAGATGGAGAGTCTTGGCTTGATTGTTGGAAGAGACTTCTTGTGTTGGTGGCTAGAGTGAACTCTTTTGAAGGAGAAGAAAAGATTAGTGATGAGCATGCTATTCACACGGTGATCTCTATGATACCATACAATAGGAAGGTCCACATTCTAAATGATCTCAATGATGATATTAGTGGTATGACTCTCAAGGACATGATCTTGATGGCACTATCCTATGAGAATCAAATCTACAACATTCTTGAGTACTTCAATGCTAGTGGAGATGTGGGAAGGTTTCAAGGTCTTCAACTTGGAACTCATGTCACACACATGGGTGTTGATCGGACCATGTGGAGACACAATGGAGTCACCAAGGCAATGATTGACGCCTTGGATGCATTGGACTTGGATTTTCTAAATGGAGTTCCTATGGCCTACATCAAGAGCAAGCAAGAGGTAAATGATATGTCAATTGATTCTCATGATACTAACCCTCCTCTTTGCTTGATGGCTACTTCCAAGGTGAACTACAAGATTGGTGGCAAACATTGGGTGTTGGATAGTGGGTGCACTCAACACATGACCGGTACTTCATCCATCTTCACCAACTTGGAAGAAAATGAAGATCATGACAAGGTCACATTTGGCGACAACTCCAAGCACAAGGTGAGAGGTCTTGGTAAGGTGGCTATCTCAAATGACCTCTCTATCTCTAATGTATTGCTTGTTGAGTCCCTAAACTTCAATCTTCTATCCGTTGCTCAAATATGTGATCTTGGCTTTTCTTGTAACTTTGATGCTAATGGGGTGGTTCTTCATAATGATGCTATGGGTCTCACTATCAAGGGCTTTCGTCATAATAATCTATATGTTGTTGATTTTGAGACTAACATTGTTGCCCCTAGCACTTGTCTCTTCACTAAGTCCGCTCTAGGTTGGCTATGGCATCGGAGGCTTGCTCACATTGGTATGGGTCAACTCAAGCGTGTGATGAAGAACAAGCTAGTGAGAGGAGTCAAGGATGTCACCTTTGAGAAGGACAAGCTATGTAGTGCATGCCAAGCCGGAAAGCAAGTGGCTTCACCTCATCCATCCAAGAATTTCTTGTCAACTTCAAGACCTCTTGAGCTCCTACACATTGATCTCTTCGGGCCTACAACTTATGTGAGCATTGGTGGGAATCTCTATTGCTTGGTGGTAGTGGACGACTACTCAAGATATACTTGGGTATTCTTTCTTGAGAACAAGGCACAAGCAATTGGGATATTCAAGAAGTTTGCTAGAAGAGTACAAAATGAGTATGGGCATCGCATCAAGAAGATTCGGAGTGATAATGGGACGGAGTTCAAAAACTCTATCATTGAAGACTATTGTGATGAGATTGGCATCAAGCATGAGTTCTCGGCTACATACACTCCTCAACAAAATGGTGTTGTTGAGAGGAAGAACAAGACACTTATCACTCTTGCTCGTGCTATGCTTGATGAGTACAACACTCCGGAGAAGTTTTGGGCGGAAGCTATCAACACCGCATGCTACACCTCCAACCGGATCTATCCTCACAAGTTGCTAAACAAGACTCCATATGAAGTGATTGTTGGGAGAAGACCGAATGTTGCCTACTTCCGAGTGTTTGGTTGCAAGTGCTACATCTACAAGAAGAGGGAAAGACTTGGCAAGTTCGAGAAGAGGACCGACGTGGGCATTCTTGTCGGTTACTCGGGCTCGGCCAAGGCTTATCGGGTTTACAACACCTCTACCGGCTTTGTTGAAGAAACTTATGATGTGCAATTTGATGAGTCTCACGGGTCTCAAGAAGACCCTCCTTCTTCTCATATTGTAGGTGATGAACCCGTGGAGGAAGCTTTGGAGAACATGCCCATTGGTGAAGTTATTCCTCGTGAAGATGAACCTCCGACACCTCCTCCAACAACTTCATCAAGCGGACCTTCTACGAGCACATCTCAAGTGAATCCAAGCTCTCCCTCAAGTGAACAACATCAAGCACCTTCAAGTGATCCGCAACAAGCATCTTCGAGTCAAGCTCCATCAAGCGAACCGCAACATGCATCGAGTCAAGCTACTCCAAGCGAACCGCAACAAGCGCCATCAAGTCTACCTCATGCATCTACGAGCCAAGCTTCACCGAGCAATCAAGAACAAGCACAATCTACTTCAACTCAAGATGATGGCTCGGGTTCACCTCTTCGACAACAAGACACTCACATCTCAAGGGAGCAAGCCGCAAGAGATGCGCAAGACACTTCGCCGGCTCCTCCTCCTCCTCGACAAGAACCTTCAAGGAAGCACAAACCCATTGCTCGGGATCATTCACGTGATCTCATCATTGGGAGTCCTTCTCAAGGGATAAAGACTAGGAGAAGTCAATATAAACCTAATTATGTTGATGAAGCTAACATTGTTGAGAACTTCTCTTTTGTCTCTACCCTAGAGCCGAAGACGATCGAGGAAGCCTTGAAAGACCACAAGTGGGTGCTATCCATGCAAGAGGAGCTCAACAACTTCAAGAGGAATGATGTTTGGAAGTTGGTGAAGCGGCCCAAGCGATCCAATGTCATTGGCGCTAAGTGGGTCTTCAAGAACAAGCAAGATGAGAAGGGAGCAATCGTGAGGAACAAGGCAAGACTTGTGGCGAAGGGCTACTCTCAAGTTGAAGGCGTCGATTTTGACGAGACTTTTGCCCCCGTCGCTCGTCTTGAGGCTATAAGAACACTTCTTGCTTATGCTTCTCATTTTGATTTTAAACTTCACCAAATGGATGTGAAAAGTGCATTTCTCAATGGACTAATCAATGAAGAAGTTTATGTAGAGCAACCTCCCGGCTTCGAGGACCCCGAGCATCCGGACCATGTGTACAAGCTTAAGAAGGCTCTCTACGGACTCAAACAAGCACCAAGAGCATGGTATGAACGACTTCGAGATCATCTCATCACCAAGGGCTACAAGATCGGTAGTATCGACAACACTCTCTTTACTAAGCATATTGGTGATGATCTCTTTGTTTGTCAAATCTATGTTGATGATATCATCTATGGCTCCACTAACGAAATCTATAATGATGAGTTCCGTGCTCTTATGAAGAAAGAGTTTGAGATGTCCATGATAGGTGAACTTCATGTCTTCCTCGGTTTTCAAGTCAAGCAAATGAAGGAGGGCACGTTCATCTACCAAGAGAAGTACACTCGGGATCTTCTTAAGAGATTCGGCATGGAAGACTCCAAGCCCTACGACACACCTATGGCTACAAGTGTCCCTCTTGATGTGGATGTAAAAGGTATACCGGTGGATCCTAAACTCTATCGTTCTATGATTGGTTCACTTCTTTACCTTACCGCATCTAGACCGGATATCATGTTTAGTGTGTGCCTTTGTGCTCGTTATCAAGCTAACCCCAAGGAGTCCCATATGAGTGCCGTGAAAAGAATTCTTAGGTACATCAAGAGTACTCCTACAATGGGCCTATGGTATCCAAAAGGCTCGGACTTTGGACTTGTTGGCTATGCGGACTCGGACTTCGCCGGATGCAAAGTGAGTAGAAAGAGTACCTCCGGTGGATGCCAATTTCTTGGACAATCACTCATCTCATGGAGTTCCAAGAAACAAAATTGTGTGGCTATCTCTACGGCGGAGGCGGAATATTTGGCGGCCGGTGCTTGTTGTGCTCAACTCCTATACATGAAGCAAACCCTATTGGACTATGGATTATCTTATGGGCAAGTACCTCTCTATTGTGATAGCGAAAGTGCTATCAATATGGCTCTCAACAAGGGTGATCACGGCCATGCCAAGCACATTGAAGTCAAGCATCACTTCATTCGAGATCATGTGGCCAAGAAGGATATTGAATTGATTGGTGTTCGGACTCATGAACAATTGGCGGACATCTTCACCAAGCCACTTGACAAGAAGACCTTTTGTAAGCTCCGGGGAGAACTTAATGTTCTCGACCTCTCCGACTTCACTTGATATCCTTGAGCTTACATATGTATATATGTATATATACTTTGCTTGTTTTTGTTTGTGTTGTTGTTTTTGTGTGTTCTTCTTGTTTTGTAGGACCGACGACTAACCTTCTTGAGATAGCAATGAGCATGGGTTAAGCTTGGGATTGGTGGCACTTGGCTCCCGAGGCTTTGAAGAATGGCTCGTTGTGATCAAGCTCATGGAGGGCTCAAACTTGTTGTTGGTAACTTCGCTCTTAGCTTTCTCTTGTTTTACCCTTATAGCATCATGCATTGTACACTTATCATTGCATTTGCATCATGCATCTTGCATAAGTGTCTCGGCGCCGAGCACCCATCTAGGGGGAGTTGCTTATTCACAATATGAGTATATGACCTCCTATGATGAATTTATAGCAATGCTATATGAGCTTCATGCCCATTGAACCAAGATTTTTGAGCTCCAAGGTTAAATCCACTTGCGCGGCTCAAAGTCTAAGGGTTCATACATTTCCATCATCATCAACTAACCCCTATGTACTTCAAGACAATATTCTTTTGAGAATGTGTGTAGGGAAATTGTTGGGAGATGGAGAATCACGGATCAAGGGGGAGCTTCACGCCAAATCAAGTAACTCATTTTCCCACTCGTCTCATACATTTACACTAACCTTTTCTCCCTTGGAAGATTTCTTTTTGGATGATAGATGCCAAAGGGGGAGAAGAGTTGGGCTTAATGATCGAGCAAGAATATGGGGGGAGAAGAGTTCGAGCGGAGAAGAATATGGGAAGAAGAGTTCGGACTTACAATGAGTTGGAAGATGTCACCTCAAGGGGGAGTTTGTACAAGAGAAGATCAAGTGATCAAGACGATCGATCTTCGCACAATCTTGAGGTGATGAAGAAGAAGCAATGCCGTCTCAAGGGGGAGTGTGCGCGAATGAAGATCAAGTGATCAAGATGATCGATCTTCACACAATCTTGAGATTGGTGCACTTGTCAAGGGGGAGCGGAATTCTACAAAGTAAGTATGAAGGTAAACCCCTTGCAAACTTTTGCTTGTCATAGCTCCATGTGCTTTCTTTCATTCACTTGTGATATGAGTTTTTGCTCTAACTTGTGACTTCTTTTGAGCTATGACTTGCCTCGACCTAATCAACAAGGTAACTACCTCTCTATCATATACTTGTTGTTTTAGTGTCTTGATCGAGTTGCGCTTTTATCTTGGCTTTTGTCATTACATTCTTTATCTTCTCGATCATTTTTATCATGGTTGTCATCCATCACCAAAAAGGGGGAGATTGTAAGCTTCATGACCATTGGAGCTAGGGAAACCCCAAGGTATGAATGTTTTGGTGATAGGATGAGAACCATGAATGTGACTAACACTCTTTGTGAGATCCTATAGGTCACATATGAAGAAAGCTCCGTCCGTTGGTGGTGAACGCCAATACACCATGAACTTATTGACAAGGATGATTGGTTGCCTTCATCTACACAAGAACGGACTTGATGGAGTCGCGGAGAAGACATGGATCAAGGCTAAGGACATGCTAGATCCAAGCGGGTGTTGCTTGGTTAGATGTTAGCTTGAGTCCATAGGAAAAACCGGACTATCAAGAGGGTTCGAGGTGGTTCTCTTAGTACACACTAGTTATAGAGATCATGGGATGCATGGTGAGTCTCTCAGGGGCTAGGGTGGCAGAAGAGAGTTGAAGGAACCAAGAAGATCAAGTGTTGAAGAAGAAGATCAACAAGAAGATCGAAGCTGCGAAGGCAGAAGAGACCGGACAGTACGGTCAAGGAGACCGTACAATACGGTCTACAGAGGAAATCCAGACAGAAGAGCTTAAGTTTCTGGAAGTGGAAGAATAGAGACCGGACAGTGGACCGGACAGTACGGTCCTAGGGACCGGACAGTACGGTCTCTATTGGAAGATCCAGACAGAGAAGCTGAAGTTTCTGGAAGTTGAAGAATGAAGACCGGACAATTGAGAGGATGGTACGGTCATGGAGACCGTACAATACGGTCTTACAGGAGAAGAGCAACAGAGAAGGAGAAGTTTCTGTTGGCTGAAGAAGAAAAGGAGACCGGACAATACGGTCCTAGGGACCGTACAGTACGGTCTGGTCTGAGATGATGAACAGCACTCCCCGGACGCCAGTCTGGTAGAGACCGGACAATACGGTCAAATGGAGACCGGACAATACGGTCTATTGTACGGTCCCTACGCAGACTGGGTACTTTTGGACAACGGCTAGTTTGAGGTTGGAGGCCTATATATAGTCGGTTGTTTACCTCTTTGAGGTGCTCTTGGACCCAGGAAAGAGGGGAGGTGCTGCCAAGAAGCCAAGAGGAAGAAGTGTGAAGCACTTGAGAGGGATTTGGAGTGATCCTAGTGCTTGAGAGAGTAGCAAGTTGCATCCTTTGATCTCTAGGCTAGTGTGGGCTTGAGAGAGTCATCTAGGGCTGTTACTCTTGGTCTATGGCAAGGCCTAGACCGGTTAGGCGTCGGTGTTGAGCTGTCCAAGGAGAGTGTGGAAGCCGACACAAGTTTGTACACGGTCTTGGAGCTTCCCGTGCGAAAGAAGCATCACTAGTGGAGCGCCCTTTGGCACGCATCACGTGCGGAGCCTTACCTCCGGAAGAGTACCCGGGATCGAGCCCGGCGGGACGTGCCCGCGACTTCACTCGGAGGGTGAAGTGTGCTCTAGGAGGGATCGCCATCGAGCGGAGGGACGGGGTCGAGACTCCGGCGGGAGTGACCCAACGTGGAGTAGGGGAAGGCGCCATCCTTCCGAGACCACGGGAAAACATCATGAGCATTCTCTATCCCTTCTCCTTTACTACTCGCATTTACTTATCGCACTTCATATGATTGCTTGTAGTACTTGAGTTGTGATCTTATCTTGCTTGTGGTTTTACCTTGGTACCTACTAGCTTCACTAGGTTTGCTTGATTGCCTTGCTCGTGTGCTTACTTGTTATAGCCTATCAAATAGCTCTAAGGACTCTACTTAGTGTGCCTAGTATCTTGGGTTGCCTTGTCTCTAGTTATCTTGTTACCTTGCCTTGCCTAGCTTAAGTCTTCCGCTATCTATCTATCTTGTGCTAGGTTGCTAGTGTGGTGTGTTTGTGTTATCTATATGCACTAGCTATATAGGTTAAGGATACTCCTTAGTGTGCTTTACCTTGCTACTAGAACTACTCGCTAGGAGTTGCTTGGGTGTAAGTGTTTGGAAATAGATTCTAGAGTGCACCGATTCACCCCCCCCCTCTCGGTCACACGATCCTTACAGCGGGCAAGGCGTTGGTGTGTGGTTTTGGAGCGATGGGACGCGAGCTTGCATGCAAGTTGGCCACTAGCTTGGATGCACATGCATGGTGTAGCTGAAATGACCACTGCACGCAGAGGAGCAGCTAGGCACATGGAGAGCTGCTGGAGTGGAGCGCCGTGCGGTGCGGGCAAGTTGGCATGGCTTGCGTTGGCTTGCGGTTTTGGATTGACGTGACGGCGGGGTGGAGTGTTGCTTAGAGTGATGGGATAGCGGGGCTGCCGGAGCGGAGTGCGGCTTTGGGTTGATGTGATGGTTCATGTAGGTGGTATGAATGCGCAAACAAGTGGGCATGGGCTGCCTTGCGATGCAGAGCGACAAGATGGCGGGGCCAGGTGATAGTGCGATGAGACGGCTCAAGCAAGCGGCAGGTGCAGCATGCAAGTGGGCATGGTGGCATTGACGTGTAGTTTTAGATTGACAAGACGACGACGGGACGCGACGAGATGGCTCAGGATGACTTTGGCGTGTGGTTTTGGATTGACGAGACGACTCGAGTGACGAGACGACTCGACGCAACGAGACAGGCAGAGGAGTGAAGGCACGGTAAAAGGTAAATGGCAGTCAGCACGCATACGTGCTGCGCCGAGGAGAAAGAATGAGAGGGAGAGAAAGATTTTCAAAACATTTTGAAAGCTTCCGGTTTTAGTTTCGGTTTGATTTGCGAATTTTAAGGATAAATTTTTCAGGGCGTTACAAAAAGGTACTTTTTGCCGTGTGTTTACCCTTTGCCAAGTTCCCTCGGGCGTTGACACTCGGCAAAAGTTCTATTTGCCGTGTGTCATATGTTTGCCGAGTGGTTCCTTCGTGGGCACTCGGCAAATGGCCTGTTTGCGAGTACCCGAGAATATACACTCGGCAAACTTCTTGACACTTGGAAACGCGGCGATTTCCGGTAGTGAATCCTGTTTTTTCGTCGAGCCTTGCTTCCTCCTCGACTTGTGTTGCATCCCGATTTGGAAGGAGGTACTGCAATTACAGCTTAATTATTTGTATACTACGCCATTTTGATTCAAGCTTGTTAGGGTCATGAATTACATATTTTCATGTCACCTTTGTAGGGACAACTCTCTGCAGCTAGCTGATGGGTTAGACGCATTTGGCATCGTTTTCCTTTGGTGACAAGCGATCGAGCTGGTTGGTCCTCCTTTTTGCTAATGCAGCTAAAAATAAGTTTTACTGGTGTGCATATGCATCGCTTACATCGGCAGTCTCAACAATCTTCTTTACTGTAGCGTTTCAAATTCACTAAAACTGTCAGTCTAGGACGGAAGCGAATCCTCTACTCCAAAACTGAATTCTTGCAGCCCTGGATGGAAAAAAAAACGCACCCATAAAAAAAAGAACGCTTATTTGGCCAACCACACGTGGATGTACCTACATATATTTTCCACAATTTCCTACTATCCTTCTCTGCGTGGCACTTTCTGCATATATAGTTCCAATTCGAACGGCTGAAAAAACCTCCATTGACTAAACGAAGTCAAAGAAGAGTATTTTTATTACATTAAATAAGTAGAGAGAGCTTTGTTGTATGAAATGAGGTATATGCACGGTTATTAACAGATAACATATGCATCTAGAAGGATAGTGTACCATGCATGATATACACATCTACCTATGAAATGGACATAATTGCATGTTCAGTTGTTAGATATCTTTACGATCTTGCTTAAAATATGTGTGGAATAAAATTTTTTTTTTTGAGAGACATGTGTGGAATAAATTGGGTTCGTGAAATATTTCCTTTGTGCGCTGGTCTGGCCATCGCCTCTCCACCAAAACACCATCATGGTGGGCTCAGTCCAAGAAGCCACAGAATTCGTGCTCGTGTCTGTGCACCCGCGAATTCTCTGGGGCAGCTGACGTTCAGGGCCATAACCACCAGCGAACGTGCATGCAGCTATTTCAGGGCCGTGCACTGGCAAAGCAGAAAGCGTTGATGTTGCTGCAAAAAGAACACTCAGCCCCAGACGTGAATCACCGAGGAGAGGAGGTCCATGATGATGGCAACCGCCTCGACCACGCGCAGGCTGGAGAGTCACCCTATAAATTCACTCACACGTCAGTAGCACTTGCTATAATTTCAATGACATGTCAGCATTATGTGGGAACCTTGTAAAATTTGTTGTAAACGTAGCATTACTGGGGCGTATAGACAGAATCCACGCGTGGTTCACCAGCAGTTTAATGAATCTCGAGTCACCAGCAAATAAATCTTGAGGAAAAGAAAACAAATACCTAACAAAATAGCAATTTTGTCCCAGGATAATTGACCAGTTTAGCAAAGTTCGCAAGGAACTATAATTTCTTTTGCATTGCACAAGCAAAATAAAATAATATATTAACACATTGACTTTAATAATTACAGGATGCAGACAACGTTGATACAAAAGGAATACTAGACCATATGCGTCATACGAAGGACCCCAAAATAAAATCATTCTGGTTCGAAGGTTGGTTAGGGCTGGGGGGCATCTTCTGTTCTTAGAGCTATAGCCAGATTTCTCAAATCTGCCAGCTGTGATTCTAGTACAAGAAATCATTTTGGCAGAATAATACATGTGGACTGCTCTGTGTGGAAAAATAGGAGGGCCATGCAAAAGATAATTGCACAGGAACTGGGACTTCACGATGTAATGCCATTGTTTGATAAGGAGGATGAGGACGATGATTTCAGGGGAGTGGACGACAGTTCACGAGGAGAGATAACAAGCATTGGGACAACAATTTTGCAATCTCTGGTAAATGAAAAGTTTCTGATTATTTTCACTGCGGGATAGATGAAGAAATAAATCTAGAATAATTTGGCATCCCATTGAAGTTCGGCAGTGGTAAATTATTATGGACGACTTGTGCAAGATTCCAGCAGCTTGGAAAGTGGCCTGATTATCTGGAGCACACGTCATCTGAAATTACTGCCGCTATATCAAATGAAGCAATTTGGCTTGCTCTGCATGCGGAAGCTGTTGAACTTATCCGTTACACGGGTATGGACAGCATCAACCCAGATCTAATTTTGGAATGCTACAAGTACTTGGTCTTCCTAATCCACCAAGGAAGGTTCAACGATGGTAGTATATAGACTATGGTTGGACCACTCATGCCTGTAACTATTGGGTGTGTGATGGAATTCTACTAGGGGGCACGGCATGGGAGATTGGTGATGCCTTGCATGGGCTGCTACTAGCACCGTTGAGCTACGATGAATTTTGGGGTGTATCTCAGGTTCATTCACTAATATTTGCATAGGAAATTGGTCTGGGATGGTTATCAGACCTTACTTAGCGGTGTTCCCTTTGATAAGAATAAATAATTATTATCTTATATCTTTAGAATCCCTCAATTAGTTATACTATTTCTTTGTTCTTTGGGTGTGAAAAAGGAATTGGTACCGCAAAGTCCACTATAAGATGCAGAACATAGACCATGCTCAAATGAAATATTCTTTATGAAAACATGGCTAGGCACGACTGTCATGATTGAGCATGTAACATTAATGCTTCCTATTCTGAATTGTAGATCTATACATAGAGGCTAACCATGTTCTATCAAATTTCATCAGATCCACCGTCTTCTGATTTGAAGAAACTAATTAACCATCCCATTTTTGGTGTTTGCTGAACCAGTGCTATTACATTACACTAGAATGCTGTTATATTACACCCCTGGCACTCCTGTACTAGCTAGATAAAAAATGTTTAAACGAAATGGATCTGAATCCGAATCTGAAAGAAAAATACAAGCAATCGGGCACTAATCATGGCTGTCGTGCCACTGGATTTCACCAAATCAGGAAACAGTCACCACCACCAAAGGAGATAGAAATGATAATATTTATGTCGTAGTAATTTGTAAAAGAGGTTGACGCAATAAACTGAATCTTCAAAGATGTTAGAATTAGAATAAACAATCAGTGTCCATGCTATTGGGTGGCAAGTCCAGTCCACTAGTTTTGTTTTAAAAACAAGAGCATCAGCGGTTTTGAAGGAAGAAAAAGGGCCTTCTGTCATCCTGGGCGTCAGAATTCTCAAAGCAGGAGCTAAACTTGTCCAGAAGGTTTTCTCCATGCGGCGGCCTTGCCATTTTGGATTCGTAACGCGGGCAGCACCTTCTTTATATGCTTGGTTGAAAGAAAAAAAGCAGCATCAGAGAGGATCCACTCCAAATCACAAAAGCAGGGAACAAAAAGCAAAGAAACAGTAGAAAAGCTCAAAGAAGCAGTAACGACATTATCTGCAACTACAAGCAAGGAACCGTGTTTTATTCTTTTTCAACAAAGAACGTAAAGCATCGTCGGACAGGGGTGTCCAGAGCACAATCCATTCAGCACTACTGCTGCACCCATCGACGCCAAAGCATATCAGCATTGCTCTTGCAACCAGTTTTGTACTGCCAACTGTGCCGGTAGCTGAGACCAAATCGAAAAGTTATTTCCCTTGGAGCAAGATGACCAAGTGATCTTCATCATCTGGTGCTGGCTTCTGGGTAGAAATCTAGTTTTTTCGTCGAGCCTTGCTTCCTCCTCGACTTGTGTTGCATCCCGCGATTTGGAAGGAGGTACTGCTACAGCTTAATTATTTGCATACTACGCCATATTGATTCAAGCTTAGGGTCATGAATTACATATTTCATGTCACCTTTGTAGGGACAACTCTCTGCCGCAAGCTGATGGGTTAGACGCATTTGGCATCGTTTTCCTTTGGTGTCCGTGTTAACATCGGTGGAGGTTTTCAGAATGCTGGACGAAAGATCGTGCTGGTTGGTACTCCTTTTTGCTAATGCAGCTAAAAATAAGTTTTACTGGTGTGCATATGCATCGCTTACATCGGCAGTCTCAATAATCTTCTTTACTGTAGTGTTTCAAATTCACTGAGGGTCCCTTTGGTTGTGCTTTTGGCACCTGCTTTTGCTGTCAAAAAAGCTACAGCCAACCAAAGGGGTAGAACTTGAAGGTGCTTTTTACGAAAGCAGGTGCTTTCACGTAGTTCATCTGCCACAGCACCCAGCGACTTGCTTTTACCGGCTGTGAGGTTTGCGTTTCCGCGAAAATTACCCACCTGCCACTCGTTATGTAGATACCGGTTCGTTCTTTCTTTCTAATTCCCCTCCCCGTCCGTCAGAAGCAGCGGATGAGCCGGCCTCTTCTTTCACTCCATCCGCCGGCGGCGTGGCCGTCGACGCTTTGTCCGACGCCGGCGACCGCGTCTGGCCCGCCACTTCTCACGCCACCACGACGCCCTTCGAGCTCAAGGCCCGTGCGCCGCCATGGGTCGCCTCGCCCTTCTCGCCCGGGCCCGCAGAAGCTTCATCCGCTTCCTCGCGCGCCCGCATGGGGCCACCGCGCTCGCCTCGACGACCATCCGCATGACGACGCGCCGCGGCGGGCACTAGGCCGAGCCGCGTCTTGCGCGTGCGAGCCATCGCTCTCGCTTTTGCCTGTTAATAGATCAAGAATGATGGCTCCTCTGTCGCTTTTGCAGCCTGAAGAAGTGATAAAAGTTCTAATTATTCAAAGTCTGCTAGCGTTCATGTTTGTAATTCTGCCCTATTTGTTCCCATGAAAGGTTCAGTTGAGAGGCAAAAAAGAAATGCAAATACAATCTTTTACCCTTCAAAACAAACCACGTCAATGGCGTGCGTTCAACCTGCCATGGTCGTCACTCCCCAAAATTAGCCACCATCTCCATAGCTCTGACCCGAAATCCCGCATCAAATGGATGCGCCATAGCTTGGGGATTCGATTCCCCCAACTTCCCATCACTATCTCCCCTCCACCCCTTGCTGATTTGAGCTTCAAGAGTTCATCCATGGTGGTCTGGAGACGAGGAAGAAGAGATTGAAAAGGGCTTTTGCAATAAGGCCCTCACAACAACATGAAATTAACTGTAGTATTTATGTGTCTTGATGTTTTGACAGAAAACTCCAGAAGTTAAGAGAATTTATAAAAAGCTTTCTAAAATTTAGAGCATAGGTTGATGTAAAATTTTAAAAAACAAAGTTTTTCTTTCTGAAATGGTCATTTAAATGTTAATTTTCGAACAGATAATGTTCTACTAGACTCTTTTGTGTAATGCTATCGTTGTTTTTATGTGGACCAAATGTTAAAGGTGGATGCAAGAATTTTAAAAATTTAAGATTCCTGTTCTAAAAGGTCATTTACATGTTAATATTGAAACAGGACAGAGTTTTACGATCAATTTCCATATAAACTGTTCCTCACACATTCAGGGGCGTTACAGTCATTTCACAGCTTTTTCACAGCCACAGTCATTTCAACCAAACGGCTTTCAGCTTTTTTCACAGCTCACAGCCCACAGCAGCTTTTTCCACAGCTCACAGCCCACAGCAGCTTTTTTCACAGCCACAGCACAACCAAACACACCCTAAAACTGTCAGTCGTAGGACGGAAGCGAATCCTCTACTCCAAAACTGAACTCTTGCAGCCTTGGATGAAAAAAAAAAACCGCACCCATAAAAAAACGCTTATTTGGCCAACCACAGTGGATGTACCTACATATATTTTCCACAATTTCCTACTACCCTTCTCTGCGTGGCACTTTCTGCATATATAGTTCCAATTAACAGGTAGAGAGAGCTTTGTTGTATGAAATGAGGTATATGCACGGTTATTAACAGGCAACATATGTATCTAGAAGGATAGTGTACCATGCATGATTGTTGGTCGTTTATACGCACCTATTTATATACCGCAAGTGGACGGTGTACATTGTTGCTTTTTCCCTCAGAGTATTCCAAGGTTTATATCGAATCCACAGGGATCAGCAAGAGAACCGTGTTTAGGGTTTACTATTTCGTCTAACAAATCAATCCTAGCATGAAGTACACATTGCATATACAAGAGCATGAAAAGGGGTGAAAGTGAGGGATGTGCCGGCCGGCACAACTGGTGTGCCGATCGGAACAGGAGCTAAGTTGTCCGAATATTGCTTGAATGGCCTAAGGAACCTGATTAGATCACGGGGTAAGTTAGCCAAGTCTGCTAGTTGAGATCGTAACCAAAAAGCTTAATCAAATAGCATCATAAACGGAATTACTCAATTATTGATACCCGAATCGATAGGTCGAAGCCCCTTTCCGGAATGCCCTGTCACGACCAATTCGCCGTAATCGGTGACCTTTTCCTACTCACACATCACCTCAAGGATCATCGCGTATGCATTAGCGGTTGTTGAGGTACGGAGAAGACATGCAATTATGGCGCATACAAGATCCGGATATCGTCTTAACCACAATGGAGATAGTGAGAGATTGAATCTCTCACCTCTTATTGCCACCACAATTAAGATAACATCTAAGTACTTAGCCGCGTTACTAAGCAATTGGAACAAGCGCATGTAAGACCATAAAATCCAGGCAATCAATAATCAAAACCATTCATCCACATATTCAACCATGCTTCGATAATACATAGTGCAAGATACATCACCATCTAGTAGGCCTACCTTGATGGATCACCTCTTCAACACCAGTGGTTCTTGATCTAGCAACTAGAGAACATGAAGAACGGGACAAAGCCCCGGTGGCTCTAAACTTACTAGCTGTGTTGTCCCTCTGGCGGCCGATCTCTTTCCACGGGGCGTCCTATGGGTTATATATACAGTGGGGAGGTGTTTAGAGGCGAAAACACAATAACAAAAAGGACCTGTAGGGGCGGCTCAAAACCGCCTGTAAGGACGGGTTAGGCGAGCCGCCGCTGTGCAAGTGTCGCTACAGACATTGGTCTGTAGCGGCGGTTCACAAAACCGCCCCTACAAAGGCATTTATAGGAGCGGGTGACAATGTGGACCGCCCCTACAGAGTACATCTGTAGAGGCGGGTCGTAACGTCACCCGCCGCTACATCGATTTTAGAAAATAAAAAAAATGGCCAGCGCCGGTGAAGCAGGCAGCCGCCCCGCCGCACGTTGCAGTCGCCGTGGCCGTGGCCATCGTCGTCGCCGCCCACGCTTGTCCGTTTCCATCACCGTCGCCGTGGCCGTAGCTGTCGTCGTCCCCACCCGAGCCGCCCTTGGCCGCCGCCCGCCCGATTGTGTGCATGCCGGAAGAGTGCGGTGAGGTCGCGCGCATCGAGGCTCTTGTTGCTGAACCTGGACAGGAGCGTGGAGAGGCTCGCGTCTGGCAGCGGTAGGTTGGACAGCGCCCAGGTCTTGTTCGCCGTGAGCGCGTCGAGCCGGCCCAGCTTGGCGTCGAGGCTGCAGAAGGCGCGTGGATCGAGGTCGCGCAGGCACTGCAGGTCGGCGACAAACGCTGGAGTTGTAGAAGAAGGGGCCCTGGATGTGCGGATCCCACGTGCAGCTGGAGAGCAGGCCGTCGACGGGGTCAGCGATGCAGGTGCCGGACGCCTAGATGCGGTGCTGGAACCCCACCACGGGGTACCCTGTGAAGAAGGCGCCGTCGTTGGTGAAGCCGTACGCCTGCAGCTCGAACAGCGCCACGAGCACGCGGGCCGACAGGCACCAGGCCACGTCGCTGCCGTCCTTCTCGAGGTGCTCCTCGGCGGCGCAGGCGGTGAGGAGGCCCGGCGTGCAATGAAGACAAGTGGGTGAGAGGAAGAGAGAGAGGAGAGGCGTATGCGGCTGATAGGCGTGTGAGAGGGAAGAGAGGGAGGAAAGTAGAGGAAAACGTGTGCGGTTGAGAGAGGAGAAAGCACAATCCGTATGCTCACGTCTGATTGGTCGAGAGATTGAGCTCACGTCTAATTGGTCGAGAGATTGAGCAACGGATTGATGACGTCATCAAAATTTGTTGGGACGGACTACTTGTAACCCGTCACAAGAAATATCCGTAGGCCGTCGCTACAGACGCCCTGTAGAGGCGGATCACATTGTGGGCCGCCTCTACAGGACCTCTGTAGGGGCGGACCATAATATAGGCCGCCTCTACTGCTTCCTCTGTAGGGGCGGGTCACAATGTGAGCCGCCTCTACAGGCCACGGCCTCTGTAGGGGCGGCTCACAATGTGAGCCGTCTCTACAGACGGTCTCTGTAGGGGCGGCTCACAATGTGGGCCGCCTCTACAGATGCCCAGTAGCGACGGATCGTTTCTTGTTGCCCCCTGACGGGCCTGTAGGGGCGGATTTCTTGAATGGCCGCCGCTATTCTCTTTTGGATTGCGTCGCTACAGACCCTTTTTGTTATAGTGAAAGAACCAATTCTAGGTCGGTGCCGGTCGGCACCAAGGGTGTGCCGATCGGCACGACTCGTTTCCAGTTCGGACTCGATTTTCTTTTTTCGCAGCTCTGCCTTTCATAGGTCATATCTCCACCGTCCGGAGTCCGAACAAGGCAAAATCAGACTCTATCTCGTAGCCCTCGAAAAGATCTACAACTTTGGTATTCATTGTATCCCCAGATTCGGCCGTCTTGGTTCCCAAATATGCGATGCCAAAATATCTGTCTCCTCTGCGCAGGTTTCCTTGCGGGGCCCATATCTCCTAGCTCCAGAATCCAAACGGGACAATCCATATGTGTTCCGGAAAGCTCTTGACGAGATATACAACTTTCCTTTACATTGGATTCCCATTAGAGCACGTCTTGAACTCGAAATCCACGTGACAATACAGTGCTGTTTCTGGACTGCGCGAATTGATCTTTCCTTCCGGATAAACCTTCTAGAAATCCTTAGGTATTGGGCCACGACCTTTGGGCTTGCATGTTGGGTTCCATGGACGTCCAGAAGTGTCTTGTAGGTGCCATGGTCTAGTGGGAAGCCCTCCTTGCATGGCGAGTTGGGCTTCATGTCGATACTTCTCATATAAGAGCCATTTGTCGTCTTTTCACCTGTTCTGCAATATAGCACTAAAACGACATTACATGTGGAATTTATCAAGGTTAGAGGTAAAACACATGATATGATGAGAATATGGTACGATGTTGGTAGTTTTGGGCATATAAAATGGGTACTTAGAAACCACCAACAATGATATATACATCTACCTATGAAATGGACATAATTTGCATGTTCAGTTGTTAGATATCTTTACGGTCTTGCTTAAAGTATGTGTGGAATAAATTGGCTTCGTGGTCGTCGTACATTCAGACACATGGAGCTTATGCCATGCATGGCTTGAATATCAACGATCGTACCTGGTGCTACTACTGTAAAGGTTTCCTGCCTATTAGGTTGCAAATATACGGTACAATTCAGCTACAAATTGATCCTAGCTAACATATGAATCACACCCATTAGGTTTGAAAATCTGAGATCTTAATTGGGCCCTGATGTCACATTCGGCTACTATACATCAATCTGAAGTATACACGATGTTTCCAGCTTTTGTCTTCTTTTCTTGTTTATTAAGGGGCGGAATCAAACTACACCATCTATTTTTAAATTGTTGTCACTGTCGAATTTTTGAATTACGTTTGACTGTTCATTTCATTCAAAATATTAGTTCAAATATATAAACTTATAAGTTATGTTTCAGTTTTTCTTAGTGACAAAACAAACCCTAACAAAATATATAATATTTTTTGTTTTCAATAAAATAAACAGTTGAATGTAATTTAAAAATCAACGACAAAGGGAGTAGTTATTAATGCGTTAGTCAATGCGTTCACTCATCACACATCACCCTGGTTGGCAGGTCACTGGGGAGTGACCCCGGCACCATTCCCTCACCCATCTTTGGTCTTTCTATCCCTCTCAGGCTTAGGGCTCGTTTGGATTGGAGGAAAAAAATTTCCTTTCTGTGTTTTTCCTGTGAAATTATTCCTGTAAAATTACGTGCGTTCCAAAAGAGGCCTTAGGCAGGTGGGAAATCTCGATTCTCGCTCAAGTGGTTGGTTAGCCGTTGCCGCCCTCTCTGCGTTTTCCACATCTTTCCTCTCTCTAGATCTAATTTATGCCTGCCGCAGAGCAGAGCAGGCGTGCTTGATCACGGGAGGGGCACAAGAACCACTTGTTTAATCTAGAAAGGTGGCGTGGGTCTCTTCTCCCTCCTCCCGTTCTCTTTCCTTTGTGCGCTGGCCTGGCCATCGCCTCTCCACCAAACCACCATCATGGTGGCTCAGTCCAAGAATCCACAGAATTCGACGGGGCCGTGCACTGGCAAACCAGATAACGTTGATGTTGCTGCAAAAAGAACACTGATGAGCCCCAGACGTGATGAATCACCGAGGAGAGGAGGTCCATGATGATGGGAACCGCCTCGACGACGCGCATAGATAGAATCCACGCGTGATTCACCAGCGGTTCAATGAATCTCGAGTCACCCGCAAATAAATCTTGAGGAAAAGAAAACAAATACCTAACAAAATAGCAGCAATTTTGTCCCAGGATATTTGACCAGTTTAGCAAAGTTCGCAAGGAACTATAATTTTTCTTTCGCATTGCACAAGCAAAATTAAAAAATATATTAACACGTTGACTTTAATAATTACAGGATGCAGAGAATGTTGATGCTGCTGCAAAAGAAATACTAGACCGTATGCGTCATACGCAGGACCCCAAAATAAAATCATTCTGGTTCGGAGGTTGGTTTGGGCTGGGAGCATCTTCTGTTCTTAGAGCTATAGCCAGATTTCTCAAATCTGCCAGCTGTGATTCTAGTACAAGAAATCATTTTGGCAGAATAATACATGTGGACTGCTCTGTGTGGAAAAATAGGAGGGCCGTGCAAAAGATAATTGCACAGGAACTGGGGCTTCACGATGTAATGCCATTGTTCGATAAGGAGGACGAGGACGATGATTTCAGGGGAGTGGACGACAGTTCACGAGGAGAGATAACAAGCGTTGGGACAACAATTTTGCAATCTCTGGTAAATGAAAAGTTTCTGATTATTTTTCAGTGCGGGATAGATGAAGAAATAAATCTTGAAGAATTTGGCATCCCTTTGAAGTTCGGCAGTGGTAAATTATTATGGACGACTTGTGGAAGATTCCAGCAGCTCGGAAAGCATCCTGATTATCTGGAGCAGACATCATATGTAATTCTTGGAAATGAAGCAACTTTGCTTACTCTGCATGCGGAAGCTGCTGAACTTATCCGTTACACGGGTATAGACAGCATCAACCCAGATCTAATTTTGGAATGCCACAAGTACTTGGTCTTCCTAATCCACCAAGGAAGGTTCAACGATGGTAGTACTATTGACTATGGTTGGACCACTCATGCTTGTAACTATTGGGCGTGTGATGGAATTCTACAAGGGAGCACGGCATGGGAGATTGGTGATGCCTTGCATGGGCTGCTACTAGCACCGTTGAGCTACGATGAATATACCATTGCCCAGATGGCTCGCCTGCAGGGAATGAGATATAGGATGGAAAAATGGTTTTCATCTTTGGGGGATGAATATGAGCCACCAAAGAGAAACTCAACCTCCTATTTCCTTGCTGGGCATCACCGACAGGAATTACAAATTGACTTGTTTCAACAAGCCAAAGAGAATCTTCGCGTGCTCAAACTCTGCAAATGCAACTTTGATTTTTCATCACCTCCTTTCCTCTGCTGTCAGAACCTAAGGTTCCTTTGGCTTGACACTTGTATAGACAACAAGAAGGAACAAGCTACAGTCCCACCCAGTTTCCCAAACCTGTGGGTGTTTGACTTACGTTTCACGGAATATGTCTACCTTCCACAAGTGGCAGAGATGATGAGCGACCTCAGGGAGCTGAATGCAAAGGGAGTCTCCTGGAATATCATCAGTCAGGCCTGGAAGAAGCTACAGAATCTTAAGAAGCTCCGAGTAAGAGCTCAATCTTCAGAGGCGATGACCGTGGACGGTTGCTCTCCCATAGATATGATGAATCTGGAGCTTCTTGACCTGTCCGGCAATACTCAACTGGAATCATTTCTAGATCTATCTTTAGCACAAAGACTGAAGATGCTTGTCCTTGATGGTTGTTCTAGTTTGGAGCATGTCATGATTGAAAGAGCTCCAATGCTCGAGATTTTCAGTTTTGATGGTTATGGACAGGCAAAGGAATGGACACATTCTTTACATCTGCCAAAACAAGAATTGCGTCCCAGGACGACTAATGCAACTGTACATGAAGCCAAGGTCTCAAAGATCTCCCTGCAGGGTTGTGCTCGATTGCACAGCATATTCTTCCGTGCATTGCCCAATCTGCAGGAGTTGAACCTCTCTGGTACAGCCATCAAAAGACTTGACCTTGGTGCAATGGATGTCCGTAGGCTCAAATATCTATTTCTACTTGGCTGTGAGAAACTCCAAAGCCTACGCTGGGATGGAGATAATCCAGAATTAGAAGTGCTACATGTTGATACTCGGGGGAAGGCAAGCTCAGTGATGTGCTGTAAAGAACAGAAAAATTTCGAGTTTGTGGCAGAGGTCACTTTCTTAGATGGAAGGTTTGTTTGGTCAGCCATACGGGGCATCTATGGCATACTATATGAAACGTTTAATTATCATCACGTGCACCTCCATATCTCTTCTGTTGTGAACACCCAAGTTCATGTTGCAAAAAATATTGAGGATACAGTCCCAAACGATGGTGGTTCTGTTGCAGCAGGGCCATTCTTACAACCATATATGGATATCCACCTTGCAGAGGATGTTGCACATTCAGGCTTGGTATGGGACTATCTTCAACTTAAACTTTTGGACAATCATCTCGAGATTGGTGAAGGGAGCTACAATTTGGAGAGAATGCAAGATGCTTCTTGTTTTCAGGCCATTACTTATAGATATATAGAGTCACTTCATGTTCATGACAAATCCACAATCACGGCTATCCCACCAAGTCGTTCAGGATGGGGAAAGCTCAAATGGTGTCATGTGGAAAGGTGCCCCAAGCTCCAGACGTTATTCACTTGTCCTACTGATTCAATACAAAAATCTTATTTTTTTAATCGTCTGGAGATATTCTCAGCCATTGATCTTCCGATGGCACACTGCATCTGGGGAAAAGGATTTTATGTTAACAAATGGTATTGGCACCCCCTTTTTCGAAATCTACAGCATATGTACCTGAACAACTGTCCCAGGCTAGTCTATGTCCTCCCCGTTTCCTTCCCCTTGCCGAGCTTAAAGACCATCCAGATCGAGTACTGCAGCAATCTCAAATGCATCTTCCCATTGGATGACGAATACCCTGAAGACATAGAAGATCGTGTGGTATTTTCGAACCTGAAGCGCATCAAACTACGATATCTACACAACATGAAGCAGATATGCGAGGCAAGAGTATCATTTGCACCGGAGCTGGAGATGATCAGTGTCAGGGACTGCTGGGGCCTGCGACGGCTGCCGGCTATCTCAGACCGGTACAGTCAGAGGCCGATTGTGGAGTGTGAGAAGGACTGGTGGGACAAGCTTGAATGGGATGGACCGGAGGCTAATCACCACCCGTCGCGCTTCCAAGCGCGCCACTACAGCAGGTACTACAAGAAGACCATCCTGAGGGCCTCCGTTCTAAGGTTCGTTCCTCCCTGATCCTTTACGTACTACCAGACAATTTTCTAGCCATTTTATTCCTTTATACGGAGTATACGCTAATTAATATGCATGTTCAATCACCAGCAAACACACACAGACAGAGTCACAAAGAAAAGCATATTGACTAGTTCTTTATTTCGTAGGTAAAAATCTCTGCTGCTAGTGCTATGGCCATTTGCTGTTCCGTCATGTGTTGTTTCTTCAGCGCAATGCAAGTATAGCATGGCTTGCATGAAGCGGCAGCATGTTTCTGTTCACAAGTTCTCTGCATCTATGAGCTATTTCCGTTCCCTGCGTGTTCTTGCAAGAGCGTTGGTGGTCTACGTACGGTGTGGCGTGTATGCCCCCCAAGGACGGTGCAAGTATGTTGCTCTGCTTGCGTCGTGAATAAATCGGTTTGTCGTTTCAGAAAGGTACCTGGTTTGGGTATCCTTGGATTGGTGTGTCAAGAGTTCTGGCTTTCTCCAGCTACGAGTGGTGTTCACATAATGTAGCTGGGGTTGTGTTGATTTGCTTTCTTCGTTTGCAAATAAGAAGCTCTGCCTGTGGGCAGAAACTGTGGTTTGTGGTTTGATGAGAAATGTAACTTCAACTTGTGTGTTATATTTGGCGATGGAACAACGCCTATTTATGTTTGCAATCATGTCGAGTTTGACCATGGATAATCAGGTGTGTTGTTGTCATTTTTGTCATATTTACAACGGAGTCATGGAGCGCTGTTAGGTTCTCTAGAAATGATCGTATGACTGTGACTGGCCACTTTGGAACATAATAGCTCTAAGAAAAAGATGTAATCTCTAAGTTATCATTACCCCTCCAGGCAGAAAGAACGTTTGAACGTCTGTGCAATATGTGCCGGAAGTTGGGGCCGAGGAATAGTGGCACTTGTAACACACTCTTCTCTTCCTTATGAACTAGTACGGCTGCCCGCGCATTTGCGCGGCTAGATTTGTTAAACTATTTAAATTATTTTCATACTGTTGCAGAAGTTTAAACATATTTTAATAAAAATAATTATACAAATTTATGCATTATATTATTGTGGTCCTAGGTAAGCAGATGGATCTTGCTCACGTGCATCTTCAGTGTTCAATCATTATGGTCGCTCAAGGTCATCATTAGCATATAAACATATGTTGATATATGTGTACTACGTAAATTTGACACCTTATTTACAGTACTACTTTATTTATAGTATACTTGTGACCGGTCTAGAAGAAATAGGTATCTTCCGGACCGTCACATGTATAACATTTTTGATAGTCTTCCTATCACACATACCTAAACTTTATCCATCATATATGTTTATATATTGACATTATTTTCCAAAAGTTATGCATGTATGGTCTTTAAGTTCCATAAGATTGTAAAATTAAAAGTGCTCTTCACACTGTCAATTATTTTTCTTTTTTCTTTTTTGATACATTTTTGTTACCTATTTACTTTTTAAAGATAAATATTGTCAGTGTTTGACCATTAAGGCATTACACATTTGAAAAATAAAGCATTGCAACTCTTGTTTCAACTAAATTATATCTGGGCCAAGAAAGAATTTGGACCCTAATGAGAGCTGCATTGTGTATTATTTTTCATGTGCTTTTCTATAGTGTATTTCCCAAAAATTTGAAGAGAAATTATATTTATTTCATTTCAATTTTTTTGTCATTTGTGTTTCAAATATTAAAATAGATTTCTTTATTAATCCAAATTTGAAAAGTAAGTAATCTTGAAATAGGAATTATGTGTATTTTTGCTATTTTTACTATTATTATAAATTTAGTTATTATTGGAATCATAATGGTATGGTGGGTAAATTAGGAATTAGGGGTATTTTTGGCGATTTTTCATTATTCCGAATTTAATTTTTTACTCAAAATGGCATTGTGGGTAGTTTAGAAATAGGTGCGAGGGGTATTTTTGTCTATTTTTCATTATTCCGAATTTAACATCTTTTTTACTCATAATGGCATGGTGGGTAATTTAGAAATAGGTTGAAGGTATTTTAGACTAAAATTTTCATAATAGCAGTGGTGGGTAATTTTTTCTTCCTATTTTCTCGGATTAACATGGGAATTTCTAGACCTTGAGAGCAAACGTGATGGCTTCTTTTCTTGCTCAATTATATATATAATAGATGTGATACGATTGTATGCCAAACGTGGAAGCACGTAGAATAAGAAACTACAATAGTAACGATCATTGGCACGCCTAATCAGAATCTACCTATTACGTTGGCAATTTAAGTATTTCTTTGCTAGTGTAATGTGCAACAGCAACTATAGTTTGACCGATAGGCAGGATTCTGTTGCTTTGTGATTCTCAAACCAGGAGGGCAGGAAGCATCATAAAACAGAGCTTCCTCCACTGGTCCAACATAGGGAGACCGGAGGCAGAGGACAACATACTCAGTGCATCCTCATATAATGCCTGCCCTTCACGTACTTATCCAGTATAAACCGAACAAAACAAACTTCTGATGATGACGCATGCAACTGAAATTAGTTCAAAACAGCCATTCAAAAGCACTCTTCCAATATCACCGATTTTTAAACCAATTACAAGTTGAAAATACGCGACATAAAATCCTCTGCATGCAGCATGCGCAGTCACCGGCCGGCGCGACGGCGTACGTCTAGAGCTCGCCACGGACAGCGTCGACGCAACTGCTGCCGTCGGACACACTGGCTGTTCTGACGGCAGCGCCGCCGTCGCGTTTAGGCGGCGCCGGGAAGCTCAGCACGCAAGCGAAGTCGCTCTCGGCGCCGTCGTCCTGCGCGGCGCGCACGACGACCTTGAGGCTGATGATCCACCCCTCGGCGCGCTCCCGCGCGAGCGCCGCGACCACCGCTCGCGCGCGGCGGCCGGGCGGCACGCGCTGCACGCCGGCCCACGCCACCGGCATCGCGCCGCCGGCGCCGCCGCGCAGCGTGAACCCCGCCAGCGCCACGGCGGCGCCGAGCTCCTGCCCGGGCGTAGAACGGCGCGGCTCTGATCGCCGTGTACCGGCGCGCGTACAGGCCCGGCGGGCCGCTGAACCGGAGGACGGCGGACAGGTTGTACGAGACGGCGGAGGCCGCCGCGTCGAAGGACAAGACACGGAGCTCGGCGGATGCGAGGTAGGGACGACATGGTGCGGCCGGAGGAGGAGCCGTGGCAGCAGGGACGGCGCGAGGACGAGCACCACCAGGTACACGGCTACCGGAGCGAGGCACGCGGCGGCCGCAGCTGCCACCGCGGCTGCGCGCTGGCATCGCCGCTGTGTCCTCCGGGGACTTGCCGACGTCGGCAGAGGAGGCTCAGTGGACATGGCGCACAAGGCAGTAAGGGTAAGCTCAACGAAAGATGGTCATTGGTCAGTGGGTGGTCAAGTTCGCAGAACAAGTTTGCTTTGCTACAAATCTACAATGCAATGCTTTACTCCTTGAAAGGATAGACCACCATCACAAAAGGCAAAAGGAGCAAGCAATGCATAAATTCAGCATAGCAGAGAGTAAACTATACAGTATGAGTTTAGCCACTTTTGCTTTGAGACATAACACATACTCCGTAAGTTATCATACAATTCAAAACTAAAAGGAGAGTTTAAGATAATTAATCTGTGTTTCTACCAAACGTTTATACATGAAAATTGATGCTGAAGGACTACATACAGTGAATAAAAAATAAAGTGGGATCTAGCGCCTGGACAACACAAAATTGGCGCGAGACCTTGCTTCATTTTGTGCAACTGCTAAACTTCAGATCCAGTTGGGCTCCCACGGTTACTGAAATCGTCATCTGAAGCACGCCTAGTCGCTTCCCACAGCTTGGATTCAATTCCAAGCTTCCTCAGCTCATAGAGTCCTCTCTCGGCTTTGTACATAATCATTATATGAAAATATAAAAAAAAAATGGTTCCATTAAAACTGTAAGTAAACACGGAGCGACTCATACATCTAACTGATATATACAGTTGAAATAAGAGAAAAATATATAGGAAGAGGATGGTATTTTTCATAGTCTCATTAATTAGTGCAAAAGGATGATGACTGTGGAATGTGCCACCGCAAAAAAAAAAAAAGATGACTGTGGAATGTGATATTCCCAATCCAAGTGCATCTACACGTATGCTTTGATGTGTGTACTGATATTTTTGGAAGAAAAAAAAAATCTCCCAATATATTAAAGCATGTACACAAGAAAACTAAATGTGCAAAATTACGATATATCGAGGGAAAAAAAATAGGAAATTAAGTTAGCTCTTTGTCTGTGCGGGGACGGACATTTTTCACCTTTTATTAATTTTGCATGAGTTCATATTTAACATGAGATACACGCATAATTTGAGGTACACACATGATTTTATTACGATTTTGTAAAGTGGACTATCAAAGCAGGGTGTATATCAACTTACTTACTACATTACATGGCATTAATTAAAGTGGCGACATACCTTCTATGATGTCGGTTGTACCAATTGGATGATTGCTTTGTTCTGTCCAAAATTGTAGCCGCTCATCAGCTATATCTTCTTCTATTTCATGGTTTTTGGCCCGCCTCCAGAAGTAGGTCAACCATGCCTGACGTGCATTTATTTGTTGAGCACATAAGCATAATGGATAAACGGAACACATCTGAAAGTTTCATTTGTTGATTGAAATGTGTCATCAGATTACAAGGATGCTATATTTTAATTATTTATTTATAAATATTGATAGAACACAAAACAGTATTAATGCTGGAAATGCAGCATCACCGATAAGGAATTCCAAATGTTGCAAGTTTTCAGAAATCCATTAAAAAAATCATGAATGCAGTGAATCCTGCAGAATTTCACTGTTGACACAACCTATATGCCAAGAACCAAAATAAACAAACAGTCAATCAGGTGTTGTTCATATGTGTTAATGGACCTCACGCGATCGTTGAATCTTGATACCAGATAACCTCAGTGTTCTCCTTGAAAAAAAATAATAAGCTCGAAGCTTATCTTTTGTAGGATTATTTTTCTTTATATGTGTTTTACTTAAAATAAATTTGAGCAGCATCATGTAGAAGACATATATACTGTTATGTACCTGCTTGAAGCGCACATCTTCTTGCTCGTCCTCACTTAATTCTAGGTTCAGAAACATGTCCGGCACATAATTAAGAAAATTAAATAATATGTGTTGTTCACAAGTCATGGATGTGAAAAGCATTAGTGGATGAGAATAACCAACCTAATGACTCGGATGGACTCTGACCCTCAGTGGCACGAGCTGGACCTGTTATTCAAAGCTCCATTCTCGTTAAAAATGAACTTATATGAATTTTGCAGGATAATTCTATGAGGTAGCTCTAGAAAATATAAAAGTAAAAAGGTTCCTAAAGTTTTTCACAAATGAACGCAAATTCTGGGACTACACATAGCCAATGCTGTTTAGTTTTCATCCAGTGTTTCCTTGTAAAGTGTTCCTTACGGTTTTTAACTGGTTATATTATGATATTTTTAGTTAAGTCTTGAGCTAAAAAGAGCTGTCCTAATGTCGCAGGACTAAGCTTGTTGGCCTCTCAATTACCACAACTCAGAACGAATTGGCTGATAAAAAGACAGTAAATACCTAACAAGCCTCCCAACAAAAGCTTCATAATTAGATAATGACCTCCTTTTCCTTTCTAACAAACTCATGCTATCTTACCTCCTTATTTCTATGCTATCCCAAAAACAAAATTCTTTATTTCATCAATTCTTGCTCCAACGTACTCGCAAAAAAATATATATTTCTCCAATGTAACCTTTTTCGAGGAGCATGCCTCCTTATCTTTCATTCAACAATAAACTTTAACTTCCAGAAGAACATCTCGTTTATCTACAAGGTGCATTTGACTCAATCATTATGCCATTGGAAATTGAAACTACTATGTGATATGCCACAATAAAATGCAAGGCGTCGGGCTAGTTACATTGACGAGATTCAAGTGTGACATTTACACTCATGAGTGGTTTCAGGGTGATTATGCCATTCTTGGTGTTGCATGCATTGTCAGGTTGGCACTTCAGATCAGGAGTCTGGTTTACGCAAAAGGTAGTGCTCAAACTTGCACAAGTTGTGCAAAAACTTTAGCATTCACTTAATGAAATCTGTGATCTATTCCATATGTACTTCTTATTGAAATTGCTTCTTTTTCACGAGTCAACTTCAGACGCAAAATAAGGTGTTCGATCTATCGACAGTCATGGGAAACAAGACACATAAAGTGTTATTCAGATAAAAGTATAAGAAATGAGTACATTTTGGAGAAGCCACCTGAGAGAGGTCTGATATGCCGATGTTCTGCCAGAGCAAGCATGATTGCATCCTCTACCTATAAACGGGATATTAAACTATTGATGCTGCACTTCAAACTAAACGTAGAAAAAAATAATAACTTCCTTTTCTGAGAATCTGCAAAAGCAGCTTCATCTAAAAATACTAACTTTGCAAAGAACTGCTAGTCTGTCTAATAGCACAGTAGGATTCTGAAGTTGGATAATTTATTTCCTCACAAGGTCAAAATGTTTTTAACAATGAATTAGAATAGAACAATGGGATCGATGGAAGGTAACTTTCACATACTAGCAAAGTACGTGCATCACTTAATCTACCGAAGAGAATGAAAGATGACCAGGAATAAAAAATTACTCTATAGTGCACAATGCATGTTAGTAAAAGTCTATCATATTGACAAGCCGTTGAAAGTAAAACAGAGAAACACATCAAAGTAGGCAAGTACTGAGAAAAACCTTGAGTGAAGCTAATTCACGCAGTCCTTTCTCAACTGAAAGCATACTCTCAATATTTCCATCAGCCATGTCATTTATATCAGCCATTTTGCTTTTTGTCTCCATGTCAGCATTATCTGCCACATGAACGATAAGTAACAGAGGGCGGCTAAGGTCGTATACAACTGAATCTCTATCTTACTAAAACAGAATCCCGTGAAGTTTTTTCAATTGTTATAGGTCATACTGTGTCACGCCTGTGGGTATTGCAGTCTCACCTCCATGTTTCACAATGTACATGATCTTCTTGTATCAACAGCTTCATATAGAAGTAAAAATAACAAAAGAAGAAAACATCAATTTGAAGGGGAACTCACCTGATAAAGTTCCATCTCTTGCTTTTTGACCAATTGATAGGACAGCTTCAAGTGCAAGTGGAGCAAATGAGGACCAGTATTCTTGTTTTTCTTCAGCAATATCCGAATGTATACCTAAGGAAGAGTGAGAGAGAGAGAGAGAGAGAGAAAAGATTTCTAAGGGGAAAAAAAATCATAGCCAAGGCACCAACTATCATAACAATTTGAAAGTTGGCTAATGGACGTGTATCATAGAAAACATCAAACTGGAACTTTCTGCTGATACTAGTCTTTAATAAATACGACACATCAAAAGAGTTATTACAATTCTATATATTGTCAAATTACTGCATGAATAACTCAAGAAACTAGTTCTGCAATACCAGGTAGACCTATTGATCAAACAGCAAGTTTATCGAAGCATTGGTGGCAAACATTGGCTGTGAATTAAACATAGGTAAAGAAAGGGAATTATGAATCCTAGCCCCCAAACTAAGGTTATGCCACAGTTACAAATTACAATATCAGTGAGTCGCTGTTTAATGATTTTGTTAATACACTTGCTTCCTTTTGTGCTTTTATCTGTAACTCTAGACTATCTAGAGACATTTAGAATTCATCAAAGTTTAGACCGTATAGAATACTCCCTCATCACAGAAAGATCATAAACAGTGTGAAGATGATCTGAGTACCAAATTTAAAACATAACGTCCAATAGCGGGCCAGCCAACACCTCTTTAAAACCATCTCCTCCTGAATAAGAATTTCATGATCAAGGGTAAGGATAAGGCCAAGAACAACAAAGTTCTAATACATGAATATGTAACCAAACATACACACCATTTCTTCATGTGACAGGACCATTTTGTTGGCTGTTGCCTGAAGAGATCTCAGTTCTGATCCAGAGCTTTTTACTCTCCGAGATACAGACGTGACCACATCACTGCCAACCTAGCCATTAGTGTAGAAGATGTTTATGATCGTAAAACATGACTCCAGGTAAACCATTCAGCAAAAGATAACCATATTTGAGGAAAGGTCCACCTTAGCTTCTGATCGAAGGGCTGCAATCTCATCGTAGCTTGCACTGCTAGACCTTCTTGAAGCAATTCTCATAGCAATCTAAGAGTAAAACAGATCTCAAGTTCGGGCAGAATCAGTAAGCAAAAGGTTTCACAAAGAATTTTAGAGAATCTAACACCTAAAGCACCTCACTAGACATCTCAAAATGAAACTCAAATCAGAGCAAACTTCTCTTTATAGTGTTCCCTTGAAATGTTGAGCAGGAGAAGCTTGCTACAGAAGCATACCTTTCTTTCTTCTAGCGCTGCATCCTTTCTGAGAGTCAAGTAGGAAATATGGTTTAAATTATGAAGCAGAGTTGGTAGCAAGTTATATGTTATAGTATAATGCATACCTATTTATCAAATTTGCCTCTGTTTCTACTGCATCACCCATAACAGAAGCCTACAATTAGGAACAAAATAAAAAGATGAACACAGAGTGCTATCAAGTGCATGAAGAATACTGCAATGGAGAGGGCTATGAAATAGGAACTAAGCTGATGATGTTTGCAGATATGGCCTTTAGTTGCTCCGTGAGACAAAATGAAACTTGTTCTGTTATTGTTGTGTAGCTATCTGTTAAGCAGGCATCTAAGTCTTTAACTCTTAATTCACTAGAAGCAGAGAAACTGAGCTAAAGGATCATGCTGAGTGATAAATTATGTTCCAAGGGTGGATGGACAAAGATGCAAAAATGATGGTTCAGTTGTGCTTGTTTTCCCTTAGTAACAAAAATGAAGCATACATTCAGTAGAAACATAAATACTATCAAAAGTAACTAATCCATAATTATTAGTTAAAAATTGTGCATGTATAGCACATATCAACTTTTCAATGCATTAGAAACCAATATTTAAAATTTCAGAATTTCTTATAATGAAAAGGACCTGTCTCTCCATGTGCATTGATTTGGCATCTCCATCCTCAGACCTTTCCTCTGCAAGATGAAGCTGGGAAGATGCAAGTAAGATAGATAATAGGTGGTTGCTTCCAAAATGTTAAACCACAAATCGTGATGTCTCACTTTGTCATACATGCTCTCATTATCCGCTTGAAGCGTGTTAATCTGAAACGGAGGGACATCAGGATCAATTGTGGCTTCTGACTCAAGATTTATTTAATGAAAACACGATTTTAAGGCAAATGAATAACATCTGTTTCGACAGTGTCCATAACATTGGTCAGACAAGGATCGTGGCTTGGAGGGTGAACTCATATTGCAGGCTAATCTCGCAAAACACTGGTAACACATGTTATGTTCTGCATATCCTAGATTTCATACAATTACCTCATCATGAAGAGCAGATGATGTGCGCCGGCCTCTGAACGAGGTTCCAAGATCAACTGATCTCCTAAGAATGGTGTAGCCTATGTTACTTACCAGGTGAGCACAGAAAAAAATACGATTTGAAAAGCAACATGTATCAAATGGTTCTAACAAAGTATAAGAGCAGCAGCTGATGTTAGCTCAGAATTCTCCTTGACAGAATATTCCAATGAATTTTTAAAAGTAAATATCACAAAGCCAACTTATTTCTTCTTGAGTATCGAAAAAATACACATTTTCCTCCCATTAAATCAACGCAAATCACACAATTTTTTTACCACGATATCACAGAAATAAGTTTCAACTAGATTAAACAAACATGACATGGTGGTCCCACATGTTTGTTCAGTGTACCAAAAAGTGTAGTGGTGTGATAGGAAGCCCATATGTATGCCCAAAATGCAGAGTTTCGCTCAAAAGATCTATCTACTCACAGATTGCACAGTGATTCTGTCATGCATGCGCGACGCACGCAGGAGAGCCATTACCTCTGCTCCCGTCGGTTCACGGAGGGGGACTCTGACACCATCCCGCTCGTCGCTGGCCGCTTGATAGACGGAATCAACGGGACGGACTTCCCGGCCGTGTAACGGCTGGTTAACGACGGCGGCCGGCTCACCGGCGCCTGATCCGCCAGGTAACGGCCTATCTAAAATGCACACAATGGCACGCGCAAACACTTAGCACGGATCATGAAAACAGATTACCAATGCGGATTAATACCACGAAATCACATGTCAAATCGAACGGTCGCCGAACGGGCAAGCGGAGAGCGGGAAAGGTTACCGAGGGGGACGGGGAGCGCGTGGATGTGCGGCGCGGGGTGGAGGAGAGCTCAATGGGGGGCCCGGAGAGCTCGTAGTCGTCGTCGTCGTCGTCGCTCCCGCTGCCGGCGTCCCCGCCAGCCCCGCCGCCGACGTCGTTGGAGGACGCCATGACCCGCGCGAGCCGCTGCGCCGCGGCGCGCGCGGCGGTGTTGTGCGCGCGTGAGCCGGCACCGGCGGCGGCCGCGCGGCGCCCCGCGGTGGACGCGGCCCCCGCGCCGCCGAGCGACCCGGACCGCGCGTGGCGGTGCACTGGGGACGATGCCGTCGGGGACCCGCCCGGCGACGTCTGCGCGCTGCCGCCGTGGCCGTGGTGCTGCTGCGCCGCCTGCGCGTAGAGGCCGCGCCGCGACGCGAACCCCAGCCCGCCGGGGCTCGCCGGCCGGGAAAGGCGGTCCATGGCTCGCGATTCGATTCGTTGGATTCGGCGCGGGGAAGGGGAGAGAGAGATGAATGGGTGGCTCGCCGGCTCGTCTTCCGTCCGAAGGCGGGGGAAGTGGGGGGGCGAGAGCGCTTTGCCTACGGAGGCGTAACGGTCTCGCCGCTCGAAAAGAGATGGGTGTTGGGATCCCCTGCGCCGTAGAAAGCCTGTGGCCAATGCTGTGTGTGCCTGCCTTTTGCATCCTTTCGTCAATTTCAAATGCACGTGTTCTTTCTGTTTGTGTTTTCCATATTGCTTTACCCCCTGTATTTTCATGATTTTGCAAATTCTAGATCATTTCATTACGGATGTATATTCATCCAAGTATGACAGATGTGGTAACACCAAGTATTTTATAATTCAAGTGAATTTGATAAGGAAATAGAGCACAAGTACACATTAAAATGGCCAAAGATGGAAGTGCATCAAACATTCTCACGGAGTTCTTCAAGCTCCAAGAACAATTTTTCAAATCATGATGAATACCACCTGTGAGTGGCCCCTCTTTCTCCCCTCTCGCACCCGCTACAGTACTCCGGAGGCGATAAGGCGGAGCTCCCGTTCCGGCGGCGGTTCCCCCCGATCCCCTTCCCCTCCGGCGGCCCGCGTGGCTTCGGAGGGCCGGGGGATCGGCGGAACTGCCGTCCGGCCACCCTAATACTACCTATATAGCTAGTAGTGTAGGTATCCCCTTCCTAGGGTTAGGGTTCACGCCGCCGTTTTCCTTCGCGGCGATGGCGGTCGTGCTTTGCTTCTCCCTCGGCGGATCCGGTGCTGGCGTTGTCGTCGTCGACGGTTCCTGCTTGCTCGGTGAGTCCGTGTGGAGTTTCTTTTCCTCCGTCTCTTGTGCGAAAGGGTGGAGGTCCTTTTGGTTCCCGTCGCCGGTGTTGATGGCGATGGTGGATCTCGGTTCCGGGTTGTCGGCGTCGATCTTCGGTGCCGGCTTCTTCGGTCTTTTGTTCCCCTCACCGACGGCGTCGGTGATGGTGGAGTGTTCTTCCGGGTGGTCGGCGTCGTCCGGCGGCGTCGATCTCTTCGGACTTTTGCTCCTCGTTGTGGTCTCCCCGTTGGTGGTTGCTTGGTGCTTCTCCGCTCGGTTTGGATTCCTGCGATGGTCGGGATGGTGCCTTCTTCGTTCGTATCTAATCGACTGCATCAACAACGTGTTGTGGTCGCGGATCTGGCCCGAGGAGAACGCCAGGCGAAGCTCTCGGTGGTGGCCGGCGGTGAGGAGAAGGATCGGGAGAGTTCTTGAAGAAGAAGGACTTCTTTGTAATTTCTTTTTCTTTGAGGACTTTTCTGCAAAATGTACTCAGGGGTGCCCCTGTAAATGGTGCGGTTGTACTGTGCTCCAATTTTAATATAACCCACCCTTTCTCGCAAAAAAAAAAAAAATCATGATGAATACCAGAAGTTTTATTCACATTCAATACAAATCATGCTGCTATCCCAGCATGTAATTATTCTCTTTTGAACAACAATATGATGTACAGAATGAATCAAGTATTGCACAGTTGGAGTGGCTCCATCAGACTATACCTGTTTAAGCAGCTCTACAGACACTATCTGCATAATACAGGAACAACAGATACATCAACCATCTCTACAGAAGAAAAATGAGTGGTACTGTCTGAACATTTACACAAAACTTTTCTACATCTTCTGTCCGTAACTCAACTATTCTCTGCTTCAACCACAGTGCCCAAGTGAGACTCCGGGGCGCTCCGCTCCACCGGTGAACCAGGTACAAATGGAACAAATCCTCGGCCCCCGAAAACAGGGCGCATGAAACGATCATCAAACTTGCGCCACAGGCGATGGACCGAGCGAGTTGGTGCGGTGAGAATGTACTGGAGGTTGTACTGAGGGGTGGTCTGGCCTACATCGAAGTCAGACCCCAGCAAGCTACCAAGAAGTGGGTCTAGAATCGACTGACTTGAGAGCTGAGATGACATGGTCAAGCCAGGCCTCGGGGGAATGAGTAGACTAAGCAGCGGCTTAGTCAGCAAACCGAAAACCTGAATCAAGTGATGCCATTTAAATTAGCATAATGGTAGTGCTTTCATTTCCCTCGTGAACAGTAAGTAGTATGATCGAGGTAGTTGTACTGCCTATGGCCTTTCATAAAAGACCAAGTATTGCACAATATTTATCTCAACATTGGGTGTCTCATCTATTATTTCTGCATTACCTAGATCAACTGAAAATTATGCTGGCTGATAGCGAAATAGCCATTTTGAAATAATGATGATATTAAGACATAGAGGTATTACCATTGTGCTGAACAGAACAACAATGACTGTGCTGGTGATCATGATAGCATTAACTCGCACCGCAGTATGCCCAGAAGCTGTAAACTGCAGACATTTACCAAAACTGTTATATATTAGAACATATACGTGCTCAAATAGCTTAGAAAGTGTCCAGTAGCGGGACCAAATCTCTTCCTTGTAGATAAGCACTCAGTTAAAACATCACCTTGTTATACGCAAGTGCAATTGAAACGGCTCCTCTCATGAGACCAGCCCACCATATGATTATCTAAAGGAAAATACCATAAATGATTAGCTCCCTCCAGTTGCTGAAGGTAAATATAATGTCAGAAGCATTGGTGTGAAAAAGAGCTCATGTACTAACCTGTTGCCTGAAGGAGATTTTTGGGCGTGCCTCTTTTCTACTTAGGTTGGATAGGAAAGACAAAGGAAATACAAATGCCGCTCTTCCAACCATAACCAGGCCCATTATTATTGCACTTAAGGCAATTGGTTTTTTAGGACTGCATCACAGGATAAAAAATAATTACGGGCAATGCCATGTTTAGAAAAGCAAGGGCAAGGCATCCAAGGTAGCTTCTGTATGGGCCCTGGGCCCATACTCAACAGGTTCCTTGTCAAACAACAATTAATAGAATCTAGAAGCATGAAGGAGCTGGTTGTCTGAATTATTTCCAAGAAAGATATTCTAAAACACGGCAGGTTCCTCGCATCAACAATAGATCCAGGTTAACAAAAATATTTTATTTTAGGAATCAATCAGGAATTCAAGACTGACATAACATCCTCCAACTAAATGGGAGTTAAGCCGATTGTTGGAATATGTTGTTAGTTTAACATAACTAGTAACACCGTGGAGATCTAAAGAAGCTTTCTTATTACCATGTTAAGTGTGTTGATACATCTAGTCCTAAAATCTCATCATGATTCATAGACAACAAAATATACCTGCTACTAGCTAATCTCCATTTTTCAATGTCCAACGCATCCATCCCAACATAGAGAAAGAGAAAAATTTCTGCAATGAATGATAAAGTTGCAAAAGTATGCCTGCAGCATGGAAAAGAAATAAAAATACAAATCAGCAAGGCAGCATAAACAATATTAATCATAGAAAAGGAATCATAACTGTAGCCATAATACATACTTGGTAGTAATTCTAGAGCTTTCTGTCACATTATGCCAAGTGTAGTGTGACATTACTATTCCACAGAAAAAGACAGTGAGAATGCCACTCAGATCGAGAAGCTGAAAAGACGAAGGCAATGGTCAGGAAAAATCTTGATATCATGTAGTACAAAAAGGCTAGCGTGAATCTGAGATCATCACGTGCTGATGAAAAATAGGAAGAAAGGAACTAAATCGACAAGAATAAATAACTTATGTTCGGTTTTATTACAGTATCAATCATATAATTATCTTATATATGTCCCCTAAACATTTAAACTACCGATAGTTGCTAATGTTTGAAGCTCATAACAAATTCAGACACTTACCACAGACAGCATGTACGAAAGGTATGCCATGAGAATCATGATAGCAACTTCTCTGTCAGTTGAATGCCTGAACATCACCACAAGCATGCAACAATAAGTTTCGAAACTCTTTTGATTAGCAGGGAAACTTAAACTGAAACAAACCACTCTGGAACCGAAGAGCATTAGACAGACCTTGCAAAACAAAGCTTCTTAATAATGTAGGCACTAAGCAACCCAGCCTGCCAGAAGAGAGTATAGTTAATCAGTCAAAAAAGGCATGTTCAAACCAACATGTTGCTTCATGAATGGACATTTTCAGCTGCATGAGGCCGATTATATAAAAATGTCACAACAGGGCAGCAGGGGATTGCTTACAGCTACTCCAAGAATGGTGCTGGTGAAGAATAGGTAGAAGAATTTTCCAACGAAGTTTAATAGAACAAGAGCATCAAAATGTCCAATATCAAGGTTTTCAATTGCATTGAAGAGCACAACAGATGTAGCGTCATTAACAACACCTTCACCAAAAACTAGACTATAAAGCAGGGGCGTTTCATCCTGATTAAGCACCTGCAAATAACAAATTTACTAACTGGATTCAGTACCAATGTGGTTGTGATGGCTTGCTATCCCATTTTGTAAGAGAAGTACACCATTAAATGACAAACCTGTAAAGTGCAAACAGAATCTGTTGCCGAAAAAATAGCACCAATTGCTGCACATATGGATAAAGATAATCACCCAACTGAAAGATAATATATACAATTTGTATCCAAGGTTTAAACAGCCAGTAAAAAGGTTGCAGAATGGAGTATCCAACCTAGATAGTCCCCAAGCTGGAGTGGACCAACATCAAGTTTCTTGAACAATCCCATAGCACCTGATACATCCAATAGATAAATATATTAGCAGCCTTGACAAGAAATCAAAGTTTGAGTAATGCAATCTTTAGACCATGATCCTTGGAGATTGTTTCCGGTAATGAATACAACCTCCCTAAATTCAAGAACATAGAATTATAATTTTTCAATAGGTTCCAAGATTTTGCGTTTAAAAAAAAAAACACTGAAAGGTTCCGAGACCAATCGGTCATATGGCTGCAAATTATCAAACGATCGATTAGCACGTTACTTAATCATTACACACTTCACAGATATTTAAAATGTACAGGCAATGCCACATTCCAATCTTTTTTGAATTTAAAAGAACTGGCCTCTTCAGGCTCCATTCTCAGCTAGCCTTCCAGCTCAGCATGGACTATAATTACTTGTTACAACTTCATCTTTTCATAATGATCACACAAACGAAATAAACCTATCATAAAAGGTCAAGGATACTCCAGTTAGTTTCAAAGGAGAGGAAACCCCTAGAGACGTGAGCTCCTACCTTTGAATGACATCTATCAATTTGACACTCCACATTGTTAATCCAAATTCTCACAGCTCTCTTTTGGTTTAGCCCGATACTGAGCAACAATTACTACAGTACTATCCCAAATGCTGCAGTACTGAACCAGTAAACTGGAAAGCCTTCAGTCTATTATTGCAACCGAAAGAAAAGTAGAGTTAGTTTCCAAGTAATGTACAGTGACTTTTTATGTGCCACTTAACCCTGCCATCATTCCTGTATATAGCCGACAGTCACAACTAACACACTAGTTTATCTGTTCCATTATCCCACAGTAATTAATCTTAATCTAAAATATATCACTGACAGCAAATCATCTTTCGATGTTAAAAAAAGTCATCCACATTACTCAAAATAAAAGCTAGTAGAAAAAAACACACACAATGATAGGTGGGACATAGGCCCAGACATCAGTAGAAATGTTACTGATATTATGGCCCCATTTGGAACCGATTCTGACCGGCTTTCATTGGAATTAATCTGCAAAAGCGCCCCAAACAGCCCACTTCTCTCCCAGCTTCTCATGGACACGCTTCTCCTCAACACTCTCATCACACTACAACGCAGAATTGGCGGCCGAGCCGCTTCTGCGGAACACAATCGCGACGAATTGAAACGGCCCATCAAGTTCGAGTGAAATTACCCGCAATTGCCATCCACTTACCCCCTCCATTTATCCCATATTCCCCGTTCTCTGATGCAAAATTGACAGATGTGTCCCGTAAAAAAAAATTGATAGATGGGCATATGCAGATTAAATTCGGTGTTAGCCATCAACTCAATTCTGTGTTCTTTAGGCCTGGATAACTAACTCTGTTATGACGTTTGTTTGTACTTAAAAATGCATACCACTCATTTTAATATGACTGATATGCGTTTATACTACCCAAGCACAGATGGTGCTTTCTTGGAATACGGTAGACCATGGAGGAGGGATATGATAGACCATGAGCATATTCTTTAGGTATCCTGTAATCCCGACAAATTTTGGGTCTCGTATGTATTGCTATGTATTAAACATCATGTACCCCTTTCTACATGAGTATTAAATACGCAAAAAATGCAATACCAAAAGGTTAAAAAATAACGAAAATAATTGCATATAGCAACCAAACAAGTGGTAAGAGATTCAGGGGCATATCAGTCTTTTTACACTTAAACAGATAATCTCAACCAAAATAATCAGGGTTGCCAAACAGTCAGCTTCTCCATTAATCAGATTCTCCCCAGAGCTGCTTCTCAGAGAATTCAGATTCCTACCAAAGCTCCCTTGAAAAAAGCTGGTCCAAACAGGGTTTATTTTTGCATGCCACATACTATTTCAGCAATTAATACCAGGACCATGCTTTTGTATGCCAAATACTAATGCAATATAGTTTGCTAAAAAATGTTACAGATATTATGAGGTTTAGCAACTTACCGAGACTAATTATTACAAAGGATATCAGAGTCCCAACAGCTCCGAATAAAATAATTGTCATAAAGTTGCGGAAGAATTGCTTTTTCTTTACTTGAAACCTGATGATGTGGAGGAAAGTTACAACACAGTACTTCATTTAAAGGTTTACTAGCATGAAACGTAACTTGTAGTTTATATTAACCGTCTTCTACTGAACTTAAGTAAACTTTATATTTGAGAAAAAGAAATTTCTTAGATATTTTGAAGAAAATGGTTTACAGTGAAGAGAGTGTACTCCAAGGTGTCGCCAAAGAGTAATCCAAGGAAAATAGAATGGGTTGGAGGTTGATTATTTTTCATTTTTGTCACTCCAAAGAATTTGCTCTTTGCCTTTCACATTACCTAGGTCTGAGAAACTTAGGGGAAATAAAAAACAAAGTGCATTGTCTAAAGAAAGCCATGTGTATTCCAATATTTACTCATTTGGTGGGAGAATCATGTTGCATTGCATTATAAAGTGATCAAATCTAAAATGAAGATGCAAAATTCGGCTTCAAAAGTAAAAAGAAAGAAAAAAACAATCATGGTGCTCAGCAAGCTCACCCAGCATTGAAGATGATCGGTGGAAGCAAGTAGATGAAAAAGAGGTCCTCGCTGAACACCAAAATGCGTGAATTCGTCCCGTTGGTGACAAGCAAAATCACGCCGCCAGTGATGAGCCCCTGGAAGCGACGATGACCAAATAAAGCTCAGAATAGCGCTTAGTGAGGCATAAACACAAACATCTGGACTGCAAGCGCAGAGAGCCCACCATGACGAGCGCGGTGATGGACTCGTTGACCCATCTGTTCCCTTCCAGCAGGTGGCCGATGACAATGCAGCTGCAGAGCAGCGCGATGAAGATGTTGATGGAGACGATGGAGTAGTAGTCCGTGGCCGCGAGCCCGCCGGATTTGAGAAGAGCTAACAAACCCAGCCCCATGTCGCCACCTCAGCAGATCCACAGCTCCCTGCAACCTCGCCTACAAGTACAACATGGACAGCATGCAATGAGATTGGCAGTGTTGGGTCGGATCCTGTGTTTCTCCGCAAGAAGCTAATTGAGTGGAAGCTGGTCAGCTCAGCTGGTCAATTAACTTGCTTGCAAGAAACGCTCTCAATCATTGTTTGAACAGTGCAGCCTTAACCAAGTCCAAACTAGGAAAAGTATGAGCTTACTCGCCAATGAAACCAGCTGAAAACTACATAAGCAGAATATTCGAGCTAAGAAGCATCCCAATTGGCGAAAAAACGCAAGTCAAGTCAGCAAACCAACTACAATTCCAACCAAGAAATGAACCAGTGCCGCCAATTGTAGAACAGAAAAGGATGCAAATTTTCCACACGCACCTCAGCGCCGCTGCAGCTTTCGCGAGCGGCGGGCTCAATCTGGCGATCTGAATCGCGGGGGAAAAGATCTGGGCAAGTGGGTTCGGTGGGAGATTCGGGAGAGACGTGAGAGGTGGTCAGGTGGAGGTGGAGGCGGAGGTAGAGTCCCCGCCTGGCCATGAGCCTGATAGCGAAGCGGAGGGAATTAACAAATCCAGCAAACGCCACCCCGGCAGTCAAACCCCCCGCCACGGAAGAGCGACCTAGGTGACGCGCCGGGTTTACGATGCGTTCTGGTGACAAGTAGGCCCGGAATAAACGGGCTCCCCTGTCAGAGACGCTGGCTGAGGAATGCTTTCGTGATGGTTTAGCGGCCGACGTGTCAGGACGCGCGGGCACCACTTGGATGGGAGGACTGACGAGTGACGAGTGACGAGACGACGTGGGCGCTCGTCGCCGGCGGGGCCCACGCTACTAGCGCCACACCATCATCTTCCCGGATGAGGCAGCGACTCATGCTGTCGGCTGCGTTACTACTGATGAAGAATGATTAGGCATAAAAACCACAGAAAAGATCAGCTGCGCACTTGTCACTAGTATGTAGTGCTTGCACTACCATCCAATGATCCTTTTCTTTTTCTGATTTACGGAAGACCCTGACCTTCAACACACTAAGGCTCGTCTACAAAAGAATTTTTTTGAATTTTTTCATTAATATTAAAACATATTACATCCTCTCATTACAAAAGTGTCTCAATCAATATCTTGAGATTGACAAGATAGTCACACTTTATTTTCATGTAGGATGGAACGTGATGGCTTTTACAAAGCTTTGACTATTTGACACAAAACAACCACAAGTTTTTTTTCGATTACACAGTACAATCAAGACATCCACAACGTACGCACACTCACCCTCTATGAATGTACATACGCAAATCCTACCTCTATGAGCATTTTCGAAGACTGCCGGCAAATTCTGATCAAGATTGACGAAGTTACCACTGGCGCCTCGCCGTCGAAGGGAAACGTCGCCTACTACTGAAAGCACGACGCCGTTAAATCCTAGGAAATACGCTCCCACATGGAATGGGACCTAGAACTTGAGGTGTTACTGAGTCTTTTATAATCACTAAGCTACATGCCCTTTCGCACAAAACAACCACAAGTTGACTCTGGTACAATGTTTGATGTTGTTCGAATGATAACAATTTTTAGATTTGGACATAGTCAAACCTTCTAAATTTTGATTATTAATAATAAAAAATAAAACATTAACATACTTACAAGGGACGTGTTGTTTTTCAAGGGCTGAAAATTGAGCTTCTCTTAGTCGACCCACATGAGCCCTTCATTTTCTGGAAACTTGGAATCATGAAACCAAACTATTACAATATGTAAATATTTTGGTTTTGAATAACTTATTGTATAGATACTATTGTTGGTTAAAATTTAGAAAAACAATATATAATTTTACACAAAAAAAACTTGATTTTAGGTTCAATGGATTACAACACCTCTTTCTTTTTTTAATCTGAGATTGCGCCATCTTTGGCAAAGCAGTCGTGCAGATGAGCCGACTACAAACTGCACCGTAGCTGGACTCCTTCGTCAGTAATTAAGGGAAGTCTCAAAGCCATGCATGATTTTAGATACACATTCATGCGATTTCTTGATATATTCCAAATTCATCTGACGCCTCATATAGTATTCCTTGACTCTATATCGTATGAACTGCAATTGCGTGATCTTTAGTATATACATTTCCAATTAAGTAGCCAGAACGCGCTCCCAGTTAAGGAATGATTATTTACCTTTCGATCTATAAATACACCATAACCCGGGCGACCTCTAGTCATCTGCACCCTCGGTTGGCAATTCGATTGTGGATAGAGAGATCGAAGATGACGAGCGGTGGCAAAGGCCTGGTGCTGTTTCTGTTGTTCGCAGTGGTTTTCCAATGCCTAGCGTCGCCTCGTAAGTATATACTCCTATTCATCACCATCATCATCATGCTAGCGGGAACTGGCCATAGGTCAGTTGGCAAAGCTCCAAGGGTGGAGCCGAGCCGACCAGGGATCGATCTCTGGTATCCGCAAAGCCTCCAAAGAAGGCCGGGGCATGTGGCCCTATTTAAAAAAAAAAATCATCGTCATGCTAGCTATTTAACCTTTTCAGTAAAAGACTTATTTATGCTGAACGCCGTATTATATGGATATATATTGTCTACACGTACAGATGAACGGAACATTACAAGAGGTTCTCCTGTGCTGCTCCATGATGGCGGAAGAATAATAAGAAGCTTCCGAAGAAACAGTGACAACGCTTCATCGTTGGAAGATGGGAACAAAGTCAAAGTGAAATTCTGCCTCCAGTTCACGTGTCAAGGGACGCACAAGGACTACACTTGCTACTGCTGTATGAACAGGGACCAGGGGCGTTACTGTCACACCACGAGAGACGGTTGCCAGGCCCAGTGCCCTTTGTGCAACCCCAAGTGCCCGTCGTCGTAACCATGGAAAAATCTGCAGTTTGTAGAAACTTATTATAGGTTTCCGGATCTTCGAATGTCGCCAGTAGATGTTTATCGGTGGAATTTTAATAGTTCAGATGTTGCTATATATGCATTCCATCAGTTTGGAATTATAAACGTTTTCTTTTTGTTACTTGCTCGTACGTGTCCTTCTATTCCTTAACGATGATCGATGGAGAAGGTTTTGCATGGAGATACCGGAAGCGTCGCTAGCTACGTAATAGTAGGAGAAAGTCCTGCCCTGCGACGATTTCCTGAGTATTGAAGCAATTGCAGCAGGTCATCTCTCCTAAATGAAAAAAGGAAAATAAAAACACAATTGCATGCAGTAAGTATTGGAAACGATCTCTCCTGTGTCATAATAACTGGCACGTGCGGACGTACCCCAAACGCATGCACACGTGACACGCCCCAAAACCCTGATCGTCCCCGGCCGGGAAGCCTCCTGACCTCTCGTTTTTTTGTTTAGATAATGGATAACTTACAAAGCAAGTTTCCGGCTTTTTGCATACCTGATGCATACAGCCATTCTTTGACCTTATTACAAAGTTCATGAACTAAAAGAGGAGGGATCGCTAATTAAGCACATAGCCTATCATTATGCGGCCATCCATTGTTGGCGAAGAGCTGCATTGCCGTCACTTCTAAAGAGCGGCAAACCGCCATAATGTCCTCCCTGTAAGCCTCCTTTTGTAGCAATCTCCACGATCTGAACCAATATGTTCCCCGGAAGATAGCCTGCATAAAAGTAGTCCATGACCTTTTATTAAACACGATATCATTGCGGCACAACCAAATAGACCAAAGAATGGCTGCAACCCCAACAAGAAGAACTCCTTTGTTTTGAGTGCCAGTTGCTCCTATCCAACCATCCAAAATATGAGAAATACTAAGAGGTTGTGGAATACCCAAAGCAATATAAATAATACGCCAAACATTCTTAGCGAAGTGACACTGCAAAAAAAGGTGTTGTATAGTTTCATTCTGGTTACAGAAGCTACACTTTTGGTTTCCTCCCCAATTCTTCCTAGCAAGGTTATCTTTGGTGAGAGTAACACCACGGCCAAGGTACCAAAGGAAGATCTTGATTTTTAAAGGAAGCTTTAACTTCCAGAGGGTTTTTGCCTGGATGCAAACATCAGATGCCATTAGCTGTTCGTACATGGAACGGACTGAGAATTGTCCATTTCTATGTAGGGACCATCTAAAAATGTCCTGATTATTATTTAGATTAATGGTGATGAGTTTGTTCGCCATTCTTTCCCAAGCAATCAGCTTATCTCCTATAATCGCCCTCCGAAAGGAAAGATTGATTGGGTTTGAACCCATTACTTCCGCCACAGTGGCTTCTTTGTGGCGGACAATGTTGTATAGGATTGGATATTGTTCACTTAGTGGTTTATCATCCAACCAAGTGTCCTTCCAGAACCTTATTTGTTCTCCATTGTTAACCTGGAATTTCCCCAAATTTAGGAACTCCTGTTTGACTTTCATAAGTCCTGCCCAAAAGTGAGAGTCCTCCTGACCTCTCGTGCATGCAACAATGGCGTCCGCGCCGCCGGCGACGGCTGTCGACGGCCACGCCGCCTCACCGTCCTCTTCCTCGTCCCCGCCCGGCGAAGACCTGGAGCCCTCTATCTCGCGCGCCCGCATCCGCGACATCCTGGCGGGCGGCGCGGCCCTCGCCGGCGCGCGCGTGGTGGTGGGCGGGTGGATCCGGACGGGCCGGGAGCAGTGCCGCGGCGCGATGGCCTTCCTCAAGGTCACCGACGGGTCCTGCCTCGGCGCGCTGCAGCTCGTCGTCGACGCAGCCGCCGCCGCTCGGCTCGGCCGCCCGCTCGCGCGGCTCACGGCCGCGGGCACCTCCGTGCTCGTCGAGGGCGAGCTCCGGAAGCCGCCCGCCGGCGCCGGCGCCGAGGCCGTGGAGCTCCGCGTGGAGAGGGTGGTCGAGGTCGGCGAGGTCGACGCCGCCGCGTACCCGCTGCCCAAGGGCAGGATCGCGCTCGAGACGCTCCGGGACTTCGTCCACCTCCGTGCGCGCACCGACACGGTACATACAAAAGCCTTTTTTTTTCCCGTGTGTTTGCTTGCATGCTTAGAATTCAAGTTTCATCTTTTTTTTTATAGAATGATTCTTAGCTTGCGCCTTCGAGATTGTGATCGATCGAGCTCATTATTAGACGATTCGAATGTTTTTTCTGGATCGCGATTTGCACGTTTCTTAATTAGTGAGAAAACCATCCCGTTACAATATTTTGCAGATAGGCGCAGTGGCACGGATAAGACATCAGCTGGCCTGTGCAACACACAGATTCTTCGACGAGAACGGCTTTCTCTACGTCCAAACACCCATAATAACTACGAGCGATTGCGAGGGTGCCGGCGAGATGTTCCAGGTCACAACTCTGTTGAGCCAGGCCGATAAACTAGCAAAGGACCTGAAGTCTCGCCCACCGCCATCTGCAGCTGACATCGAGGCTGCCAAGGCCGTCCTAAAATCGAAAGCAGATGCAGTCACGCAGCTTAAAGCATCCAACGCCAGCGCCCAAGAGATCGCTCCCGCTGTCTCGGAGCTCAGGGCGGCGAAAGAGAGCCTTTCGAGATTGGAAGAGAGGTTGAAGCTGAAACCGGGAGTCCCTCTCAAGGAAGATGGGAGAGTTGCGTTTGAGAACGATTTCTTCAAGCGCCAAGCTTTCCTCACCGTGTCGGGGCAGCTTCAGGCTGAGACGTATGCATGTGCTCTCGGCAGTGTGTATACGTTTGGGCCGACGTTCCGGGCCGAGAACTCGCATACGTCGAGACATCTCGCGGAGTTCTGGATGGTTGAACCAGAGATCGCATTTGCAAACTTGCAGGTAATTTTAAATTAGGCGCTTCTTCTTGATTAACTGTGTAGTATCTTGCGACGTACTGCCGCTTAATTATCTGGGTTTGACTTTGATCTGCTGCTGACTTGTTTTATCACAGGATGATATGAACTGTGCGGAGAACTATGTGAAGTACCTTTGCAAGTGGTTACTTGAGCACTGCCGAGAAGATATAAAGTTCATTAGCGACAGATATGAGAGAGACGGTCGACATGATAGAACTGCGATTCAGCGCCTGGAGCTTGTTTGTTCAGAACCTTTTATACGTATTTCGTACACAATGGCTGTGGAGATCTTGGAAAATGTGGAAGGGCATGTGTTTGAGAACAAGGTTGAATGGGGAATGGATCTGGCATCTGAGCATGAAAGGTATGTGATTTGATTTGAATATATTACCTTGTTTGATCTGCAAACTGTAACTCCTTTTATATATGAAGGTATCTGACCGAGGAAGTATTTAAGAAGCCAGTTATCGTTTATAACTACCCCAAAACAAATAAAAGCATTTTATATGAGGCTCAATAACGATAACAAGACGGTGGCTGCTATGGATGTTCTCGTGCCACGGGTATGTGTATAAACTTATTCAGTCATGGCATTGTTGAATGTGTATCCTGATGTCTTCTTTCGTTGCTGGAACAACCTTTTTTTACCTAATTTCCCCCTGTTCATCAATGAAAAAGATGCTCAACCGTTAACTTCTACGAACAGCAGAATCTCAGCATGTTCTGGATAGCTGCATGACTAGAGCGGGGATCTCTTTTCTTTTGTTTCCCTTTCAAGATTGTGTAATCGATGCTTCATGTTTGAAGTGATCATTTAGATGAACATCTCTACCTATCTAAATCGCGTGCGTTCTCTCTCGCACGTGATTGGTCGGGATACTGTTGACCAATTTCCACCGTCAATTTCTCAGCGATGTCTCCTCCGCCGTCCATTGTTCCGTGTCCCAGCCAACCTCGCCGAGAAGCTTCGCGCGCTCTCGTCCGTCGCCGCCTCTCCACAGTGCCAATTGCGCCCGCACCTCACAGCACACACAGTATTCGGCGATATCGGCGGCAGCGCAGCTACAGGGGCATACTCTCTGGCGGCTGAGGCAGGGAGCAAGCTGCAGGAGAAGAGGGAGGAGCTGCGGCGTCATCTCGCGGAGGACGCCGACCGTTCCCGCGCGACTGTAGCTCCTTCCACGACTGCCGGCCCGCCTGTTACTCCCCGCTCGGCTGCCTACCTCTACCGTCTTCAGCGTAGCGGCCACCAAGTGGAATGTTCCTTGCTCTTGCTTAAAGATTTCGACTGTGCGCCATACACATGCTCTTGCTTGCTCGCACTAATGATATTCGACGATATGCGTGAGTAGTGGGGGCATGTCTGGTGCGACGCGGACAAGTTATATTTGGTTTTGAAACGACTTCAGATGCGTTGAACCAAATTCCCTACACCACGAACACCCATTCTCGCCACTCCACCAGCGAGGTCCACCCCTCTGCACTGCTCTATCTCATTTTTCTGCCCAAATCCCATTTTCTGTACGCTTCTCACCAATTTGCATCAGCACTGAATTCCACCACAAAATCCAAATACTAATATCTCCTCCAGCCTTTCTTTGAGCTTGTTGCAGGTTCTATTCACAACCGAAATAGCTACTTCTTCTCTGATCTGCGACCTCCAGGTCTTCTATGCCTTCTGCATGGAGGTGCTGTGCTGCTTCCTTTTGACTGCACTGATGCACACCACCAGGGGGGCAAAGAAACAGAGAAAGAGAGATATAAAAAAAAGAAGAAGAAGAGAAAGCACGAAGCAAAACAAAAGGAAAGGAAAAAAAAAATCTGCATCAGCTTCTCTTGGTAAGGACCCATCTTTATCAGGCTTAGATGACTTCTGAGTTTATTCATAGCAATAGCAAGCTGATATCGGTGAATATTGTGCCTGATTGCACCTTCCATGTTCTATATAATTCTATTTGCCTTCATAGATAAATGACATTGAGAAACATGAATATGTTTGCATGTACTCATGTCACGAATGCTCATATGGATTACGGAAACATTTTATGAACTTAGTGATGGATGATGACTAAACTGACATCACCAGGTATTCCCAAAAACATGGATCTGCATTTTCAAATCAGTAAATAAAATTCCTAACTCTGTCAAGATTTGGTATCCAGATTTATAACCTCACACACACTAATTACAGTTAACAAAACTGGCAGGTGTCTTATCAAATCTAGGTGTTTAGTCAACATTTACATTTTATCATTTTTCACCCTTATCTTTTGCCCAATCATTGAAGTTGTTGGTCAGATGCATTATGCATTTTTGTCCCAATATTCCCAGTGTTAGCATGTTCAATTGAATACACCACATATAGTCTAACCTTATTATGATAACGTAAATAATCTTACCATATGGACAATTTAATACTTAGTATGTATATAGCTCTGTCAAGAAAAATAGAAAAATATATTTCACTTTCCTGGTTCACCATGCTAACGCTCCTTAACCTGCATACATTGCTAATTGTATCCTAACTGTGATTAGTGCGACAAAGTAACCTATCTTTTCCATGTCGGGAAAACAACCCTCAAATGTCAGATTCATATATAAATGAAAAATTCTCTAGCTCAAACATTTCACCATTTCCACTTTTATGACCTCATTGACAGTGTACTGGAGAGATGATAAATCCATGGTAGCCTAAATTTTCATTGTCTGCAAAGCTTTGAATTGATCTGCAGAATAAAATTCCAATTTTACCTTATCTCTTTACAGCTACTAGAGTTCTTCTGGGGCGACGCTGCATAGCACTGACATCTCTCTTTTTTTTTCCCTGCAGCAGTAGCACTCTGCCGCGAGCCTGTCCGATCTGCTAGACACCATCTAACGCATTTGCATGGATATTCACTACTTCATCTTGGCCACAGGACTTCTCAGTGCTGCACATATTTGTTCCTCCTTACCTCCGTATAATGCTTCTCAATGTACAGGATCTTCACTAACGCATATGGATTTACCATGGCTGTCGCCATCAATTGGTTATGCATCATTTCGTTCTTCATGTTATGCTTGCCCAATAGCTTATAGCCATAAATTATGCATATATGCATTGAGAGGAAAGAAAAACTCTGAAGTCTATCATTTTGGATATATATGTAAAGAACTTGAAATTATTTTCCTATGATGAGTTTATATATTTTATCTAAAAGCATAACAAAGATCAAAACAAGAGTAACAACAGGGTGCTCCACCACAAGAGCAACATACGCGCGGCAAACGACGCGCGAGTTTTTCTAGTGTCCTATCTATTTTGAATTTCATCACTCTGTACCATAATCCTTGATGCATACTTATTTACAGAAATTTTTGCTATAGGTTGGTGAATTGATCGGTGGAAGCCAAAGGAGGAGCGTCTAGATGTACTTAAACAGAGGTACCGGTCTGCTTGTTTTTGTCGTTAGATGTCACTATTTGGGTTTTATTCTTTCCATTGGTTTATTGATAAGGAAGGTCATTACCGGTACAACATTTCTTCCGACAGTTCGGTCGTGCATTTCTCTCTCTTGCAGTTCTGACATGAACAAAAAAACAGTCAAACTGAACCCAGTTTGTAATTAATATCTTGGTCTGCAGGATACTGGATGGCGGATTGCCCCTGGAACCGTACGAGTGGTACTTGGACCTTCGGCGATTCGGATCGGTGAAGCACAGTGGTTTCGGCATGGGCTTTGAAAGGATGATCCTCTTCGCCACTGGCCTCGACAACATCAGAGATGTCATCCCGTTCCCAAGATACCCTGGCCGGGCTGATCTTTAAAATTCGTCACAAGTGATTTTCACCGTTAGGCTTGGCTGGCGTGCCTGGTCAGCAGTTGCAGGACGAGTGTACGCTACGACTAGAGCATTGTTGGATAAAATTGTAGTCAGCGCCCACACACTTTTCTCCGAAAACTTCCCGATTACCGATTGTTTTGTGTGGTACCTTTCGTAACTTGGTCGTCGATCTCACACAGCTGGTCTTAGGTTGTCGTTCCAAAATGATCTTTTCTTTTTTCCCTAGTCGTAAATATATTAAACAAGTTGCACGGTTCATGACATTTCTTATGTGGGCCGGCGGGGTCGCCGTTCGTGGCGCGCGGCTGCCGTGCGTGAAAGCGGCGGTTGATGTTGTCGCGCCGAAACGAATGCCAGCCCTGACGATCCGTTGAGTGTAACAGCAACGCACATGCACTCGGTTGATGTGACGCTAGGTAAAATCGTGAAAAATCTCCGCTGCCGGACGAGGGATTTAGGACCTGGTGACGCGACGAATTGCTTGCTTTGTTAATGATATTAGTTCGCCGCATAGCTGTTGTCGACAAGAAAGGCGAGAGAAAACATTTGCCGAGGGGGGTGACGGGAATTTCCGCGTTGCGACCCCGACGACGAACGAGCGGCGAGCGCGCGCCTCAGAGCGATCGAAGCGGAGCCATGACGAAATTTCCACGGCGTGGTTCATGCGCTTGTTATTGTTTCGGTCGGATGAACGGCTCCACGGCGCATCAGCAATGGCCGGGGTTTTTTTTTTTTCTGGGTTCGGTCCACTCCAGGATCAGAGATCAATGACGAGAGGAGCGACGTCATCAGGATCGTTGGTTTTATTCAGGGGCCGGCAGCACGAGGGCGGGGCGGGTGAAGGTTCGCAAGTCGTCGTGCCGGCCAGCCCAGCCCACTCGCCGCACTGGCAGTAGGGCCCCATGAGAGTCAATGAGCTACTTACGGACGCCAGCAATGGCGTCAGGCGTTCCTTCACACCGAAGCCGGCAAATCCCGTTGACCTCGGACAACCCCCTACGCAAGCAATTACCAAGAGCAAACAAAGCCGCATAACAACAGCTTGTTCCCAAAAAAGGGACGGAAAAGAAAGAAAAAAAAAAGCCGCTTAACAGCTTCTAGCACTTCGTCGCCATGCCTCTCTCTGGTGAAGTTATAAATAGCAGCGACGGAGCACGCAACCATTCGAACAAGCCTAATAATTAGACAAGCGAATGGTCGCATCGCAGCACGCGCCCACACACGAGACAAGCCTAATAATTATTTGCAGGCAAAGCAGCAGCCGGGGGCCCACCTCATGCCAAACTCCTTCTCTTCCCACCTACACCGGTGGCCCACAATTGCATAGGAGCTCGTGTCCAGACCGTCGCTCGCTGCCGCGACAAACTCCTTCTCTCTCCTCGTTTCTCTTTCCTCCGCGTCAGAAAAAGCTGACAAAAATCGTCGGTAAGACAACCGTTGGCCTTGCTCTCAGACCACAGCTCGGAGACCAAAGAAACCACTTGAGCAGAGCAGAGCAGAGCACGCGTCGGTTCAGACTGCATCTCTGAGATCGAAGTACTACCTCCGTCCCATAATAGTTGTCGCTGTTGACTTCTGATCATCACGTTTGACCGTTTGTCTTATTCAAAAATTTTTTGCAAGGATTAAAACAAATATGTCATGATTAAATTAATAATGATGATAAAACATGTGATGATCAAATAATTAATGTTTGCACGAAAAATTTAAATAAGACGAATGGTCAAAATCGACAATCAAAAGTCAACAGCGACAACTATTTTGGGACGGAGGTAGCAAGCACTCGAGCAGAGCAGAGCAGCGCGATGGCTGAAGCAAGGAAGCCGGTGAAGCTGTACGGGTGGGCGATCTCGCCGTTCGTGTCGCGCGCGCTGCTGGCCCTGGAGGAGGCCGGCGTCAACTACGACCTCGTCCCCATGAGCCGCGCCGCCGGCGACCACCGCCGCCCGGAGCACCTCGCCAGAAACGTACGTATCAGCTTCTCGTTCCCCTTCGTCTTCTTGATTAATTACTACTAACACGTGTGACTGACTGACTACTTGTCCTGTGCTTTGCATATAACGGCAGCCGTTCGGTCAGGTGCCCGTTCTCGAGGACGGCGACCTCACGCTCTTCGGTAAGCTACTCTTGCAGCTTTCGCATCGTCCGTTCGATTCAATTAAATTCAGATACACGAAGAAGATCGACGGCCATGAATGAGATTCTAAACATACACCCTTCTTTTCTTTCAGAGTCCCGCGCGATCGCGAGGCACGTCCTCCGCAAGCACAAGCCGGACCTCCTGGGCGGCGACGACCTCGAACGGTCCGCCATGGTGGACGTGTGGCTGGAGGTGGAGGCGCACCAGTTCAGCCCGGCGGCGGGCCCCGTCGTCATCGAGTGCGTGTTCGCGCCGCTCCTCGGCCGCGCGCGCGACCAGGACGCCATCGACGCCAGCCTCGCCAAGCTCCGCCGCGTGTTCCAGGTCTACGAGGCGCGCCTCGCGGCCGGGCACCGGTTCCTCGCGGGCGGCGACGGCGTCAGCCTCGCCGACCTCAGCCACTTCACCGTCATGCACTACCTCGTGGCGGGCACCGAGTATGGCCCCGAGCTGCTGGCGGAGGTGCCGAGGGTCAAGGCGTGGTGGGAGGAGCTCGCCGCGCGCCCCGCGGCGAAGAAGGTGGCCGCGTTCATGCCGACGGAGTTCGGGGCGGACGGTGCCAAGAAAGCGGAGTGATCGATCGGTGATGGGATGCGCTGTGTGCTTATTTACTAGTTTCTGATGATGATGATCGAGTCGAGTGTGTTTTGTGTGCTTCTTCTTGTTTTATTCGCTTTTTTATTATTGTAACTCTCGTCGGGAATCAAATATCAAACAGAGTGTCAGATGATGGGATGCGCTGTGCTGTGCTTGTTAGTTCCTGATTATCAATTCCGCCGGCCGGGACTCGGCCCCTTTTTCTCCGACGTGGTCTTGGACTCCGAGTCGAAGCAGACAGGGAGGGGAGCGACGCGCGCGCCGTCAAAGTCGGAGCAGCGGTGCAGCACCCAGTCGTCGCGTCCACGATGAGCAACGCGAATTTGTTCGCGCGTGTCATGGACGTTCCGTTGGAGAAAGTCCCGCCCTCACTATGGCGAGCGTATTAAAGTGAGAGCAATGTACACGGAAAAACGCAGCCCTGCACAAAATCCACTTAAGCATTGTCTTCCACATTCCGCCATCCGGAGTTCGCCGTGATCATCGCCGGCAGATTGCTGACAACGAACAATAGAGTTTGAGAGGACACAGCGGTGGTGTTCGTTTCTTTAGGCCTAATTTTAGTCTTACTAGAATATTGTCATTTAGAGGTATTGAATAAAGTCTAATTACAAAATATTTTTACAGATGTGTGCTAATTTACGAGATGAATCTAATGAGCCTAATTAATCTATATTTTACTACCGTGATGCTACAGTAACTATCGTCTAATCACGATTTAATTACTCTCATTAGACTCGTCTCGCTACTTAGCAGAAATCTGGCATCCATTCACCTAACCCGGCGGATCACGTTGACCGCAACCCACCCCTACGCACGCAAGCAATGGCGTCAGCTAGCTTACCAAGCCGCATAACATAACGCAGCAGTTCTGAGATCAAGAAGCACAAGCACTCAAGCGGAGCGGAGCCGAGCAGAGCGATATGGCGGCGGCTGGTAGTAAGCCGGTGAAGCTGTACGGGTGGGCGGTCTCGCCGTTCGTGGCGCGCGCGCTGCTCAGCCTGGAGGAGGCCGACGTCGACTACGAGCTCGTCCCCATGAACCCCGACGCCGGCGACCACCGCCGCCCCGAGCACCTCGCCAGGAACGTACGTATCCCACTGCCGCCGGCGAACCACTCTATCAGCTCCTTAATTATTCCCTCGTCTTCGTGATCGCCACTTGTGACGTGACGTGACTGTCGATCCTCTTGTGCTTTGCAGCCGTTCGGGCAGGTGCCGGTTCTGGAAGACGGTGACCTCACGCTCTTTGGTAATTAAGCTCCCTTTTTGATTTGATCCTTTTAGAAGCTAGTTTGACTAATTAAAATCAGTGGCATCGATCGACTCAAATACAGATAAAAAAGAATTGAGGTATCCATTTTTTTTCTGCAGAATCCCGCGCAATAGCGAGGCATGTCCTCCGCAAGCACAAGCCGGAGCTCTTGGGCGTTGGCGGCGACCTGGAGCGGTCTGTGGCAGTGGACGTGTGGCTGGAGGTGGAAGCACACCAGTTCCACCCGCCCGCGGTCGCCATCGTGAGCGAGTGCATCGCCGCGCCGCTCAGAGGTCGCGCGCGTGACCAGGCTGTAGTTGATGAGAATGTCGGGAAGCTCCGGGCCGTGCTCGAGGTCTATGAGGCGCGGCTGGGGCGCCACCGTTACCTGGCCGGGGACGATGTCAGCCTCGCAGACCTCAACCACTTCACCTTGATGCACTACTTCATGAGCACCGAGTATGGCCCTGCGTTGGTGGGGCCATTGCCGAGGGTGAAAGCGTGGTGGGAGGAGCTCGCCGCGCGGCCGGCGGCAAGGAAGGTCGCCGCGTTCATGCCGCTAAATTTCGGGGCGGACAAGAAACACGAGTGATCTACGATGAATGTGTTATGCTTAAATTTTTGACGACCTATGCTCTGTCGTTTGTACCTCGGTGTGCTCTGTTTTGAGTCATTTTCCCCACTTTTTGTTGTATCTCAAGAATATCACAAGTTTGGGAGGTTAATCAAATGAAGTGTTGTGATTCAACGATCCATTGTCGTTTCAGTTGGAGAATAATAAAACGTTTCCTTTTTGGTCGACATGGATTTCAGATGTCAAATGTGACCAGGGCGTGTTATCAATGCCACTAGCTAATTGCCGGAGTTAGTGATTTGGTTTTTGAGGCCCCTGTGGCCGTTCTTAGGAGTTAGTGAATTCTAACACTTTTCCCCGTATTATCAGATTTGTAACAGAGTTAGTGAATTCTAACACTTTTCCTCGTATTATCAGATTTGTAACAGAAGGTATATAGGATATTCTTCATTGTGAGGATTCAGTCACAACTCACAAGTGAGGATGCTGCGATTTAGGGGTGAGGAACATGCGGGAAATTGATATGGCATTTGGGGGAATCCAGATTGATTCTTCTTTACTTCATCGTGCTCATTTTCAGGTTACTGTTGGAGGCTTAACTGCTAGTACAATCGTGGTTACTTCCTCGTACTCCCAACTAATTCAGTCGTGGTGTTTCTGTGGCTAGCTTTTTAGTTGCACGTCACAATTCGCCACAGCAAAGGTTCCACGTTTGATTGGTGCGTAGGGCTATGACGGCTATAGTTTTTCTTCACCATTTCTGGTGGTGAGTGTGGCGTTGAGAAAGAAAATGTTGTATAATGCCACACCTTTGGCGCTGTCACAGGATGGCGTGCAACCAAGCGGCACTTCTTTTAGTTCATAAAGGTGATTCTTTGTCACGTTGGTAGACAAAGAATATGTATAACTTGTCCATTTCATGTGTAATACTTTATTATCACCGTAAAAATGTGTCATATTTTATTCTTGATTTTTTTGTTACGCTAGATTTCTAAGAAAATATTGTATTAGCACAATAAAATGTTGTATGGATAAACCTTCCATTTACCTGGGCCGTCGTCCCGGTTCAGCCCAAGCCCGCATCCATTCTTCCCATCTCCGTCGTCGCCAACTCCGGCGGCGCATCCAGCATCCGTGGTTCCCACGGTGAAAGCTTGCCTCCAAAGAGAACGCTGTTTCTTTTTAGCACCTACAAATCGCTCCGCGTTTCCCGGTCCTGCGGCATCCCCACTTGCCAGCTCCAATCGACCCTCCCGATTCCTCCATTTCCGCCGCCACCAAGACTCTAGGCGGGGAGGAACCACGGAGTTAGCTGCCGCCGTGAATAGAAGAAGGCGGCCTCGGCTTCCCTGATTCAGGATTCATGGGCGTCGTCACTCGCGCTCAAGCGAAGGCGATGAAATTGGAGGGATTGCGTAGCCAAGAACCGCCGCCTGGCAGCGGGGGCCCTGATCTGATCAGCCTCCTACCGGACGAGGTCCTCGGCACCATCATTTCCCTCCTCTCCACCAAGGAAGGTTCCCGCACGCAGATCCTCTCCTCGCGGTGGCGCCCCCTCTGGCGCTCCGCCCCGCTTAACCTCGAGTACAGTGGCAGAAGCCTGACGGCGGACGTCGTCTCTCGCATCCTTTCCCACCACCATGGCGGCGCTCGCCGTTTCGACGTATCCTACACGTTCGTCTCCGACCTTCCCGCTTTCTTGGACGGCTGGCTCCTGTCCCCAGCACTAGAGAACCTTCAGGAACTCGAGTTCTGCTACAGCCCTTCGGTTTCACCAAGCCCTTTGATGCCGCGTTCCGCACTGCGCTTCTCCCCCTCCGCGTAGCCGAGTTCGGTTGCTGCCAGTTCCCAGATGACGCCGAGCACCAGCTTCACTTCCCCAACCTTGAGCGCCTGGCACTTCGATCTGTTACCATTTCAGAAGACTCCTTGCATGCCATGCTCGCCGGCTGCCCAGTTCTACACAAATGGGAGCTCAATTACTGCTCCGAGGCTTCGCCAAGGCCGCTGATGCCACATTCTGCCCTGGGTTTCTCCTCCACCCTCCGCGTTGCCAGTTTCGGCAATTGCCAATTTCCGGACGTCGCTGCACACCAAGCCCATTTCCCTAACCTTCAGCAACTTTCACTTAGTGGGGTCAGCATCTCGGAAGACTCCTTGCACGCCATGGTCGCTGGCTGCCCTGCTCTGACCTGCCTGTTACTGTTTTATTGCTCTGACTTCCTTCAATTTAGGATCAGCTCCCTGAGACTTAAGTGTGTTCAGATGGCTTTTGGTCGCTCAAATACAATCAGGCTTGAGGAACTCATTGTTGAAAATGCACCTTGTCTACAGATACTTGACCACCGTGGACCGTATGAAGATAACATGCGCATCTCAATAATTTCAGCACCGAAGTTGAAGATCCTGGGCCGCCTCACTGATAACATGTCTGGACTGGAGCTTGGTTCCACTGTTTTAACGGTACACATGGCTTTCTTTGTTGTCACTGTCATCACTTCTTACAATTATATTGTTCGTTTTCTGTTATGCTCTGAACATTCTTCATCTATACATTATTCAGGGACTGCACGCTGGAAGAATTTCAACAATGATGCGCAATGTGAAGGTTTTAGCCCTCAGACTCAATAGTCTTCATCTGGATGTAGTTATTGGCTTGATGAAATGCTTTCCCTGCCTGGAGAAGTTGTACATCAAGGTTTTTCCTCTTTTTGTTCATTCTTAAATATTTCTTTGCATTTATAGTATTGTATCTTTGTTGTTATGAAGGTAGGTTTAATTGTTCTTCATGATTTTCTATCTTTGTCAGACATATTTAAGAGACACTGAAGACATGCGGCCTCTTAACTCCCATGAGCGTATTGAGTGCCTTGATCTCCATCTAAGAAATTACGGATTAGTTATTATCATGGCACCAAGTCTCATGTAGACTTTGCCAAGTTCTTTGTATTAAATGCAAGAGTGCTAGAGTCGATGGTGCTTGATGTTGAGCCTCATAAGAGAGATGATTATTGGATTGAAATTCATCAAAGTCAGCTCCAGCTAGAGAATTGGGCTTCTATTGGTGCTCAATTGGAAATCACTTCTGATGATTGTTTCACTATCTGAATGAGACTCATGAGTATTCAGAGCCCTTTTATAGATTATGAAATGGGCCTATTCATCATTGAGAGGCTACTCATCTGTCTGATGTTGTGTTGCATCCAAACTGGCCCAGTTCTCTTGCTTGTAATATTTTGAAATTTGCAGTTTCGTTGAACGTTGTAATTTTCAACTGTATGTGACCTGTCGTTACTTTCATTTCCAGTGAGAAAGCAAGAGAAATCAAATACCTGAGGTTGTCATTTTGATTTACTATCTTATCTTATACTGGCTGAATAATCATGAGACACAATGGTCATAAACTCATGTGCACCAGAGTTGTGTTCGCTCTGTGCGACCTTCTCAGTATGTTCTGTAGATGCTACATACTGGATGCTGAACTTGCTTCACATTCTACATAATACGCAAAATCATAATCTAAATGTTTGAATTGCGCCTCCTCACTTTATTCTGCAACATATATCCATCTGAAAGACATGTGAAGTGTGTTCTTGAGTTATTGGGTGTGTTTAGTTGCTGACCATTATGAATTTCAGTAAATTAATAAACATACTAAGACATGATGCAGCTCTCTGATGCCTCACTTGTACCATCAGAAACTGTTGCTTAAACAGATTATTCTCATGCAATCCTTTTATATATGACCAATTTAAGTCACAGTCTCTTAACGGTTTAGACTTTTACAGTGTTAGATGAATAAACGTTTTTTTTTTGGGAAGGATATTCGCCCACCAGGGGCGATGAATAAACGTTGAATGCGCTACACCTTTTGCACTATGCAATGTAGTAGTATCAAACTTATCAAAACGAAGAAGTGACGTGAGTTATCCAGCAGCGCTGACTGTCTGCAGCGTGAGAGTTTCGTGGCCGCAAGATGAACAGCTCAGCCCTGAATGATTAAAGAACCGAAACAACAATTTGACGACACCTACCCGTACCTTCCTCCAAACTTCTCTGCAGCTGCTGCTAATCGCCAAATGGCAAAGCATATATAGTACTGAGCAGACATAGAAGAGCAGAGCACCAGCAGCACAAGAAGACGGCGTAGTGAGAAAGAGATGGAGGGTGCTGCTGTGAAGGTGTACGGCGTGGCGGCGTCGCCGTTCGTGGCGACGGTGCTGGTGTGCCTGGAGGAGGTCGGCGTCGCGTACGAGGTCATCCCCGTCGACTTGGCGGCGCGCGAGGAGAAGGCACCGCCCCACCTCGCCCGCAACGTGCGTACGCTGAATCTCCCGGCCGCCAGACCTGTTAATTAGTAATTAACCTTCTTCTCCGTAATTCTAATAAGCGATAGATGACCGATCGATTTCGATTTGCGCCTCGCAGCCGCTCGGCAAGATCCCGGCCTTCGAGGACGGCGACCTCATGCTCTTCGGTAAGCTAGCATCGACGATGTCTTTGCTCTAGCCATAATTACCAACTAACTGTTCATCGGTTTTGTTTGTCCAACGAAAACGAAAACTTCGTCCTCTGGCCAGAATCGCGCGGTACGTGCTCCGCAAGTAGAGCACCGCCGCCCTTCTCCCACATCGTGCGCCCGTGCGTGACCAAGCCGTACGCACGTTTTAAGACGGTTGTCAAAGAAAGATTTGGGTGGGTTGCTTGGAACCCAGATTTCTAATGCTAGTTTCTAGTTTTCTCGCTAGTTTGCCCAAAAAGCTAATTTTAGCTAGGTTGGTCTAGCCTTTTGGTTTCTTAAAAACTGTGTGATTTTATAAACGGGACCAAAAGCTCCCCTTAGAGCATCACCAACAGACTAGCCAAAAGAAATTTCTAAATTTCCTGATTTTAGCCATTATCTAAAATAGAATTCCTCCTAAATTGGTTGAGGAATCCAACAGGCTATCTAAACAAATCACCACTTTATTTTCAAACTTGCCACGTCAGGACGCTGTTGCCTTTGTTTTCCTCCTGCCACCGATCGCCTTGATCTATTCTGGCAGGTGCCGTTGGCCACAGCCGCCGCTAGCGTCTTGCGGAGGCACGACGCGCTGATCTGGACAAGGTCCTGCCGTCTGGACGAGCCCTTCGACACCCTCCGCAAGCGAGCGCGAAGTCTTGGCACGACGAAGGCTGTCGGGACGGTGGTGGCGGAGTATGTGGGGGAAGGGAATGCAGGGGGGTTGTACGCGAGGGTGGAGGCGCTGGAGGCGGACAGGATGGCGATGCGGAGGGAGCTCGCAGTGCTGCGGGCAGAGAGGGCGCAGCTGGTGATGGCCAGGGAGATGGCGCGGAGGTTGTGCTGGGAGATGGTTGCCGAGCAGAGGGCCATTGTGAAGAAGACGGCAGCTCCAGCTGGCCGCTTCTCTGTGTTGGGGATCTGCAAGGTATATGTTTGGCTAATAATCGATTCACTAAATTTAGCAAATTTAGAGAATTGAGTCACATTGCAAAAACAGGTCTCGTAGGAAGAATTTTCTGGTGCCTTCGATGAAATTTAATGTGGACTTGCTGGTTGGGTGATCTAATTAGATTCTTGACATTTCTATGGTGGAAAGCGCTTTGTAATTAAAGCTTGGTGCCTTTGATGAAATAATCTTATGTTAGAATTTGGTGAACTACTAGTAAAGAAGAAAGTTAGCAGATGTCCAGATTAAATAAAATTAGTATGTTTGAGATAATCGTAGGCTTGCTGATGATGGACTCCATGGTCAATCTTCTGATCTCTTTTTAGCGATTTCACATTTGTAGTTAGATTGGTAGGCTGAACTTACTTTGTCAAAGACTTTGAAGCATTGAGTAGAGACCTTGGACTCAACATTTTGGATTGGTATTTTTTTGGCAGACTTAATACAACATCAACATTGACATTTCAAATATTTTGCAGTTTTTCTATAGCTGTTTATGGCATAAGAAAGTGGCATGTACCTTCTTTTGGGAAAAGAGGAACATATTATTCTATCCCATTTTCTTATTTTCACAATTCTGTTGTTGGTCAGTTTCTTTACACACTCACAACTCACTAGCTTTCATATTCTTTTTTTTTTGACAGAACAGCTTTCATGTTCTTTTTTTTTGACAGAACAGGTTTCATATTCTTTTCCAATATGTGTGTTGCAGTTGGTGTTTTTCATATCATATCCCTTGATGTGGTTGTAGTTTAATTTAATATCTTCTCACTTTGAGTTTACAAGAATGTTGCTTGAGTTGTGCGGAAGGCATAAACATGCAATTATATTGTATGGTTCTACCTCATGTGCATAACTTGCAATTCAGTAAAGATCCATTCATTATGTCCATACTTGAATTATTAGGCAACGGAGTGTTTCCAGAATATTCTCCATTGTTATTACAACTGTGTAGGTAATGTGTAAACCAAGGGAGCTCAATTACTGAAGTTAAGAAACATTCTCGGAATACTGTTGCGGCAATTTGAGCTAAATTTTTGTGAACATTTCATTTGTTTCCATTATTTTTCTTCAATTTTTTGTTATACGTGGCATAACCATGAGTATCAATATGCGGAATGTTGGGCTGTGTATAAAGGCCCAAGAGTCCATGTATTATGTACCATACATATATATGTACCTCAAGTGAATGAAGAGAGATGTGTTCCAGAAATTCCCAAGCTCCACATGGTGTCAGAGCCAAGTCGAGAGGCGGCGACGGAATGGCGACGGCGGGAACTAGCTGCCGGTGACCGGCGGTGAAGAGAGAGCTGCGGAGGTGGTGAGCTGCGGCCGGAGCAGCAGGCGACGGGCGAGCAGGGAGCTACGGCAGGAGCAGAGGGGCGTGCGTCAGGAAGCTGGGGCGAGTGGCCACGGCGGCCGTGGAGCAGGCAGCTCGAAGGGAAGAGTGCGGCTGAGGTGCTGGTCTTGCTGGACGGTGAAAGCAGGTGGACCAGAGTAGCAGCTGTGTATTGCGGTGTCTAGCAGGTAGCAGCAATCGATTGAGGAGCTGTGCGGTTGGTGCTGCTACAGCAGAAGAAAGAAGCAGAGCTTGGTGTGAAAGAAGACGTCCTGCCCTGAGATTTTTTTAAGCCTGATTTGGCACAGCAGTGAACTCAAATCGGTGGGATAGAGGTCTAATTGGAAGCTGCTTGTGGGGATTGGTGGCAAGCAGCAGTAATTCTTGGTTTTTGGCAGGCGGTGCTTCAATTGGGCCTGAGCAGAGGACAACGAGCTGCAGTGGTGTGGTGCCTTGCAGAGGCTTGCGGAAGAGAAGAGGAGGTGTTCAGCTCACTTGATTTGGCGACTAGTGGTGAATTCGAGTGGATTTGCTTTGATTTCTTACTAGCCTGTTTGCACGGAAGAAGGTACTAGCTGCTGCTAATTCTTAAGTGCAAGCAGTCTGGTCTTGTCTCGTGCTGCTGGCTGCAAGAATGGGGGAAATTCAAGGTAGCAAGCAGAACCAAACAATGAAAGAGAGCATAGCAATTGAAAAGTTGTTTGAGAAGTTGGCTGAAATCCTCACAACAAACCAACTTGAGATGGTGGGACAGTTATTTTTGGCCAAGAGTGCAGAACAAAAGTCAAATACAAGGGAATTGACAGAAAACAAGACAATCCTCGGTAATCTTGTCAACCTTGCTCATCCTAACAAAGGTACATCTCTTGCAAATTGGATACTAGACTCAGGTGCATCTAAGCATGTGACGGGTACATTAAGTGAATTTACATCGTATAATCCTTTTGCTCATACGCGAAAAGAAACTATTCAAACTGCCGACGGAACTGCTCAACCTATTAACGGTGTGGGCACAGTTCAATGCACTCCATTAATTACATTATCGTCGGTTTTATATGTTCCTTCCTTTCCTGTTAATCTAGTATCCCTGAGTGCTTTGGTGGATCATATGGATTGTCGTGTTACTCTCGATCGAGACAATTGCTTAATTGAGGACAGGAGGACGGGAAGAATGCTCGGTAGTGGCATAAGGCGGAATGGCCTATGGTTCTTGGATAGAAGAGCATATAAGTCTGAGTGTTCTGCTTTGACTGTTACTGCAACTAAAGAAGAAATTAAGGTGATGCTCCAACATTGTCGGTTGGGTCATCTGTCTTTTGACACTATGAGCAAAGTATTTCCTGATATTATGAGCAAAGTGGATAAGAATAAACTGGTGTGTGATGCATGCGAGTACGGGAAGCATACCAGATCATCCTACGTGAGCAGAGGACTTCGAAGCACATCACCCTTTTATTTAGTCCACTCTGATGTGTGGACATCCCCTGTGATATCTGTGAGTGGAATGAAGTATTTTGTGACATTTATAGATTGCCACTCCCGCATGACTTGGATATATCTTATGAGACATAAAAGTGAGGTGCTCAAATGCTTCAAGGACTTCTATGCATGTGTTAAAAATCAGTTCAATACACAAGTCAAAATTATTAGGACTGATAATGGGACAGAGTATATAAACAACGAATTTAGTAGTTTTCTTTCGATGGAAGGAATACTACATCAAACTTCTTGCCCTGACACACCTCCACAAAATGGAGTAGCTGAGCGGAAGAATCGACATATACTGGAGGTAGCCCGATCACTAATGTATACTATGAATGTGCCAAAATTTTTATGGAGTGAAGCGGTGATGACATCGGTTTATTTGATCAATCGCACACCTTCAAGGTTGCTTGGGTGGAAAACTCCTTATGAGATGTTAAGAGGAGTGAATGAGTTTGTTGTTCCACCGAAAGTATTTGGGTGCACTTGCTTTGTCAGGGACCATAGGCCTTCAGTTGGTAAGTTGGATCCGCGAGCAGTTAAATGCATATTTGTGGGTTACTCATCAAGTCAAAAAGGGTATAAGTGTTGGTGCCCCACTGAAAGACGTTTATTTGTGAGTATGGATGTTACATTCAGAGAATCTGATCCTTTTTATGGAGAAAAGACAGATTTGAGTTCTTTGTTCACTGATCTTGATCCTCGTAGCATGGATGGTGATGAGCAAGAGGGGAGAATGGTGATGGTGATGAGAAAGAGGGGGGAATGGTGATGTGCAAGGTAGCTTAAGTGAGCAACAACCTAGGAAGATGGACGTGGTGATTAGTGGTTTTATTCCCAAACCAAAGGGAGTGGAGGTAGTGCCTGGTTCAGCATCTTCTAGGGAAGAAAGCTTGATGGGTGAGAGGTGGAAGAACATAGTGTATACTAGAAAAAAATTCAGATCTACAGAGGCGGTTCCGTCATCTTCTAAGGAGGTTACAAAGGCGGTTCCATCATCAGCCCCAGAACAATGTCCATCAGCAATAGTGTCTAACAATGGACGAGAAGTGGTAGATGTCTCATCATCCTCTGATGCTGAAATTGAAAGCCCCTTGCCAGACGATCAATCCATTGTGGTACGGAAAAGTACTCGAGCTAATGCGGGAGTGCCTCCTCCAAGGTATGGATACGAGGAAGACATTAGTAACTATGTCTCTTATGCATCCTTATCGGTTTCATATAGAACTTTTGTTGCATCATTGCAATCTGTTGTTATTCCTAAAGACTGGAAAGAAGCAAAACATGATCCTAAATGGCAAGAAGCTATGATGGAGGAGTTGAGGGCTCTTGAAAAGAATAAAACGTGGGATCTGGTAAAACTACCTGAGGGAAAGAAAGCAGTTAGTTGCAAATGGGTCTTCACAGTAAAGCAAACTCCTGAAGGTAAGGTGGAAAGATATAAAGCTCGACTAGTTGCAAGAGGATATAGCCAAACATATGGCATTGACTATGATGAGACATTTGCCCCGGTGGCGAAGATGAGTACAGTGAGAATTCTGATGTCTTGTGCGGCAAATTTTGGATGGCCTTTGTATCAGCTGGATGTAAAAAATGCCTTCTTACATGGTGAGCTCCAGGAAGAGGTGTACATGGAAATTCCACCTGGTTTTCCTAAACCCGATGCAGTTGGTAAGGTATGCAGACTGAGGAAGTCTTTGTATGGTCTTAAGCAATCTCCACGTGCGTGGTTTGACAGGTTTAAACGTGCACTATGTGCTATGGAATACAAGCAGTGCAATGGAGATCATACTGTTTTCTACAGACATTCGGGGCGTAAAATCACGGTGTTGGCTGTATATGTGGATGATATCATCATTACTGGTGATGATGAAGTGGAGATCAAACGTCTTAAAGAGAACCTGAGCAAAGAATTTGAAGTAAAAGACCTTGGTGCACTTAGATACTTTCTTGGTATTGAGATTGCTCGATCTCCAAAAGGCATAGTCCTCTCACAGAGAAAGTATGCTCTGGACTTACTCACAGAGACTGGCATGCTTGGATGTCGACCTGCATCGACACCTATTGATCCAAACCATAAACTATGTGCTGAATCTGGTGATCCAGTGAACAAGGAAAGATATCAGAGATTGGTTGGGAGGCTTATCTATTTATGCCATACAAGGCCTGATATCTCATATGCTGTTAGTGTTGTAAGCAGATATATGCATGATCCTAGAACTGGACATCTTGATGCTGTTTATCGCATACTACGATATTTGAAGAGTAGTCCTGGAAAGGGAATTATTTTCAAGAGCCATGGTCATTTGAAAGTGGAGGGTTATTGTGATGCTGATTGGGCTAATTGTCTTGATGATAGGAGATCAACTTCAGGATATTGTGTCTTTCTAGGAGGAAACTTGGTATCATGGAGAAGCAAGAAGCAAGCAGTTGTCTCTCGTTCAACTGCGGAAGCAGAGTATAGAGCCATGTCGCTTGTGCTATGTGAGATGTTATGGATAAGGAATCTTCTATCGGAGCTGAATGTTCTCAGAAAAGGTCCTTTGAAACTTTGGTGTGATAACAAGTCGGCTATTAATATAGCTAACAATCCTGTTCAGCATGATAGAACCAAACATGTGGAGATTGATCGGTTCTTCATCAAAGAAAAGTTAGATGGTGGTGTATTAGAGTTGAATCATGTAAACTCGAGTGGTCAAATAGCTGATTGTTTAACTAAGGGTTTAGGAGTAAAAGAGTGTGATATGGCGTGTAACAAGATGGGGATGATATATATATATATCGCCCATCTTGAGGGGGAGTGTTGGGCTGTGTATAAAGGCCCAAGAACCCATGTATTATGTACCATGGATATATATGTACCTCAAGTGAATGAAGAGAGATGTGTTCCAGAAAATTCCCAAGCTCCACACGGAAACAATAAAATTGTTTTATGTGCTATCTGAGCGCCATTTCGATGAAAAGATGACGGAAAGTTTGAGAATAAGGAACAAAAGAAAAACAACATTTTTCAGTTGTTCTGTGTGCAAACTTTTAGCTGACCCTTCTTCTATTCTGATTTTTCTTTTATCTGAATCGATCTACGACTGAAGTTGTTACATATACATCATTTACCCTTGAGTGAACTGACGGTTTTCTTTATTTGTTTTCTGCAGTGGGTGCTCTCAATACTCTTTTGGAGGAATAGAAGTACTACAGCCAAGTATGTTTGTATATGATGGCTTTATTGTGGCCTATGATGGCCCTTTCCCGTCTGGAGTGAAACTGAACTGCTGCTATGAATATTTCATAGGTATGCCTTTGGTCTGTCGACTACTTTCCTTGGCCTCCTGCTGCTTCTCCACAGATCCACAATGTTCAGCCCCTGGCGACGCTTGCCAAGGCCACAAAGATGATATGACATCCATCAGTAGACATCTGTGAATTCTGCGCTTCAAATGATCGTCTGACTTAATTGTGCATGTGTACTGCATTCTTTGATGCTTCTTTTTTTTTCCTTTTGCCACGTACAGTATTTGAGTTGTACGTTTTGGTGTGAAGTTTTGAGCTTGCCTTGTAGCGCGTTGGTTCAGCTATTAGGCTTGCATAGCTTGTAATCTGGGTCTAGCTGACTTTCTCTGTATAGAGTGTACATCATAGTAAGTTGTGGAATCTTGTGGTGTATGTAGTTTTGTTCGATGTGTGTATGATATGTTATTATCACTCTCGAATTCTGCAGTTAGCATGGGTCGGTCATCATCTACTTTTCTTTTCCGACCTTGCTGCTACGACGTGATGTTGGCTGGCAAATTCGGCGTGCTTTTAATAAGCTGTTTCCCTTCTGATAATTTAGCTGCTTGCGTTCTCAATGTGCAAACTTTGCACTGCAATTGTCAGTTTTCCTTTTCTTTGTAACTTAATTTCATCGCCAAATTCAGCGACCATAGAAATTTCAAAACGATTGGTTCTAGAGATGTTGCCGGCCTCATCATTGAAATCTTCTTCAAGAAGTCAAACATATATCAATAATGTACATGGATGGAGAAAGGTTGAAAATCTGTAGTTTTGTCTATTTGGCATTGTTGCAGTGATGCTGACACTTACGCCACATACTGGGAACCTACTACAACCAATACTGAAGACTTATCAAGAACGCATGTCGTTATAGCTTCCTTCGCATCGAAACGTAAGCATTTCATGAAGTCAGACAACTGCTAAAAATCAGTTCAGTTGGGTAAGAATACAAAGAACAAAGAGGGAGCACAACTTCTGTAATAAGATGCTCCTACCTACTCATCTAGCATACGAACTGGCCAGGATGTATACTATCAGCAAGATCGGAAAGAAGAAATGTACAAGCCCTGTGTAACATCGTGTGCAAAGAAAGCACACTGCTGTGCGTGCGAAATTTGCTCTGATACGAAAATTTCGCACGAACAGCAAGCATGAATCAAAAGACTGAAAAATTAACGTACGGTCTAGACAAGTTGTGAGCTCAGAACAAGGGGCTGAGCTCCTGGATGGACTGCATGGTGTTGGGGGAGAAGATGAAGCTGGGGAACATGAGCATCCCGGCCGCCATGGGGGACGGGATCGCCGGCGCGCTATCACACAATACATATCAGGGAAGAAAAACTTAGTCCATAGCGGTCTCGACACAACTCCAAAATAAGTCCTTTTTTTGTGCAACAACTCCAAAATAAGTCACATCCCCATTCGAGATACATAATTGTAAGACACTGTAAACGTCACAGAGAAGATTCATGCAGAGGCTTGGCTGCAAAAAGCAGCATGATGCAGGGACAATGGAACTTATCTGACAAACGTGTACTAGTTTAGTTACTAACTGATGGAGCAGAGAGACTCGTGTGAGCATTGCCATGGAGTTGCTGCTACTATATGACCTTTCTAGCTATGCACAAGTGTTGGCCTTTCCTAGTTTGATCTGAATTCACGAATTAACTGACAGAAGCAGATATATCTTTAGTCAAAGTTCTCAACAATTGATCTTATCCTATCAACGTATACTCGAAATTACACAGCACACCGATGACCCATCTCTAGTACCAACAATCAAGGAAAGAAAAGACCAAATTGAAGAGCGATTGCAAGAGCTCTTCCAAGGCGTCAATAAACTCATGAGCAGCCGGAACGACCGGATTGTCGTCAGGATTGTAGTCGTGATGATCGTAGTCGTCAGGATAGTAGTCGTCAGTATCGTACTCCTTAGAAGCAAACCATGGATGTTGCAGCGCAGCTGCCGCTGTAAGCCTCTTCTTGGGGTTGATCATGAGGAGTCCTTGGAGGACTTGGAATCCGTCGTCGGAGAGAACCTCACACGGGACGAGCTCGCGCAGCCGGCTGCGCTGCTGCTTCCCCACCCGCCGTTGCCGCGCTCGCCATTGCTGCATCTTTCTAGCGAGGTCGTGCCGGTACTGGGGCTTAACGGCCTTCATAGTTCTCTTTCCAGGGACACCGAGCACGTCGAACACCCTGTAGAGCTGGCCTTCCACGTCGTTGTCCACCTTCACGTTAAAATGGTCCTCGCCGATAAGGAGTTCCAGCATGAGGCAGCCCATGGACCACGAGTCGACGAGCTCACTGTTAACAGCGCCCGGCGCGTGGAGCAAGTACTCGGGCGCTATGTGCGACATTCTTCCGCCGTAGGGCACGTCCGTCTCGGACACTGACGTGGCCACCCCGAAGTCCCCGATCTTGACGCCGCCGCCGTCGCCGACGAGGATGTTCTTCGAGTGGATGGCGCGGTGGACGACGCCGCGGTCGTGCATCGCCTTGGCCCCGCTCAGCACCTGCCGCATCATGCGGCGCACGTCGCGCTCCGGGAAGGGCTCGCCGCGGCGCACGTGCCGCAAGACGCGGGCAAGGCTTGGCCCGACGAGCTCCATCACGAGGGAGTAGGGCCGTGGATTGCGCCCGACGGCGGAGAGGCGGACGAGGGATGGGTGGCCGCGGCACGCCGCCATGAAAAACGCCTCCCGCACAAGGCAGCGGCGTTCGAACTCCTCGTCGTCGCAGTGGGCGGAATACAGGGTCTTCATGGCGACGGTCTCGCCGGTGACGCTGTCACGCGCCTTGGCGACGACGCCATGGGATCCCTTGCCGAGCACGGACGTCTCCACGAACCGCCCAGTTCCGGGGAGGAAGCTGACCATCCGCGTCCCCGGCGACGTGGCGTTGCCGAGGTTGTAGATCGCTTCGCAGATGGAGGACTCGCGCTGTTCCATCGTCTCTGTTCCTTGTTGGGCGGAGAGCTTAATGTCGGCCGAGAGTTGCGAGAGGATGCTGTCCATGGCCGCCCTTCCTGCGGCGGCGCGCTCTGCCTCGACGACGTCCATGTCGTCTTTGGCGCGGAACACGGCAGGGCAGGCACTGGAGGAAGTCACGGGCAACGAACTGCGTATGCCTGGCACGGATGCGAGGGTCCAAGATATAGGGCAGCCGAGCGGCGTTCCGACTCCGATTCGATCTGGAAGGCCGCGTGCGCACAAGCCGATTCGGAAGACTACACGTACGTACAAGCGCCAGAAGCAGAGCCTGCTCGAGGGACAACAGCACCCGCACCTAATGTCGTGCACCGACTCACAGTGAGCGCCGCCCGCGTGATCATGGAGACCAGACTGAACGTGCCCACGCCAAGCAGCTGCAGCAGCTGCACCTAATGTCGAAATTCGCATGCGATCCACGGGACCAGCGAACAGACAATCTTATACCATCTTCTAAAGTATTAGCACATGACAACACGTGAACACAGAACGGAGAAGAAAAACTAGTGCATAGTAATCCAACACAGCTAAAAGCTTCAGCACAAGTTACAGAACTGTTAGAATTTAGGTCTGCTTCCGCAACTCATCAAGGTCAACAAAAATATAGCATAGAATTCCTATTTCAAATATCTTAAGCACCACTATAAACAGTGATGGAGGACAAAACATAACACACCATAGCCGACATAGAGAAGCTCCAGACAGGCTGAGCTCCTGCGCATAAAGGGGTACAACTAATACGGGCAATTCTTGGGGAGGTTTCGGATCACATTGCTCTTCATTCCAATCTTTGTTCGCATCGTCTCAACCCCAGACTTGTTCATTGCTCGGAGAACTTTCAGCCTTACCATTTGCTCCTTAGACTGAACTGTCACCAAACCCATGCTCTTGTAGCTGAAGGGGAAAACACAAATAAGCTTCAGTACTGGAACAAAGGTATGATCGTGCTAACAAGATAAAAACATTTGAATGGATAAGTGCAAAATGCAAGGATGCAGACCTGGAAGCCAGGGAAAGCGCAAGAGCACGATCTGTTGCAATTGAAGGACGTGGTTTCTGGCGGTAGTAGCGGATAAATTCCCGAGAACCAAGAGTTCTGACGCGGGTCCCCTTCTCACTTTTGTTTGTTATCACCAGCTCAGACCCACCACTTCCCAGTTCAATGTTATTGTTATTTTCATCAGCTGCAATCAACTGCTTGCCTTCCACATCAACGTAACTGCAATGAGAAATACAATGTTAGATGTTTGTGAACTTCATTCATCAAAAACTGAGCATAACACATTACATAATATTGCATTCACTATCATCAGTCATCTCTGTAGTACCTTTTCTTTTTATTCAAAAACTAAGTGCCATGTGGTTCCACCATGATGCATCAATCTAAGCAATTTTATGGAATATGAATGCCATAAATCACAGCACGAACTAAATATCGAATAGCATAACATAAATTGAGATTCTAAAAAAACCTAACCAGCCCATCAACACTGATATGCAATTTTATACGACTAAATCCATCCAGGCAAATAGTTCAATGTTGAGATGAATATGGTATCCAAAACAATCTATCCCTGATTAAAACACCGAAGCCTCCTAAATTGTTTACAGAAGCAATTATATGACACTGCTCGTGAAATCAGAAAGAATCATTGAATTTCTGAGAAAGGGAACATTGTAACATAAAGCTGAATTAGATAAAAACCTGCTACTGTAATCATAGAAATCCTCAAGGTCAGCATCTTCATCATCTCCACCATCTCCATAGCGTAATTTGCAATGACCCTTTGCGTCCATGTGCTTCCTGACAGCCTCTAGACTTTGGAAGGGCTGGCATCTGTCGTTGCATAGAGGCAGATAAAATCACGCTTCACCTGCAGGTAGTATAACCAATAGAACATGAAGATTAAAACTACACACATAAAACACTAGATGGTCAACTAACAAAAGATATCTACCTTCAGTCCAACATAAATAAGAAGGCCATTGGGATCCTTCAAATATTCACTGTCAGGAATGAAAAATCCATGCTTCTTGTGCATATGGACCATGCAGTCCTCTATTGTCTCATGCTTGAGGTCGCACATGAAACAGAATGAGGGATCCAGCTCTTCAAATTCAGCCATTTCATCATCCGAATCATCTACTTGCATGTTTGAAGTGGACTCATCAGCCAACTCCATCTCACTTGGGTCAACTTCAACCCACTCTTCCTCCTCATCCTCATCTTCCTCCTCTTCTGCAGCAGACGGAGCCCTACGAGGAACTCGCTCAGGACGTGGCTTGACTATTGTAATTCCAGCAATGGAGGCATTGGGCTCCTGAGAGGCTTTCATGAGATGTGATCGCGAGTTAAGATGCTGCTCATGAGCTTTTGAGCTCCGGTACTCCTTTCCACAAAGAGCGCAGCTGTATAGCATTGCAGCACCAGCAGGCTTGTTCCCCTCAGCCAATGCCGCTTGTCTAGCCATAAACAGAGCCTCGGTCACTCCAGGAACTCCAGCCAGCCACTGAGAAACATTTAACGCCATACAAAGAATGAAAACAACAACAACAACAACAACAAAAAAGCCTTTTTATCCTAAGCAAGTTGGGGTAGGCTAGAGATGAAACCTGCAGGAACCAACAAGAGAGGCAAAACCAACCAAAACGAGTAAGGGCAAAACAGGATGAAAGAGAAAGAAGAGAGAAAAAAAAGTTTTGTTTTTTTAAAAAGGATTAAAAAAGAGAAATCAAGGTTCCGGCACGTGGATTGCTTTCTTCCACTCTCTCCTATCCATAGCTAACTCCTCAACAATATTCCAGTCCTTCAGGTCTCTCTTCACCGACTCTGCCCATGTCAAAGGTGGTCGACCTCTGCCTCTCTTCATATTTTCGGGACGACGTGTTATCCCACTACGTACAGGCGCCTCCTCCGGTCTTCGTTGCACATGCCCAAACCATCTCAAGCGATGTTGAACAATCTTCTCCTCAATTGGTGCCACCCCTAATCTCTCACGTATGTCGTCATTCCGGACTCGATCCCTTCTTGTGTGGCCACATATCCATCGCAACATACGCATCTCTGCTACACTGAGTTGCTGGATATGCTTTCTTTTAGTTGGCCAACATTCTGCTCCATACAGCATAGCAGGTCGGATCGTTGTCCTGTAGAATTTGCCTTTTAGCTTTTGTGTCACTTTAGTGTCGCAGAGGCCACCTGTAGCTTGACGCCACTTCAACCATCCAACTTTAATTCTATGACTGACATCGTCATCGATATCACCATCTTTATGTAGCATCGATCCCAAGTAACGAAATGTGTCTTTCTTGGGTACTACTTGACCATCGAGGCTGACATCTCCATCCTCCTGTCCCGTAGCACTGAAATTACACTTCATGTATTCTGTTTTAGACCTACTTAGCCTAAAACCTTTTGACTCCAGAGTGTGCCTCCATATATCCAGCTTCTCAGCAACACCACTCCTGCTCTCGTCAACTAGGACCACGTCATCTGCGAAGAGCATACACCAAGGGATATCACCTTGTATATCTCTTGTGATCTCATCCATCACCAGAGCAAAGAGGTAAGGGCTCAAAGCCGACCCTTGATGTCGCCCAACATGAATCGGAAAGTCAGATGTGTCCCCACCACTTGTTCGAACACTTGTCACAACATTATTGTACATATCTTTGATTAGATTAATGTACTTAGTTGAGACTTTGTGTTTTTCCAGGGCCCACCACATGACATTCCTAGGCACTTTGTCATATGCCTTTTCCAGGTCAATGAAGACCATATGCAGGTCTTTCTTTTGCTCCCTGTATCTTTCCATTAGTTGCCTTAAGAGGAAAATTGCCTCCATAGTTGACCTTCCGGGCATGAAACCAAACTGATTTTCGGTCACACTCGTCATCTTCCTCAGGCGGTGCTCGATGACTCTCTCCCATAGCTTCATTGTATGGCTCATCAGCTTAATTCCACGGTAATTAGTACAACTTTGAATATCTCCTTTATTCTTGAAGATTGGTACCAATATACTGCGCCTCCACTCTTCGGGCATTATGTTTGTCCGAAAGATAAGGTTGAAGAGCTTAGTGAGCCATACTATCGCTATGTCTCCGAGACATCTCCAAACCTCAATGGGGATACTATCAGGGCCCATCGCCTTACCTACCTTCATCCTTTTTAACGCCTCCTTTACCTCATAATATTGGATCCTTCGCACGAAACCTCTGTTGTTATCATCGAAGGACTCGTCCAACTCTAAGGCAGAGCTCTCAGTCTTCCCATTGAACAGTTTGTCGAAGTACTCTCTCCATCTGTTCTTGATCTCCTCATCCTTCACTAAGAGTTGATTCGCTTCATCCTTGATGCACTTGACTTGGTTGATATCCCTCGTCTTCTTCTCACGGATCTTGGCCATCTTATAGATGTCCTTCTCTCCCTCTTTTGTGTCCAAACGCTGGTATAGACCCTCGTAGGCCCGCCCCGGGCTTTGCTGACAGCTTGCTTTGCAGTCTTCTTTGCTATCTTATACTTCTCCATGTTGTCTGCAGTCTTATCATTGTGCAGACGTTTGTAGCATTCTTTCTTCTCCTCTATAGCCTTCTGCACCTCCTCATTCCACCACCAAGTATCTTTAGCTTCCTTTCTGTTTCTTCTGGTCGTCCCAAACTCTTCTGAAGCCACCTTCCGGATGCAAGTCGCCATCTTCAACCACATGGTGTCTGCGTCCCTTTCTTCCGCCCAAGGGCCCTCCTTAATGACCCTCTCCTTGAAGGTTTGTGCCGCATCTCCTTTAAGCTTCCACCACTTTGTTCTAGTGACTTTGGCATGCTTACTCCGTTGGAGACGAAATCTAAAACGGAAGTCAGCAACCACCAGCTTATGCTGAGGGACAACACACTCTCCAGGTATCACCTTGCAATCTAAGCAATCATGTATGTCTTCTCTTCTAGAGAGGACAAAATCGATCTGGCTAGTGTGGTGGCCACTACTAAACGTCACTAGGTGGGATTCTCTCTTTTGGAAAAAGGTGTTTGCTACAAACATGTTATAGGCTAGGGCAAAGTTCAGGATCTCCTCTCCTTCTTGATTCCTGTTACCAAAGCCGAAGCCCCCATGCACACCCTCGAAGTTCGTGTTAGATGTACCTACATAGCCATTGAGATCTCCTCCTATGAAGAGTTTCTCGCCAATTGGTACACTTCTAACTATGTCCTCTAGGCCTTCCCAAAACTCCCTTTTGGAGTTCTCGTTATGGCCTACTTGAGGGGCATACGCGCTGATAACATTGAGAACTAAATCCCCAATGACCAGCTTGACTAGGATAATTCTATCCCCTAGTCTCTTGACGTCTACCACCCCATCCTTAAGGCTCTTGTCGATCAACACACCGACTCCATTCATTGTTTGCAGCTGTCCATACAAAGCATGAAAAGATGCCCCAAAATATAAAGAAAGAAAGAAACAACAAATCGAACAGGAATATAGGATGTAATGCTATCTACACAAGCTCACTTCCTATTGTTCATTTGACATTCGAATTGGTACCAGTTGTAGCAGTATTCTCCATTTTTTCAAAAGCACCAGGAAATACCTCATCCATTTACTCTCTAATAACTATCCAAATACAGGAATATATAGGTTCAGCAATTCGAAGCTTCTAAAAAATTCGGGTGTTAGGTTGAGGTTTTACAAAGTCTGCACCTAGATCAGAGCTTGGAGAAAGTAAGCGTTTCCATAATTTATACTCATAGGCCTTCTATGCTAACTTTCGCCCAAAATCACGCAACTCAAGTGGCCTGTGGTATTGTGGAAGGAACCATCCGCCGCATGAACCGATGAACCCTAACCCATTAAACCCATCAACGAGAAAGACCGGCATCGAGGGGAGACGATACCTTGCGCTTGAGGTTGTAGCGGTGCCATTCCGAGCGGTAGTGGAGACGCTGCTCCTCCTCGCCGTCGAACCCCGCGTTGCACGCGTTGCAGGTGACCGTCGGCATCCTGCTCCCGTCTCCTCTCCCCTCTCCCTCTCTGGTTCGGCTCGCTTCGGCGGAGAAAACAGGGGGATCGCCTCGCCTAGCTTGGCGTGCCTTCTCTCTTGAGTGGCTTCTTCTTCTTCTTCTTGGTGGAGGTGCGGTGGTGAAGAAGGGGAGGAAGTGGCGGCGGGGCAGCTGGATTTGGGGAGGAGAAGTAGGCGACTGCGAGACGGCCGCGTTTGGTGGTGACGTTAGCGCTTGGGTCAGGCCTCCACCGCCTTTCAGTTTTGGGCCTTTTTATTTGGGCTGTGAAGCCCAGCCTCAGATAGATGCCCGGATAGCTACTCTCTCTACAGTACTGCTTGTCTGTGACAGCTTGCACATTTTCCCCGCCCGCCGCCCCTTCCGATTACATTATTTTTCCCGCTCGAACCACCGCCCCCCCATTCGATCGATCCTCCCTCCTCGCTCATCGTCTCCACACTCCACAGCACCTCCCCGCCGACGCGACGCCATGGCCACCGCGGCCACCTACTTCTCCGGCTCAACCATCATGCCGTTGCAGTCGCAGTACGGCGGCACGGCGCCGGACAACTCCACCGCAGCCGTCGCCGCCCCTTCCACGGCCAAGGTCCGTGGCTCGTAACCCCACCTCTCGCTCCCTCTCCGCGGAACCCTAACCCCAGCTGCATTTCCCTTCTCAGTCGCGCGACCCCCGCTTCTCTGGATGCATCCCCGTCACCATCCGCCACCTCGCCTGCTCCTTCGTGGCCGCCGCCGCAGCTGGCGTCGGGGACATGGTCATCTCCATCGACGGCGTCGAGACCACCAACGTAAGCACCCCTCGCGCCTCGAAATCCCCGTATAGCTGCATCCGCGCGGCTTCTCGTAACCCTATCTTCCTCTGGGAAATCCCCAAATCGTGCTTTATTTCAGGTTAGGGTTTTGGGGAGGGTGGTGAGCGTGGTAAACAAGGAGACTAGCGTGACATTCACACTGGATGACGGCACTGGGAAGATCGATCTCGTGCGGTGGTGAGTCACGATTTGTGTTCCATGATTTTGATAGATGCAGCGCTGGTGTGATATGTGTAACGATTATTCCCCAAATGCAGGCTCTCAGACCAGGGAGATGCTCTTGAGGCGGCTTTTGTCCAGTATGTGTTTGTGATGTGGATATATAAGCTCTGAAATTCATTTAGTTTTTGCAACTCTGGAAGTGATTTGATATTTTGTCGTCTAGTTTTATCTACTTGGAACTGATTTGATGGTTTTTGTTTACTTGGCTGGTGTATATGGAGGCATGGAGCGTACCTCAAAGTTCAAGCGACTCTCGTGGGGTTTCAAGCTAAGCAGCAGGGATTGGCTCGCTCTATAAGGTACATGATCGAGTCTCTATTTGATAGTGATTGTCTTACCACCTCTATTAATTCCGTATATATGAAGTTTTGGTCGATAAAATTTATAGTCCGTGCGGCTTGCTTGCAAACTTCAACCAGTATAAACTTTGCCATATCAGAGTTGCATTTCCATACCGAATCTTAAGGTTTGAGAACGTGTTATGGCTGTCTATTTTGTTTCAAGTTTGTGTACTTGATAATTTATTTATTTACTTGTGCATGGTACCTCAACGTAATCCGAGAACTTATGATGGATGATGATGATGAATCAATTTCTTGCGAGGATACCTGCAAGGCTAAGACCAAACAGGTTAATCACAAGAAAAAGAGAAAGAAAAAAAGGTCCTCCCCACTTCTTAGAAAGTCTAAGAAAGGTGGGGGTGATCAGACAAACAAAGCTGCTCAATGAAAGGACTTATTTGGAATTGTCAGGGTTTGGGGCGTCCTGAGAAACATGAGTTCCTGAGGGAGATGATAACAGTCAAAAAGGTTAACTTTATTGGAATTCAAGTGACCAATAAATATACCTTTGAGACAGCATGGTTGGACAGTATCAGTGGCAACAGAAACTTTGGCTGGTTTTATACTATGCCTAATGGCAGATCAGGAGGTATTTTGCTTGGGATTGACATTGATTTCTTTGAGATTGGGGAAATTGAGGAAGGAGGCAGAATGATCAGAGCCTTGCTCCTAGACAAAGAAAATGGTTTCAAATGGAACCTAATCACTGTCTATGGAGCTGCTCAAGAGACAAGGAGGAATTCCTGAGGGAACTATCCTCTTTTTGTCACAAATGCAAGAATCCAATGATGGTTGGAGGTGATTTTAACATCATTAGAAGAGATGAAGACAAAAATAAACCAGGGGGAGTGAATAAGTGGAGTTTCCTTTTCAATGCCATCATTGAAAATTATGGGCTAAATGAACTGGAACTCACTGGCAGAAAATACACCTGGGCTAACAATAGGGAAAATCCAACTTTCGAGAAGCTGGACAGATACCTTGTTAGCCCAGAATGGGATCTAGCATACCAGAATGTAACAGTCAAAGGACTAAACAGAACTATTTTTGATCATGTCCCTTTGCTGCTAACAGTAGGAGAACTACAAAAAGGAGATGCTCTGTTCAGATATGAGCTATGCTGGTTGGACAGACCAAATTTTCATGAATTGGTAGTGAAAAACTGGTCGGCACCAGCTGTAGGCAAATCAAGTCTGGACAGATGGCAGTACAAAATGAGAAGATTCAGAAAGTTTGCTAAGGGTTGGAACTTAAACATTGAAGGTGAATACAAGAAGATGAGAAAGGAGCTGATAGACAAAGTTACGTAAATTGATATCAGAGTGAATCATGTGGGTTGTCGGCAGAGGAAAGACAAGAGAAATTTGAATTGGAGTCTCAACTAAAATTCCTTATGAGAGAACAGGAAACCAAGTTGAGGCAAAGAGCAAAGGAGAGGGACATAGTGGAAGGAATTGAAAACACCAGATATTTTCAACTCAAGGCTCAAGGCAGAAGAAGAAAAACCAGAATACATATGCTAAAAGATGAGGATAATATCATTGAAGGGGCTACAGACTTACTAAATCATGCCACAAAATTTTACAAAGAATTGTTTGGGCCTACTCCCGAAACTTCCATTACTTTGGAAAATATGGACATGCCAAAAATTTCCAGTGAAGAGAGTGAGGGACTGACTAAACCCTTCTCCCTGGAAGAAATCAAAGAAGTAGTGTTTTCAATGAAACATAACAGTGCCTCTGGCCCAGATGGGATGCCAGCTGAATTTTATCAAAAATTTTGGGATGTAGTCAAACATGATCTGAAAGCATGTTTGATGACTTCCACTGGGGTGTGCTTCCCATTGAAAGGTTAAATTCTGGTCTAATCACACTCCTACCAAAAAGTGCTGATGCAAGTGAAATTAAAAACTACAGACCTATTTGTCTTCTGAACGTGAGTTATAAAATTCTCACGAAAGTTCTCACAAATAGGCTGAGTCTAGTAATTAAACAAGTGATAGGAGAAACGCAAATAGGTTTCAAAGAAAGGTACATTTTGGATGGAGTAGTGGCTCTCCATGAGATAATTCATGAGGTTCATAGAAAGAAACAAAGTGGAATTATGTTTAAAGTTGATTTTGAAAAAGCATACGACAAAGTTCGTTGGTCTTTTCTTTATCTACTTCTGCAGAAAAAAGGTTTCAATTGCATTTGGTGTGACTGGATCATGAAAGTGATGAGAGGAGGCAAAGTAGCAATCCGGATGAATGACAGGATAGGGGCTTATTTTAAAACTCACAAAGGGGTCAGACAAGGTGACCCCTTGTCGCCCTTACTTTTTGACATAGTGGCTGATGGTTTGGCAATGATGGTCAGACAAGCTCAAGAGGTGGGTTTAGCTAAAGGTTTGGTTCCACATCTCATAGATGGGGGTGTGACAATGTTACAGTACGCGGATGATACCATATTCCTATTGCAGGAGGATGTGGAGTCTGCTCGAAACCTAAAATTTATTCTCTGTCTTTTTGAGCAGATGTCTGGCCTGAAAATCAACTTCCACAAGAGTGACATATACTGTTTTGGCAATGCTGAAAACGAAAGTGCAATATACAGTGACATCTTCACATGTCCTGTTAAATGCTTTCCTGAAATATCTTGGGATTCCCATTGATAGGAAAAGACTGAGGAACTCTCAGTGGAAACCTATTGATGAGAAAATGGAGAAAAAACTTGGGGTTTGGCAAGGGAAGTTCCTCTCTCTGGGAGGCAGGCTTATCCTGACCGGCTCAAGTGTGACAAATGTGCCTCAATACATGATTTCTTTATACAGGGTTCCAAAAGGAGTGGTTAAAAAATGGGACTTCTACCGGGCTAGGCTTTTATGGCAGGACAGTGAAGGTGCTAGAAAATATCACCTGGTGAACTGGCCCACTATGTGCAAGCCAAAGGACCAAGGCGGCTTGGGAGTTCTGGACTTAATAACCATGAACACCAGTTTATTATGTATGGCTTTGGAGGGTGGAGACCTCAGATGGGCTTTGGCAGGAAATCATAAGAAAGAAATATATCAAGAACTCCCCTCTTGCTGTGATGGGCAAAAAACAAGGTTCATCACATTTCTGGCAAGGCCTGCTGGAGGTCAAGGACATCTATCTAGAGCATTGCACAAGAGAGGTCAAAGATGGTAAAAGTACCAGTTTCTGGTTAGATACTTGGGTAAATGGAGCCCCTCTGGCAACTCAGTTCCCTAGGCTATATGATCTGCACTTTAACAAAAAAGCTTCAGTCCATCAAATTTTTGAAAAAGGGTTGGAGAATATGCATTTCAGAAGATGGCTGGTGGGGGAAACTGAGGTCATGTGGCTCCAGATGAAACAGATGTGCGAGAATTTTATTCTAACTGATGGTAGAGATCATGTCCACTGGAAGTTAGGAAAGAAAGGCTTCACTGTGAGTTCTTTATACAAGAAGTTAAAGACTCTGGATGTGCCTTTTCCTTACACTTTTATGTGGAAGGTCAAAATACCACAGAAAATCAAAGTGTTTCTTTGGCTTTTGCTAAAAGATAGCATATTAACCAAAGAAAACCTACAGAAAAGAGGATGGACAGGTAGCACAGCTTGTTCTTTCTGTGGCGTGCATGAGACAGCTCAACATCTATTGTTTGACTGTCCAGTGGCCAAATATGTGTGGAGTGTAGTTAAATGTGCGCTAAATCTCTCACGGAGCCCCAACAATGTTGAGGTTCTGATGGGTCCCTGCAGTGGCGGAGCCAGACATGAAAGGAAGGAGGGGCCGACTACTAAAAGCCACAAAGTCTAATTAACAAGTGCTATGGTAACTTTTTTTTGTAACTTCTTTTTATAGAAATCGGATTGAAAACAAAAAGAAGAAGAAAATGGTGGACCTAGACTACTCGGTCGGGCAAATAACGGCCGGGAAAATTTTCACTCAAAACCATGATGGGTCAAGCGAACTAGAACCGGGGATGTGATGGCCGTAGAATGGAGGTTGTCAAGGTGTCAAATGTCAGATGACCACAGTTGGTGATAGTCCCTCCCGATTCGATCTTCTCCATTTTTTTTCTTTTTCTTTCCATCACGGACCTTTCAAAAATTTCATTACATGTAACCAACAAATCACATCGAGCTTACTAGAACTATTAAAGAAAGCAGGTTCAAAACTTAAAAACGAATACTAGGTTGTGCTACTCCAGATGATAACTTGAATTTATGCATTACCGTAACAAACTTACTACAAACTAACAGGCAAGAAGCAACGTGTGCATCAATGCATGGATGATCCATACATCTAGGCGTAGCAATGCCTCTCTGGCTATTTAGTTGACTGAAACTTGCTTTGCCCAGGCTGGTGCACGCTTACTAAACACCTAGGAGTACTAAACCTTCACAAATCTTTCTACCGCAAGGGGGGGGCCACGGCCCAGGCTGGCCCTGCCGTGGCTCCGCCAGTGGGTCCCTGGCTGCAATGCTTTAAGGGCAATCTGAAGAATCTGACACTGTTGGGGTGTGGTGCTGTTTTATGGTCACTTTGGAGAGCAAGGAATGATGCTTGCTTCAGAGACAAGAAGCTAATAGACCCTACAGAACTAATTTTTGTTATCTGTTCCTGGCTTGACAAATGGACTATTCTGCAGAAAAAGAATCAAAGAAGGATGCTCACGGAAGGAAGCAACTTAATCAGAAGGGTGGCAAGTGAAGTTTTCAACAGGACGCAAGGATGGGTGCCGACGACGAGAAGGATTCTCGGTTGAAGGCGCACGGGAGACATTTTATTTTGGTCATGTCGTTGCAAAGAGCTCGCGAGCCCTGCGAGTTTTGCAGGAACTGTGTCCCAGTTTACTTTTCTGCGGCTTGTAATAGGATAGTTTACCATTTTTGCTTGCAGTTCTGGTGGCGCGAACGCCTTTCTGTTTTCTAAAACTCTGTAATGAATCCTACTTCCTAATGAAGTGGGGGGCGGAGAGCCCCTTTTCTAAATAAAAAAAAATTGAAACAGGATTACAGGGTGCTTACATAGGTTACAGGTCTAACCATCTTCCTAAACATCTTAAGCACACCAGGTGCCCTTAAGAATATTTTTCCTCATGAATGCAACTAGTGCGAAAAATAAAATCTTTTGTTTTCTTAAGCACTTCCATTGTACATCCCTTAGGTCACGAAAATAATGAACTAGCTAATATGTCATTAAGAAGCATGTGCATGGGATAGCAAATAGTAAAAAACTTTACTTCCACATATCTTCAAGATTTTCGAAATATGTGTTCTGTGATTCACAAATAGAAATGCTAACTTATATTTGATAGCAGAAGCATATCTTCTTGGAAAACAATGGTAAATGTAATGTTTTTATGTATTTTCTTCGTTCTTTTTTCACTTAGCCTGCAAGGCCAGGTGCCATCAAACTTGTCAATCTGGTCTGCTTGTATGTTAGTGTATAGGCTTTCCTATATTCAGCTCTGCTGCAAAGTGCTAAGTTATGTGTGATGCAATGGCTGCTGGTGTTTAAGTTTTATCCAAAAATAACAGATGTACCAACCATATGCTGTCGGGTTATTGTTGGAGGAAAAATGACATAATTCATCAGCTGTTCGACTGTTCGAGGAGTGAAATGGTTTGTCTCTGCAATGTGAATGCACATAATTAAAGATGACATGGGCGAACTTGCTGTTCTTGTAAGAGATATCTTGCCAGATCGGGCAGCCAAGCTTCAGGACCCTTACAAAAAGTAGTCATTTACTTGCCTCTGCTGAAAATAGGAACTAATAATCCAACCTGCTAAATTTCTTAGGCCTTTACATGAGTGTTGAATTTTCAAAGACACACGCAACTAAAATGACGTGTAATGCAATACTAGCAATATTTGGCAATGATACAAATGCATTCCTCCGTTAATCATGGGCCGCCGAAATGATGAATTCCATGCGAGGAACACGGAAGTCCGTGGAACCGAAACGGTTTCTTAAGGAAGAGAAACTGGACCCGGACCTGCCCAACCAGAGTCCAGAAGCCTGTTCCATTCCATTCCAAATCGCCAAATGAAAGCCTTCGGTAACATCTCGCGGGCGCTCATGGAGAGCAAGCTCGCCATCGGGCTGTTCGCCGGCGTCTTTCTGGCGTCGGTGATATTCTTCTCTCTGACGCCGCAGTTCGGCTGGAACAGTCCCAACGGTGAGCCGCTTATCTGTGCCATGAGTAGAGAAATTTGTTAAGCTTGAGATGAACGATTTAGTTCTCATTCCCTGTCTTTTTTTTTTCTGTCTTATGTGAAGTTCTCTTGCCGGAAGTGCCGAGAAATGGTGGTTCAGCACCTTCTGGTTCGCCGACGAAGGAGCACAACGATCTTGCGCCGCCGCCAGGTGAGGCTCTTTCCAGAGAGTGCATTCCACCAAGTAGAATGGTCTTTCACCATGCATTCTATCGATCATGTTTGAGAAGGCATTCTCTTCTTCAAATCACTGAATCTGAAAGTATGAAATGAAGATTTACCATGAGACAATCTTCACTGCCTAATTTGTTGAACATTTTGCAGTCAACTGGAAAACAGAGTCTCCCGCGGTGAATTGGACAACAGAGTCTCCAGCAGTCACAAAGCCGGCAAATGACAAAGTGCCGACCGATGTTCCAACAAATTTCACTGGTTGGCATGCACTTCTGCCTGAACAATTGTTGCTTAGTAGTACCATCCAACAAACTAAAATCTTGTGTTTCATCTCAGTTTCCTTTGACAAAAATTGGTGTTCGTTCGTTTGCAGGTGAAGAAATTGCACCAAGGCCTTCTCTCCCTCCTCTGAAGCCGATCTGCGACTTCTCCGACCACCGGTACGACGGCTGCGAGATGTGGGGCGACGCGCGCACGGCGAACGGCACCAACAGGTCGCGCGTCTTCTTCATCCCACCGCCGTCGCAGCTCGCCACCGCCGCCGCCGCCACCTGGAGCGTCCGGTCGCAGTCCCGCAAGTACATCGGCGTCCGCGAGGTCCTCGTCCGGTCCCTGAACCTGTCCGACCTCCACGACGCGCCGGACTGCACCGTCAGGCGGAGCGTGCCCGCCGTGGTGTTCGCCGTCGGCGGGCTGACGTTCAACTACTGGCACGCCTTCAGCGACGTGCTCGTGCCGCTCTTCACGACGGCGCGAGCCTTCGGCGGCGAGGTCGAGCTCCTCGCCACCGACACCAGGGACAGGAAGTGGTTTCTCGGCAAGTACAGCCGCGTGCTCGGGGCCCTGTCGCGGTACGAGACGGTGGACCTCGACGCCGACGCGGAGGTGCGGTGCTACCCGCACCTCGTCGTCGGCCTCCGCGGCCACCTCGACTTCGACATTGACCCGGCGCGCGCGCCCAACCACTACGACATGCGCGCGTTCCGTCTCTTCGTCCGGGAGGCGTACGCCCTGCCGGCGCCCGCCGCCGCCGCGCTCCCGTGCAAGTCCGGCGCGAGGCGGCCCCGCGCCATGGTCATCCTCCGCGGCGGAACGCGGCGGTTCGTGAACCCGGACGCTGTCGTCGCCGCAGTGGAGCGGGCCGGGTTCGACGCGGTGCGCATGGAGCCGGGCTCCGAACTGGGCATGGGCATGGACGCGGTGGCGCGGGCGGTGGACGCGTGCGACGTGCTCGTGGGCGCGCACGGCGCCGGGCTGACCAACATGGTGTTCCTGCGCACGGGCGCCGTGGTGGTGCAGGTGGTGCCGTGGGGGAAGATGGAGCCCCACGCTGAGGGCTTCTTCGGCGCGCCGGCGAAGCACATGGGCGTCCGCCACGTCGCGTACAGCATCGCCGCCGAGGAGAGCACGCTGTACGAAAAGTACGGCAAGGACCACCCCGTGATCACCTATCCCGACGTGTTCTACAGGAACGGCAGCAACGCGCAGTACTACTGGCGGGAGCAGAACATCCGTCTCAACACCACACGGTTCATGCCGACGCTGGAGATGGTGAAGCGGATGCTGCAAGAGTAATCTGATGTTCTCTTTTTTTTTTTAAAAGATAATGGGAAGATTGTATTGATGTTCTTGATGTTGCGTCGTTTAGCAGGATATTACTGATGAAATCACATTGCGTGTTATGTAGTGGTATACTGTAGAAAGTACTTGTTTCGTTCTCGTTTGTCTCCACCCAAAACAACTTTGCTCCGGATGTGCTATCAAGATTTCACTTTCAAACGTGCAACGAGCTAAGATAATCAGCACGCACAAAAGTGACTCATTGAAAGTAGGTCTTGCCATGCTTAAGAAACCAGAGTTAGGTGATGTCTGGTCTAGTTGCGGCAACAACGATTCGATAGGTCTGGTGTACTTCATGAATCTGGGCGCAAACGTGGAGAGAATCTTCAGCATAAGTCGCCATCAACTCTAGCATCAGTGATGTAGAAGGTGCAACTAACGATAGGTGCAAGTGAGGAGTTTAAGAGGTCGATCGATAGCCAGTACTGCACTTTGCCAATCACAGGGAACAAAGAAAAAAAATTAATTGCGTGAACGGCTTGGTTTGACAATATCAAACTAAAACCGGAGGGGGTACTTGCGTGCGAATGGTTGGACCTGTCGACTATCAAATAGAGTATGATTGCGCCTTGGCAACGATCAAGCTCAACATATACCTTTAGTGTAGCGACGCAGAGATTATTGTACTTCCTTCGGACGAACAAGGTTATGCCCTTTATAAAATAATCATTTACAAACATTCTAATAGTAAATGTTAGGTAGTGTACCCATTTGTTGTGTAAGATGAGCAACAAGGGTAGTCAACAACAGAGAATATATAGTAAGGTTTGGTTTCATGCGCAGAGGTGACGCACTAAAGATGGCGCAGAGGTAGACCTGGGCTGGCCTAACTATTGGGGCCCTTACATGGGCTGTTTTTGTGACAGATGGAGTGGGCTACATTTAATTAAAAAAAAGAGTTTCTCCATTGTAAAATTGGACCAAGAATATATGACATTTATAGACAAAAAATCAAGTTCAATTTGAACTAGTTAAGCTCTCCTAAACATCATATTTTTAAGAGCAGAGAGAGTAATAGAGCACCATATGTATAATAGAATGTAGATTACATACTCTGTAATAGTATTGATGACTAAAAAAATTTGTAACATTTCTTCTCTCTGCTCAAGGATCCGCGAGTTGAAAAAATAGTGAAAAGTGTAAAAGGAGGCTCCAGCCCATACACAGAAGTAGGCCCATTGCAGAGGCGAGATAGGCCGTGGGCCCATTGTACTCGCGAGATAAGTTGCTGGATGAAGCTAACAGATTTGCATGATGAAGAGTCTAAGAAAAGAAGAAGGATTTACAGACTGACTGGCTACAACCTTCCTGTATCACTGTATGTGCTTAACTCGGCTATCCTCCTTGCTTGGCCATCCAATGTGATGGTGAGAGCTTGTTTGGACACAGGAAAACTCCTGCAGGCCAAGACACGGTGTCCCAAGCTAAGCTCTCACGGTCACTTTGGCCGGCACATTTGGAATTAACCGGGCTTGGGAAACTACTCCGGACGAAATGGACCACAAATGCCGTTTAGAACAAAACTCTGTGATCAACTCACTAACACAGACACAGAAAGGGTTTTAGACATAAAAAATCATCTTCACCATGCCACACAAGCTGGCCCTGATCGTCCTCCCTCCGTTGTGCATATGCTGCGTGCTGCTGTTAAGCCTGAGAATGGGTTGAAATCCACCCCATACCCAACCTAGCCCAAAGTCATTTAACCTATTTTCTCAATCCAACCCCATCCAAACCTCTACTTCCTCAACCCAACCCACCCCGCCCTAATCATACTAATGCACCCACTCAACTCATAAAATAGGTTCAAATGGGTTTAACTTATGGGTTTGCCATGGGTTCATGCCCATAGCGTCATAAGTAGTTGCATATATGTTAGATGTTACCTTTGACACTAGGTCCAAATTTATCCACTTATATGTGGGACTCACAAGTTGATCTAAACTTGTAAATTTACACAAAGTAGATGGCCGTCATACTTAGGCCTGCTAATGAGGCAGGTTGAAACGGGTTGTATGGGTTGGGTTCTTATATGGGTTTATTTTGGATGGGTAAAAATGGGTTTTACTAGCTAGTGGTTTGGGGTGGGTTGGGTTTATCGTAAATGCGGGTTGAGGTGGGTTGAAATGGGTTCTACTTTTATGTGAGACACACGTTAAAAATCGACTCTAAAAATAAAAACTTTATGTTCACACCTTAATGTTTCGTCGAAATTGACTGAAATTTGTTTAAACTTACTCACTATAACCGTCAGCTACTTCATGCAAATCTGTACAGTTGTATCTATACGTGGGACCCACGTCAGACGCCGAACCCTAAAACTAAAACTTCGCGTTCACACCTAAAAATTTAATCGAAATTGCCTGAAATTTTTAGAGATGGCTCAATATGACGGTTAGCTACTCTGTGCAAATCAATACGACTATATCTATATATAGGACCCACGTCAAGAGTCGGACCTTAAAACTAAAACTTCGCGTTCACACCTAAAATTTTTACCCAAATCGCCTGAAATTTTTATAGATGACTCAGTATGACGGCCTTCTACTTTGTGCAAATTTATAAGCCTAGATCAACTTGTGGGTCCCACATATAAGTGTATAAACCTGGAAACAGAGTCAGAGGCCACGTCCAGCATATGTGCAACCACTCATGAATCCATGGCATGAACCCATGGAAAATTCAAGGGTTAAACCTATTTAAATCCATTTTATGGGTGGTGCATTGGTATGTTGGGGCGGGGTGAGTTGGGTTGATGAAGCAAAGGTTTGGGTGGGGTTGGGTTGAGAAAATAGGTTAAATAACTTTGGGTTGGGTTAGGTATGGGGTGGGTTTGAACCCATTAGCAGGCCTAGTCATACTGAGTCATGTCTAAAATTTCATTTGATTTCGACAAAAATTTTAGGTGTGAACGCGAAGTTTTAGTGTAAGGTCTAACTCTTGACGTGGGTCCCACATATAGATATAGCCATACTGATTTGCACATAGTAGCTAACCGTCATACTGAGTCATCTCTAAAAATTTCAGTCGATTTCGACTAAATTTTTAGGTGTGAACACGAAGTTTTAGTTTTAGGGTCCGGCTCTTGACGTGGGTCCCATATATAGATATAGCCATACTGATTTGCACATAGTAGCTAACCGTCATACTGAGTCATCTCTAAAAATTTCAGTCGATTTCGATTAAATTTTTAGGTGTGAACACGAAGTTTTAGTTTTAAGGTCCGGCTCTTGACGTGGGTCCCATATATAGATATAGCCGTACTGATTTGCACAGAGTAGCTAACCATCATATTGAGTAAGTTTAAACAAATTTCAGTCGATTTCGACGAAAAATTAAGGTGTAAACACGAAGTTTTTAATTTTAAGGTCTAACTTTTGACATAGGTCTCACGTAAAGCTAGAACCCACAACGGGGAACCGGGCTTTTAACCATGGATTGCAACCTTTTCCATCCGAATCATTCGCACCCGGACCAAACTGAACCCAATCTGATATATAGTGCCACCAAACTAAACCAACCCATTTATCTGTATTAGCCCATTTACGCCCAACCAAAGTCGACCCAAAGAAGAACCAAACCTTTCCAACCGGTTGTAAACCAAACCATTCTCAGGCTTAGCTGTTGTACGTGGCTGGCGTCCCATGGAGCATCACCGGCCGCATCGCCGCCCTTCTCGTCGCCTTCCTCGTCGTCACCGGGCTATGCGACCGCGTGCGGCGGCGAGACACATCCCAGGAGGAGCAAAATGAACCGTCGTCTAATGATGAGTCCACGGCCGCTGCAGCTCGCGACGCGTCCTCTGCTGGGCTCGGCGCCTCCGCCATCGCCGGCCTGCCGGTGGCCAATCATAATCGCCGCAACGGGAAAACTAAGAGTCTAAGACGGACGCTGTAAACCTCAAGGAATTCCGCTTGTCGCCGTGTCTCAAACGACGAGCTCACCTAGGCAGATCAGTTGCTCACTGCTGCCATTGTTCTTTTTCAGGGTCGCGCATCGTTAATTATGTTCAGAAAAGGGCATCCATTTCCTCTGTTAACGAGCGTTTACCCAACGAATAACTGCACCAACTACTCACCGCCATGCTCAGCTTCGCCGGCAAAGGTGTGCTCCTTGTGAAGCTCGCGTGCGTCTTCCTCCTACCCTTCAGCTTCTTCCTCAGCGCGGCGCTGTACCTCTCCGGCGCGAAGTGGGCGATCAGCATCCTCGTCATCGTCACCGTCCTCCTCTGCATTCAATGGCCGCTCAGCCTCCGGGACCGCCTCGCCGCCGATAGGGCGGCAGAGGCAGGCCTCCCGGTGCAACAGCCGGAGCCGGGACCGGCGCATGACGAGCGCGTCCGGCAGCAGTGCGGTGGCGTCCTCGGTCTGGGAGCCTCGGCGATCGCTGCGCTCCCGGCGTACGCGTACGAGAAGAAGGCCGGCGCCGACGACTGCGCGGTCTGCCTCGGCGAGCTGCAGCGCGGGGAGGTGGTGAAGCAGCTTCCCGCGTGCGCGCACCTGTTCCACGATGCGTGCATCGACGCGTGGCTGAGGTCGCACGTGACATGCCCGGTGTGCCGGTCTCCGGTAGACGCTGCGATGCCAGTGGCTGCTCAAGTCGTCGTGGTGCAGACTCAGTGATTCTGAACTTTTGATTTGATTGGCACGAAAGTGTCCTCCTCGTCATGTAAGTCGTGCATGCCTGCCCCGTCCCAAGATGCATTGTTAGTTACCTGTAATCGTTTCTTATGACACCGCTCTCTTGTACGACTATTCCTAGTCCACGGTATCATGGAAGAAGTATCGACCAACACTACTACTATACATTTGAGACTTAAAAATTGTGAGAGTAAATATGTCGCACACGGTTTGCTTCAGAAACCCGTTGATGGCAGTACATACCGCAAGGTCCGCGAGCTCCTCCATGACAAGAAATTTCTAAAGAGCAGCCAGCTACAAGTACACACGCTTTAACGGGTGCTATATCTGACAATATGGGCGACAAAAAATAAACAACTTACACCGTATCCAGCGAAAAGACAAACAGAAAAGAACACTGTCTGACAGTTGTAACGCAAAACATGGTGATGGGAAAGCAACGCAAAGCATCGTGTGGCCACAAAATTGGCTGCGAAATAGAGAATTATAATAGATGACTTACACATATATAGGAGGTATGTCAGCAGCCATCCCGGCCTCCGGTATTTGGAAGGCAAAAGCAGAACCAAAAGTGAAGCACTTTGCATGGATCGCTATGCATGAGAAAATATTAACAGCGGATAATCTGGAGAAGAAAGGATGGGGACAAAATGCCCCATGTAGTCTTTGGGATGCACAGCAAGAAAACACTAACCACCTGCTGATCCATTGCCCCTATGCAAGCTAGTCTTGCATACAGTTTGTACCTGGTTTCCTTTTGCAGGTCAGCCACACCCGGTGAATGCAAAGGCATCTACAGCGGAATGGATCCACGAAGCCGTTAAGAACATGAACAACGAATGCAAAAGAGCTTTCGCAGGCGTGATCCTATATGTATGGTGGAATGTATGGAAAGAGAGGAACCGACGCGTCTTTGAGTCGAAGAGCAAGACAGAATTGCAGGTGGCGATGTTGACAAAGAAAGAGATTAACCTGTATCTGAGAGCCCACAGGAAAAACGAAAATTCACAACAGCAGCAATTTGGTTGGGAGATGGCCTTGTAATTCATAGTCGATGGCCCTTCTCATCTCCTGTTTTTTCTGTTAATCTATTGCTGGCCAGCTTGTTGTCCGGCATGTGTTTACTTGTTTTACTTTTCTTTTGCTGATCCTGTGTCCGTTAGCTCCTGCTAACGCTGCTCTGACTACTTCTATTTCTTCTTAACTAGTATGGCTGCCCGCGCTGTGCGGCTAAACTTACTATACTATTTAAAATATTTTTATATTATTGTAATAGTTTAACATAGTTTATTATTATTGTTTATACTCTATATTTATAAAATAGTAGAAATATATTGGAGAATTTCTCACCATCCCTCAATTTGAGTGTGAGATGAGTCCATTTATCTTGGATTGTGTCTTAGCTAACTCATTGTATTTGATTTTGTTTTAGAAGTGAGGTCGGTTCAAACATGCCATGCTAAACAACTAACATATGTCATGGTAGGAAAAAAGAACATGTCGTGCTACAAATAAATCTTTGAAGAAATCGTGTCACGCTAAAAATAAGAGAATGTGCCATGCTAGCAACACATACGGAGATGCATTTAGAAATAGGAACAAAATGTATTTTGCATATTTTTATTATTATTCCAAAATTTAGCTATTTTGGACCCATAATGGTATGTTGGGTAAATTAGAAATAAGAATAGGGAAATTTGTAGTTACTTTTATAATCCGAATTTAGTTATTTTTTGGACTTATATTGCACGGCGGGTAATTTAGAAATAGGTGCGAAGGGTATTTTTGGTTATTTTTTTATTATTCCGAATTGAGCTATTTTTTGACTCATAATGGCATGATGGGTAATTTAAAAATAGGTGAGAGGGGTATTTCTAGCTATTTTTAATTATTCCAAATTTAGCTATTTATAAATTTTTATAGGATGTTTTGTGACTAATTTTTTTATAATGGCAGTGGTAGGTAATTTTCTCTTCTTATTTTCTCGGATAAATGACCATCTCTAGTAGTTCCCAAAACAAAACCTTCGATCCTAAAACAAGAACCAAAATTAGGGTTTTTGGTGCTTTAGCAGTTCCCCATAACTCCCTTAGACATTAATTGTTTCCTTTCGAATCACCCCCCCCCCCCCCCCCTCCCCCACGGAAAATGATCAAATGGTAAAAAGTGTAGGTGATTTGCAACGTTTTTGTACTTTTGTACTAGTCGTCCAGGCACTGCCACAAACAAATCGACTGACCAAGAGTCATTTTGCAATTAAAATCGATAATTGAATTTCAAAACCTAGTTAAAAATTTTATGAAGCCTAGTTCGACAATTGGAGAAATATATTTCAATACTTGTTTGAATCTACTTCAACAGTTTATGAAATATTTCGACGGCTAGACTTTTTATTTATCAAGGGTGAAATTACTTGTTTAGACATGATAACTGAGACAGCCAAAAAAGTAAGCAAGACGAACGCTAGCAGCATCAATTCAACTGAAAAAAAGACTGGTACGCCATTCCATTTGCGAGATTCTACCAACCATATGCTCCGTTCAACAAATTAAAGCATCACATGCATATGCCATCACGTACATATTACTACCGGTAACGGCTGCAAACAAATCAATCTCCAGTTCACGTTAGGTGATGACTTTGACTAGTGTAACCAGGCATGTTGCTTCACGCATAAACAAATGAAGCACGCATTTGGCAATTATTCAGCAATTTACTCCTTTGAACTTGCGAATACGCGGGCTGCCATACTAGTTTTTAGATTATGTATATTATTTTTAACTGTATGTTAGACTGTTGATTCTATTTAGGTGGGTCGCACTGCAGCCTAGGTGGAATGTCAAGAGCTTTCTCTTGCATTTGTGCCATGATCCAATGAAAGTTGATTCGAATGTTCAGTCGCATCATGTCATGAAGGAACTTACAAACAGAAGAGTACTTGTCACTAGTGGAGGATTGTTGTGGCCAAAGGGGGGCCATGCCCCCCAGTTCAAGAGAAAAAAATTACTATGTATCTGTGGATAATCTCTCCATGCTCAATGGCCGCCTCCCTAGTCCAACAATGAAACTTCAATGGTCGGGCACCCCAGGAATTTGTTTCAAGCTCCGCCACTGCTTATTGTACATGTATTCTTAGGCACCAAGCCACCACGATTAGCGACTTTGACCAGGAATTAATTTCAGATTCCAGCTTCTTGCATTGTCTTTCTCCTCATATATAAACATATCACGTGGTTGGGCAGTCTTTTTTAGAAAGGGAAACTCTATTTCATCAAGCAAATGAAAACATCCCGGTCTCTATTTTCAATGGATTTAACCGTTCATTATTACAAGATTTCACTATGTGTAGACTCCGTCTACCCCATAGGACAAATAAAATCTCACCAAACGAGAGGTGTAAAGATAGTAAACAGTTCATCTTAGCATAACCTATTACTAGACTTCCACCTATTTTTTGCGAAGATATCCACTGTGACCACCTACAAAAGTCGGCATGCTTTTAGCATGGAAGTTCTTCCCTCCTCCTTCTGGAAAAGTGACCATGTTCTCATCCAATGCGTGCCCCTGTAGAGGAAAAAAATTCTCTGCGCACCGGCCGTAAACATGCGTTCTGCGGCCCCTGTCTGGATTTGTGCCGCGTGGACGCCTCCAGCGATCCGACGGGAGCAGCGAGCGACTCAGCTCCCGCACGACGCTCGGCTCTGCACGCCCTTGACTCCTAGGCAAGCGCACGGCTCGGCTCAATCCCTTTCCAGACGCTCTCGTCTTAGATGTTTTGCTCCATCGAGTCCCTCCATCGTCGGTCCATCGGCCGCCGCCGGAAGCGCGAGTTTGATGCCTACCGTTGTCGCCGGGAGCACCAGAGTAAGTGACGACGGCGAACGCCTCTGCCTCCAGCGATCTCCTTGGCAGCTGCCTTCGCGGCAGCCTCGGCCAGGCTTATGCAGCTTGGACATGCCGGTGTAAGCATTGGATCAGGCCTCCTCATTCGATTCACCGCATATTTTGATCAGTTCAGAGTTCTGCAGTATAAATTTCTTGAGTGGATCGTTAACTAATTAGTAGCGCTTTGCTCTATCATACTTTGGATATGACTGTTCATCTCTTCTTCGATTTAAAGCTGATTATTAACCTCCAATATAACATTGACTGAATAGCCAAACACAATTGTTTGGAGGTGGACAGCAAGCCGTTTAGTACACAGTCATACATAAACAAGTAGCATGTAACCATACTACATTGAACAATGGATATGTATCTGGTTGATTTCTGAACGAAATTGCAATGCCGACATCACCTTGCAGCGGCAAATTCTCCATCTGCTAGTGAAAATTCAGATGAGTGACCACTGCCATTGCTCTCATAGATCCGCGAGAGCATCTCGGCTTGAATGCGGAAGGAAGGTCGTCAACGTTATTTCGCGTTCTTGGCGGCGGCGTGGCAGATCGAGCTCGCACAGCCGGCTTGGGCGCTTGGCGATGGCGAATCGAGCTCGCGCCTGGAGACAAGGGCATCGCCTGGGAAGGTGCCGAGCTATGCGTGTGGAAGGCAGTCGCTGTTCTTTGGAGCTTCTGACGGCAGCAATGGTGGATCGAGGTCGCGCAGCCGGCGGCGGCCACGGTCGGTCGAGCTCGTGCATCAAGACGTGGGCATTGTTGGAAACTAGGAAGGGGCCGAGCCGAGCCGTGTGCGCTTGCCTAATAGCCGAGGGCCGGCATGCGGGAGCCGAGCATCGTGCGAGCTGAGTCGCTTGATGCTCCCGTCGGATCGTTTGAGGCGTCCACGCGGCACAAATCCAGATAGGGGCCGCAGGACGCTTGTTTACGGCCGGTGCGCAGAGAATTTTTTTCCCCTGTAGATTACCTGCATAGGAGTTAGTATAGCTTTTTTCTCAAAAACAACATCATTCCTACTTAGCCAAACAGCCCAGCAAATAGCGCTTATTCCCACAAGTATTAGATTCCTTTCCTTTGACTGAAACCCTCCAATCCAAGTACTAAACATATTAGTAATACTATCAGGCAGTTTTATACCAAAAGAAAGTTCAATTAACCTCCAGATAAGTCAAGCAAAATGGCAATCGAAAAAAAGGTGTTGTATAGTCTCCAGATAAGTCTAGCAACATGTGGTTGGGCAGTCTGCATCCCCTTTGATGCGTTTTCATATCTCGTTCGAAAGGGACAAGACAAGTAAGGAAAACAAGCTGCTAAAGAATTGCAGCTCATGTTCTGCCAAGTCACGTTGAATTATTAACGATGTAGTCATGCTGTGGGTCGCACAATGACGAATGTACGAGATTAGCTCATATATTGACTTTACTGTATAGTATAAAACATTATCATTGTGTTTCCTACCGAATTTACATTGCCGAACAGCCCACACATAAATTCCCAGTTCCCGTTCCGAGCAACCGAGCACCTACCGCACATTTCATCTTGTAGACTCGTGCTCTCTTAAGCAACTGCCGTTACGCAGTCATCATGTGCCCGCTCACGTTGCTCGCGTTGTGGTGCCGACGGAGGAGGCACCCCACCGGCGCCGAGTCCGAGCACGGTGCTCACGCCACCGTCTCCGCCGCACGACGGCAGCAACCGTTCCCTGTCGAGACGCTGCCGGCCTTCACTTATGCCCGCGACTCCGACAAAAGCGGCGGCGCCGGCGGCCGCGAGTGCTCGGTGTGCATCAGCGCTGTGCGAGAAGGGGAGATGGTGCGGCGGCTGCCGGAATGCGCGCACGTGTACCACGTCGACTGCATCGACCGGTGGCTGGCGGCGCACTCGACCTGCCCGGTGTGCCGGTCGAAGCTTGATCCGTACAAGCAAGTGAGTTCGGATCATCCGCTGCAGGTCGATCCACCAGACCAGCCGCCATGCTTAGCCCACCGGCGTTTGCCATGTTGTGTAGGGAATGGATGTACGCAAAAAGGCATGGATTGTAAGTTCAGGATAAAAAATGCAGAATATATAGGTCCTGTATAGAATTATTTGTTGTGCGCACTTGTGGCTTCTACGAATGAAATATATAAGAAGGCAGTAGTAAACCTTCTTTTTAGAACTCGCCCACCTGATGTTTAGAGAGTCACACTCGTAAAAAGTAAAAGGAATAAGAAAATCTGGAAACGTCATGCATCCATCTACCAGAACAATTGTGAACCGAGGACATGTTTGGATGGGAGCCCATATTCTCGCCATGCCAATTCACAGGCCTTGACAGGCAAGATAGCGTCCGTTTGGGTTGACGCCACTGATGGCGCGCCAACGTGCCGGCGCTCATGCATTGTTCATTTTTCGATGCCTGGGCTTGGCCAAAACAGGGGCGGCGAGTTTGTCTACCAAATATTTGGCGACGCCCTGAGCTTAAAGGTAGGATGATGCACTGTTTGCAAATCTGCGAAGCATCATCACCAGCTCAACGTCATCAAATATTTCTTTGCTAGTCGATGCTAACATGGCAAATTAGACCAAATACCCTTGCACATGTTTAAGATTAACCCACTACTAAAATTGCATTAAAATGAGCCTAATTAAAGCACCAACAAAGCCAGGATTGAGCGGTAGGGTGGGCCAGAAACTAATTGAGCTCAGGACGGTGGGGGTGAGAAATGAAAAAAAAATGAAAAAAAGCTATTGTTCACGGGTGCTACAGTGCAAAAAAAACTTGCTGGGCTGGATCTGAGGGTGGCCACCCAGCTGGACTTGCCACAGAAATAAAGTTCCCCTATAGCTTATAAACTGCCTAACACTCATATTATAAAAAAAAATACTAATGCACATGCTTATAAATTATCCATCACGATCATTAACTATATAGTTGGATTATTGATCACAATTGCGGGGGCCACCCCACTAGTTTGATGGGATGTCCAAGAGATTCCGCTTGCATATTCTGTTCCATGGTCCAGCAAAAACTGATTAGCATGTTCAATCGCATCATGTCATGACGAAATTTACGTCTTGACCAAAAGAATACTTATCATAGATGTATTCTTGGGCACCAAGCCACCACGATTAGCAACCTTGACCAGCAATTTCCAATTCCAGCTTCTTGTCTTCCTCCTCATATATAAACATCTCACACATGCTTGAGCAGCCTGCAGCATCCCCTTTGATGCGTTTTCAAATCTCATTGAAAAGGGACACGACAAGTAAAGAAAACGAACTGCTCAAGAATTACAGCTCATGTTCTGCCAAGTCACGTTGCATTATTAACGATGTAGTCATGGTGTAGGTCATCTATCTAATCTAAACCAATAAAGAACCAGTTTTGAGAAAAATCAGTTTCACCCTACCATCCTAGCTACCCTGCCATCTGAACCGTCCTGCTATATCGTGGGCCCAAAATCCAACGCACCGAATGGTTCCACCAAATCCTGGGCGTAACGCTCCCCCTCTCTCCCCCACATGTTACCTTGATTTTTTGGAAAGTGTTACATCACGTAACGCTCCAAAAAAATTCTTTTCTCACCCCTGTACCCACTCCATTGGGAGAGATTTCCGTATTTTTGGAAATAAACAATGGCGTCCGTCACGTGCCATGCTAATTCCAATAAACTCACGTGAAATATGGTTTCTTTCCAAAAAGCCTTGAGCTTTCCCCGTGTAGTGCAGTTCTTACTACCCGCCCGCAATTCCCACCCGGATTTCTTGCACCCCGTCCGCAGTTCCCACCCGGATTTGCTCTTTAGCTTCACACCTTCCATTCCTCGATTCATGGATCTCCAATGCCTCCCAACCTCCGTCTCCACCAAATCTCTACGCGAAGCCGTGGTGCACGAGCGGGACAGCAGCTTACGACAGCTGTGCGTGATGGGGAGGGGTGGAGGAGAAGGAGGAGGCGACGGAGGCGGCGGCGGCGACCCGCGACGATGGGTGGATGGAGGTCGGTGGCGGAAGATGCCGCTTCGCAAGGCGATGAACACCGCCACATCGTGAACCACGGTGAGTCCCAGGCTCCCAGCAAGGGTGAGGGATAACTCTGTTCCATCTTCTTCATGCATGGACCCGCGACGGCGCGATGGAGCGGATGCCGTCGCCCGTCGGTGGCGTGGAGGTGGGCGGCGATCGGGCGATGGGAGTTGAGCCCTCGTCTTCTACTCGATTTCAATTCATCAATCACCACTGATGCATCTGTTTCGATCCGATTTGTCTTTCAGCACCTCAGATCATTGCATTGACGTTAATGGGAGGGGGCGTTAGGAAGAGGGTGGAGGAGAGGGAGAACCGCCCGTTTTCCCCCGCGCAGGTTGCGGCCGCATCTCGACCGTGTCGTGAAATTCATCCACCTCAGTGAGCAATCCATGATTCCATCGATTCCTTGTATGCATGTTCCTTGCTCAACGCCAGAACTAATCGTGGCCCTCACGCCTGTTTTCAATCCCTTGTAGCCGCGCGACGTCGCAGCCGAGAAGCCCCATGATGTCGACCCCTGCCTAAGATCTCCTTCGTTGAGTCGTCGACCTGCTGGCTGGTGAGCCCCTTATGGCGCTGACGTGCTCGCCTCCCTCCTGTTTGTCAATTTTCCGCAATGTCCGGTACCTCTGCCGCTGTGGATTGCTAATGCTACCGTGAAGAACACTGAAGGCAGCTTTTAGCCTGTCCTATCATTATATACTAACCCGACACAATCTTGTGGAAAATCACCGGAAACAGATGACAACTCTAAAAATTCTGTAACTTTTTATCTAGCTTGTACATGTCTTGCTGTACCAGTTAAAATTCCGTGCATTTGTGAAATGTTTATTAAATGACAGAAACCTATTCTTTTATGCTGCATCTATGTTAAATTCCAATCAAATAATGCTCTATACATTGTTTTAAATTGATCGCCTATTGTTTGATTTCTTCTGCCACAGCACAAGATGTGTTAGGCATACAAATTCTGGTTCAAGGGCCAAGGAACGAGGCCATATATTATAGAACCCAATCAGATCAATTTTTTCCTTTTTGGCCTTACCTGCTTGGTTTACCACAAATTGTCCTGGAGTGCGACATACACTTCAGGTATTATCGGCTTTTACATCATCTGCCAAGATGCTTCGGGATGAGCAACAGCCTTGGTCAAGTTCTTGGCATTCATAGTATTTAATGAATCTTATGGTCATATATGCCTCTGAACCATTGATGAAATACATATGGGTTAATTGTTTCCTGATATGCTACAAGGCTGCAAAATCATATCTCAAGCTCCTATCTATTTTTTACATTTTCTTTTGTGGATGAGAGTGTTTAAAGTTCCTGAACACTTGGTTGTTGTGGGCAAGAAATCATAATGCTATTTCCTCTACTGATAAAAAAATATTATATTTGTATGAGCCTTGAGCTAAGCAATGATCACAGTTGTTACTTCCGAGCGGGTTCTAACATGCATTCCTTATTTAATATATACTCCATATAAATATTATATGTCATGCTCTTAGTGCAGATAATTTAGCTTGAATAAGGGCTAGGTTATGGGTGCCATATGAAAAAAAAGCTAATTTCAGTTCCACTTGTTAATTGTTTTACTTAACATTGCAGATCATCCTTGGTAACTGTGGATGCCTTCTGTTTTCTGGCATCATTCGAATTAGGTAAGATCTCTGCTTATTTGTTCATACTCTGTAGTGTCTGGTTCTTATCAGTGGAAATCTGGAGTGCAGACATATAGGTAGAAGTTATGTGTTGTATCATCAGTTAGGAAAAAAAAGGTTAGGACAACACTGCAGAATAATATGTGCTGAATTCTGTAATTAAAACCAGAACTTTGATTGTGTTATGACATCTAAATTCTTCGGTCACCGAGATACTTACAGCATCAACTTTTTTTGTTCTCACAAAGGAAAAAAAATAAAGCTTTCCTTTTCTTTGTAGGATCATCAAATTTTTTGGAACAGGATGCAGAGGATGCGTTAGGGAGCAACTTTAGATTTTTTTTCTCATGATGCTTGTTTTTTACTTCCACCCATATTTGATACAAGACCTGGGAAGGCGGAGGCCGCGAGGTCACTGGGGGTGTTCAGGATCATTCAAGTATTTAATTTTCTCTTAATATAGCTGAACTGTTTTCTTCAATGCATGACATTTAGCCTCACATTTTCTCAGGCTCTAAAGTATGCCATGGTATAAAAAAATAACAACAATATGCAACATCTGAACTTTCCATTGTTTTACTTCTACATTTGTGTCCGAGTTTTCCATTGTTTTACTTATACATGACATCTTTTTATTACTACACTTTGTAGAAGTAAATCTTAAGGAGTGTTGTTATTAGATAATCAGTGAAGTTCAATATTTCAGGAACCAATAACCATCTGGAACCAGATTGATACTTCTCTCCCAAGCAAACTGCTACTATTTCTGTTTGGATTCAGTCAACATTGTATTATTCTTGAATTGTGTAGCACCTTGATTTTCAAATCGAGAGCTATTTTGATTGCTTGGTCGCTACCTGGCAGAAGGCAAAGCCTTGAACTGCTCACCCGGCAGCAGTCCGTGACCCAGGCCATGTAGGCGAGGGTGAATGCTCTTTACCTTTTTCTTTCCACCTGCATCCTGTTTGATAATATTCCTCCCTGGTGATGCCTTCAGTTTGATAATATTCCTCTCAGGTGAGGGTGAATATTGTCTATCCCGCTCATCCTGAGCGGGTTCCTAACTGCCTGTTAGTGCCTTTTGAATGTTTATGCATTTTATATAGCAAGGTACCAATAAATGAGAATCATGATCATAGAACAAATAAATTAGCGAAGACCCCATAATTGCATGCTGGATCACTGCATTTGGTTCCAAGTGATAAGGAAAATTGGTATGAAGAACGGTAGCCCATGAAACTCTGTTGCAATTACAAATTTGCAATTAATTAAGTGTGCAAAAGGTTCATATATGCATTCTAAGGAAACTTCATGCAGGATGTAATTTTGTTGACTGCATCTTTGTTACAATCTTTGTTCCTACCATCTCAACATTCAGAAAAAGTGCATCTCATGTACATACTCTATGTCAATAGTTAATTTGTTTCTTTATCCCTTTTCTTTTCAGGAATCCATATGCACGATTTATACTTGCCGCAATTTCTACAATGGAAATAGGAGGGGATGAATCAAGTGTGCAATTGGCTATTTCGCTTTAATGCATTGCATAAAGAAAAAAAATGGTGCCTTATGCCAGAAATAAACTGTCAGATATGTCGTAACTCTTTTCTATTCTTTTCAGCTGTCGCATCAGAAGTCAAGAATACCTGAGTCAATAGAGTGAGAAAAATGTCACCTTTAACGTGGTTTGGAAAAGTGTATGAAAGTTTCTTAAGATCCCTCAGTATTTTGTTCAATCTCTTCTCAATCAAATTCACTCCACTAAAGTTTTGCTGAATTGAGAGGTCTGATTACAAATATTCTATTGTGACCATTGGTTGCGGCCTGGGTGTTTGTTGTATTTGAATTGAGTTCTTATATGCAGCAACTACTCTTGTTGCTTCTCAAATGAAGATATTTTTTATTAGAAGCAATCTAAAGCCTGAAGATCACTTGCAAGCTCAACAACACGGCTTGCAACAAGCTAACTGAAAGAGAAAAGGGAATAAGCGAAAGTATGCTCAAAGTTTGCTACTTCCAAAATCAGAGCAAGTCAACTTTAGTTTTTGTCTATGTATGCAGGCATTGGGTCTCAACAAAGTTTACAACTTTGATTTTGATGGTTAATTATATTTCAACTGTCTGAGACCTTTGTATTTTCATTTATAACATTCCGATATTCACTTTAGCTGTCTTTTTTATACAATGTATTGTCCACGTTGCTTGTGCTTTTTTAATTACTTGTTTCATAATAATCAGAGGAAATATATTTTCTTTGTGTAATTATTAACTCCATCATAAATATCATTTGAGCATTTTATATATTATTTTGAAGTCTACATTCTGAAAGATAGTGTAGTTAAGTACATAATGCTCATATTCCTGCCAAGTGATGTCATTATTTAGACACGTGCGTGGCGCACGTGCATTTTTACTATACATGACGAATGCACGAGATTAGCTCATATTTTAGATAATGGAAGCTGTTCAAGTTCCCGACCTCTGCACAGCACGCAGCCCGCTGTTTGTTTATTTTTTTATTATTTATTACAAAAATAGTGTCAATCTCCTGATTGACAAGAAGAGCTTAAAGCAAAGCAAATCAAACTATGGAGGACCGAATCTATTATTAAATCTCCACCCGTGAGAGGCATAAAGCTCCATTGCAGCGACCTCCAATGCTGCGTTTACCCCTCGAACGCGGTCACGGACCTCCTCAAGCTGCAGCAGTGTCCAATACCGTAACCAATAAGCTCCTCTGAAAAGTGCCTGCATATATGATGTATATTTTACATTATTAAAACAAATCTCATTCCTACATCGCCATATTGCCCAGCACATGGCAGCCACACCTACTAGGATAATTTTACGCTTGTCTGAGTTAATAGCAAGCCAATCTCCCGCAACATGAGTCAATGATCTAGGTGGGCTAAGCCCCATAGCTGTTTGAACTACCCTCCAGATGGTTTTAGCATGATGACACAGTCAAAGAACCAAGTGTTGAATTGTTTCATTAAGATTACAGAAACAACACTTTTAGCTCCCCGACCAGTTACACTTAGCTAGGTTGTCTTTAGTTACAATGACACCCTTCACCAGATACCAAAGGAAAATCTTTATCTTTAAAGGTAGTTTCAACTTCCAAATTAACTTATGACGGAAAGGAGTGTCTTGGTTCATTAGAAATGCATACGTAGACTGAGTCAAAAATTGCCCAGATCTATGTAGTTTCCATGACACTGTGTCTCGTTCATCAGTTAATCTAGAAGTCGAGATTTTAGCTATAAAGTCATTATACTCTGTGAGTTTAATCCCAATCAAGGTACGTCTAGAGACGAGATTAGCTCATATGACTTTACAAAACACTATCGTTGTGTTTCCTACCGAATTTACAATACCGAACATCCCACACATAAATTCCAGTTCCAGTTCCGACCGAGCACATTTCATCTTGCACACTACTCTTTTAAGCAATAGCCATTACACCGTCATCATGTACCATGTTACTTCAAGTAGCAGCTCGCCGCCGCCCGGCTCGCCGCCGCGCGGGTTGTTGATCTGGCTGACTGCGTCCCTGTTAAGTCTCTCCTTCGCTCTCCTCCTGATCACGGTCCTCGCGTTGTGGTGCCGTCGGAGGAGGGGCCGCACCGGCGGCGCCGAGTTCGAGCACGGCGCGCATGTCGCTATCTCCGCCGCACGACGGCACCAGCCGTTCCCTGTCGAGACACTGCCGGCCTTCGCTTACGCTGGAGACTCCGACGGAAGCGGCGGCGAGTGCTCGGTGTGTATCGGCGCTATGCGAGAAGGGGAGATGGTGCGGCGGCTGCCGGAGTGCTTGCACGTGTACCACGTCGAGTGCATCGACCGGTGGCTGGCGGCGCACTCCACCTGCCCGGTGTGCCGGTCCAAGCTTCACTCGTACATGCAGCCACGCAGGTGAGGCCGGATCATCCCCTGCCTCTGGCGCAGGGAGATCCACCTGACCAACCGCCTGCTTAGCGCGCCGGCGTGTATTTGCCATGGTGTAGGGAGATGTACGGCAGAAAAGCATGGATTGTAGAGTTCAGGATCAAAGAACAGAATAGATCCTATTTAGAATTGTCTTCTATATGAAATATAATAAGGTAGTACTTTTTAGAACTCACCAACCTGATGTTTAGAGAATCCCCATGTGATAGGGCCACACTCATTCAAAGATAATGGGAAGAAGAAAATCCTTAAACAGCATGCATATGTCTAGCAGAACAATTGTGAATCGAGAGCATGTTTGGATGAGAGCCAGTGCTCGCCATGCCATTTTACTGGCGTTGACCTGCAACAGAGCGTCCCCATTTAGATCGACGCAACGGATGGGCGCGCCAACGCGCCGGCACTCACGCGATGTTCATTTCTGGATGCCTAGGCTTGGCCAAAACAGCGGCGGCGAAAACGCCGCCAAATATTTGCCCCAAACAGGTAGGATGCAGCGTTTGCTGATCTGCAAGTACTATTTGCTAATCTGCGAGTCATCACCAGCTCAAAGTCATCAACAAATTTGGTAGCTAATGGATGCCCACACGGCGAAAATCTCGAATCAGTTCAGGCTGTCAGTCTGACCCCAATTAGCTGAATCTGGGGACATACTGTAGACAAGGTCTAAAACAGTGGGCACTGGATCCGTATGTTTTGTGCCAAATTAAAATTCTGGTCAGGATTCTCATTATTTAGGTATGGATAAGAAATAAAACCGTACGCATGAGATGCGACGAAAGTATCATAATCCAACCAGAATTTTGCAACCATCTAAACAATACCCACGGCACGGTCAAATTTGAACTGTTGTTTGGTTGGTTATATGCAGGGTAAGTTGGATCCAATAATGTTATGTATATGTGGAAGTATTTATCTACTCTAGTCATGCTAACCAGTTCTTCTTGCTTAGTCAGAGGCAAAAGGAGTTGACAATTTTTATCCCCTATCTAGTTGCAAGTGTCACTTTCTTCCGGGTAAACGCTCAACATGCATGCACCAGTAGCCTGAAGTTCAGAGCACTAAATATAAGGATACATTGGCAAGAGCTACAGCTACAACCCTCTCCTCTCAACACAACAATGGAGGTCAACGCCGTTCGTATCATTCTCATGACAAGGCATCCGTACTCCTTCCGGCCGTACTTGGATTAAGCCAGGGAAAATCTCCAGGAAGCAGCTGGCAGGGCCACATCCATCATCCATCTCGCCGCGCGGCGCCGCCACCATGTCTTCTCCTTTCGGTTCGTCGACCATGTCAGAGTCGGAGCACCAGACGACGACGACGGGAACGGTGATCTTCAGCTACATCTGCGTCGGCCTCACCGGCACCGCGCTCTTCTGCGTCTTCTTCTTCTACTTCTACCACCACTACATCCGCAGCCGAGCGCCGGTCGCCGCCGCCGGGGCCGGAAGCAGCCAGGCAGAGCACCGTGCCGGCGTGGACTTCTCCAAGCTTCCGGAGTTCGCATACAGCGGCGGTGACGGCGGAGCGCAGTGCTCGGTGTGCATCGGCACGGTGCAGGTCGGCGAGATGGTGCGGCGGCTTCCAATGTGCAAGCACATGTACCACGTGGAGTGCATCGACATGTGGCTAGCGTCGCACGCGACTTGCCCGGTCTGCCGGGGCGGACGTCCAGCCGCCGGTCGACGGGAAGAATGCAGCGACGGAGCCGCCGCCGCCGCCGGAGCTGCCGGTGTAGTCGGGGTCGGGTGCCGGTTATCTGTTTGTCTCCCTTCGACTGAACGTTAATTCCGTGCTGGTCACCAGTGTGTGGTGTATTCCTGTACATCAAGAAGTTGATTTAGTTTCAATCTTACAAGTTTAGGATCATCTTTTGTTCTTTTTACACTGCTATCTGTTTGCAAATTTGCGGTGCATAGGATTGCCATGGCGTTGCACGTTACACCTGCACCAGCAACATCTAACCTCTGTGTTTTATTTGTCAAAGTCAACGCATAGGTTCCTAGGAATAAAAAATACAAAGCATAGAGCAGCGAGATCTCAAAAAATGTGTTTGCTGGCTAATAGTGAAATTTATAGCTTAAATATTTTTCCCATGAAAGAGAAAATCAACAACATTGTGTCTGGCCTATTTGATATGTCCATAAATGAACTCATGTGAAAGTGATCGATCGCAAAGAAACAAGTTTGTTCAAGTGGAATTAAACATAAGTTTTAATACAAAGTTAATTGCCTATTGAGTCGTTGCGAAGGAACTTATTCTAGTGGGATTTAAACATAAGTTTGTCACCAAGTTATATACTGCATGAACTTTTGTTTAATCCTGTTAAAAATCCCTCTAGTGGAATGTGAAGAACCATCCGGTGGAGATGTTTAGAATTCCACTAATGAGGATTAATGGGCTCATACCATTATGCCCTGAAGGCTACTACTATATATTGGGACCATTTGTACATCTATGAGATGATAATAAGAGTTGAGTTCCAATCATACAATTATGTGTCTCTTGTGTGTTGTTCTCATGGCGGGTGCTTGAGGGAAGGGAACGGGACGATCTTCAACAATTTCTCACGCCTCACATGCTACCAGGAGGGACGGGATTGAATTGGGATTTAGGACGACGTGCATTCCTAACACGTTATCAGCACTGGCTCTACCCTACGAATCAAGGTACGTCGTTCTTGATCTCCTTCGGCCAGTCACGGTAGATTGATCAGGGTGTTAGCTGTAGACCAGTATCGCATGTTGTAGACCCTACAGTATTTGTTTAATTAATACATGCGTTTATGCCATACTTGTACTAGATTGTTTTATCAGTACATAGATCGATCGAACCGTAGATTCCCAGCAACTTGTTTTATAGACAGATCTTGCCAGGCTTGAACTACTAGATATGTAGATTACCGGTGGCATTTTTTTTCCTTTTGCCATCGGCCATGGAACCTGCCAGCCGCTTGAAGCGGCCGTCGTTGGCCACCCCAGCGTGCATGCCTTTGGGCCCCTGCGCGTACGCCAACGAAAACCTATGCGCTGCTGTCCCAAATGGACGGTCGGCCTGGACGCCTGAAGCTGCATCGCTGAGCGCTCGTTGCACTCGCCGCGCCGTCCCGCCGTTGAGTATACTTAGCCGTGCATGCCAGAAGCTGCACTGCTGCAGCAACCGCGCACGCGCTGCATGAACCGCCGCCGACCTTTCATGCATGCGCACTATCGCGTAATTAATTACCGTTTACTGTTTCAGTTTTTTTTACTCCTGTGGCTTTTGCAATTCAGTTTCTCATACGTTTTCATATGTGCGGCATATGTTTTCTGGCACCTGGAAGTGTCCCTTCAGAATAGGTCCTGCAGTACCTTGCGAGCTTTTATGTACTCGTTTATTATACACTGCTCGCTTTATAATTTTTGCACACGACTATGGTTACATGTATTCTCTTTCATGCTTATTTACCTGAAGTATACTTGCATGGGTTTTATAGGGAATGGCCAACATCAGTCCTCACCAGTTCAAGCCGCTTGCCTTGGATGGCAACAACTACCAGACGTGGGTGGTGGACTGTGAGTTCCACCTAGCGGCGATGCAGTTGTCCCACACGATCGCACCACGTGCTGCTGGTGCTGCTGAGATTCCGCCACATGAAGTGGCGAAGGCATCGATCTTCATGAGGCACCACATCCACCCCGACTTGAAGATGGAGTATCTGGAGGTGCGCGACTCCCTCGCGCTATGGTCTGCCCTACAGGAACGCTTTGGCAAGCAGAAGGCTATCATACTTCCCCAGGCTAGGCGTGATTGGGGACAGCTTCGCTTCCTTGACTACAAGACAGTGGGAGAGTATAACACTGCACTCCACCGAATTGTCGGCCAACTTCGTTTCTGTGGGCAGAAAGTCACAGAATCTGAGATGATAGACAAGACACTTGAAACCTTCCACCCTTCCAACATGGTGCTCCAGCAGCAGTACCGTAACAACAAGTACAAGAAGTACTCTGAATTGATCCAAGTCCTACTTGCTGCCGAGACCCAGAATGATCTCTTGATGAAGAATTACAACATGCGCCCTGCTGGGTCACAAGCAGTGCCAGAAGCACATGCTACCTTCCGTAATGGCAAGGGAAAAGCTCATTTCAGAAACAAGGGCCAGCAACGTTATGGCAAGCAAGGACCTAAAGGTGGAAATTTCAAGAAGCCGACAAACAAAGGCCCAAAGCCTGGTGGTAATGGCAAATCACAGAAAAGCACTAAAGGCAATGCTAATGGAGCTAAACATCCAAATCAAGGTTGTTTTCGTTGTGGCTCCATGAAACACTGGTCTCGCACTTGCAATACTGAGCCGCACCTGATCCAGATGTATCAGGAATGGAAGAAGAAACAAAATCCGGAGGCTCATTTTGTTCAGGTGCCTGTAGCTACTGAAACTGGAGAACAGCTCCGAGTGCCTGCCTTGCCCACTGAGACTCCAGAGGTTGAAGATATGGATGTCGATACGAATGTTGCCACTACTAGTGCTGGTGCCCAGGGGGATGATGGTGATTTCGACCTCGACGAGGATGACCTTCTTGGCGACGAGGCCTGAAACATGGAGTAATCCTGTCCACTTTACGTGCCATTTCCTTAATCAATAATAAGCTTGTGAGCTTTTATTTTCCGGAAGAACATTTGGTCGTGATGTAATAAGGCACGTGTTGAGCATGCACTCTTTTATGCTTCGAATCAATCATTTGCTCTTATCTCTTGAGTTATATTATACTTATCCTTTATCTTGTTCTTTATTTAGTATATTTTTCTGATGAATTGAATAAATACTACTTTTAATAGAACGAGAGATATATTCCAATGGAGGCTGAAGAAGAACCTTGTTTGGTTGATAGTTGTGCCATGAATACAATACTCAGAGAGACGAGGTATTTTCAGACACTGCAGAAAAGGACTGAAAATCTCCTAACAATTGCCGGAAGCAATGGCCGCATTATTGGCTCGGGACAAGCCATTGTGGTCCTCCCAAATAATACTAGGATCTTCATCGAAGAAGCTTTTCTGTATCCGGGAGCTGAACGTACTCTCATAACCTTCAAAGATATCCGTCGCAGTGGTTATCATGTTAACACTGCATGTGAAGGCAGGACTGAATACCTGTACATCACTGAATCGGATGGTCATAGAACAAAAGTGATCGAAAAAGCACTTGGCACCGCCTCTGGAATATACTATACTGCAATTAGAGCCCCTCAAGAATACGTTGCGATGCCCACAATATTTAGAAATCCGGAATCATTTAAAATTTGGCATGAAAGGCTAGGTCACCCTGGATTAATAATGATGAGAAAAATCATAAACAATTCTGCTGGTTCTGGCATTAAAGATATACATTTTCCTCAACAAAAAGATTTTCTATGCACGTCATGTGCAAAAGGAAAGCTTATAACCAAGCCTTCTAACCTGAAGATAAAGGCTGAATCACTGGTTTCCTGGAGAGAATACAAGGTGATATATGCGGACCAATAAATCCTTTATCTGGGCCGTTCAGATATTTCATGGTTCTTATAGATGCTTCAACAAGGTGGAGCCACGTATGCCTGTTGTCTACGCGGAACCACGCTTTTGCCAAATTTATTGCTCAGATTATCCGTTTGCAAGCTTCTTTCCCGGAGAACCGCATTAAGTCAATTCGGATGGATAATGCTGGCGAGTTTACCTCAAAAGCATTCAATGATTATTGTCTTGCTCTGGGCATCGATATCGAGCATTCTGTACCCCATGTTCACACTCAAAACGGGCTAGCTGAGTCCCTAATTAAGAGGATTAAACTAATTGCCAGACCACTCTTACAAGATAGCAGACTCCCCACCAGCTGTTGGGGGCACGCAGTGCTGCACGCTGCTGCATTAATCCAATATAGACCAACTGCATATCACTCTGCTTCCCCTTTTCAACTAGCGCGTGGACAAGAACCTACAATTTCCCATCTGCGAAAATTCGGTTGCGCTGTTTACGTACCGATATCACCACCCCAGCGTACAGTTATGGGACCTCACCGGAAGTTGGGGATTTATGTTGGTTATGAAACTCCGTCCATAATCAAATATTTAGAACCTAAAACCGGGGATTTATTTACGGCTCGGTACGCTGATAGTGTCTTTGACGAAGACCACTTCCCGGCATTAGGGGGAGGATTGTACCTAGAATCTAAGGAATGCCGGGAAATTGAGTGGGGTGCCACTGGCATCCATTCACTTGATCCACGCACTAAAGATGCTGAACTTGAAGTTCAACGTATAATACACCTGCAAAATCTAGCAAATAATTTACCAGATGCTTTTACTGATATAAGAGGAGTGTCAAAATCGCATATTCCTGCGGCTAATGCACCGGAGCGAGTACAGATACCCTTGGAGGGTATGAACTCTCAAGTCCCCAATCCTAGGAAAAGGGGGAGAGATCCGGTTGACTCTGTACCAATTAAGCGGAGACGTCCGCATAAGGAAAGTACAAAAGTTTTTGCATTACGCTCCCATTCAGTTGTCCCAGGAGAGACATACCCTGAAGGTGAAGGCCCTAGTGCACAAGTGCGCACAAATCAGAGCACGAGGGCATCGGAACAACCAGACTCAAGTATTTTGGGAAATCAAGAAGAGCTGGATAAGTTAAATGAGATTGCCACAAATTATGCTGAGACAGGAGAATTATATAATAGAAAGACTACAGTTGTCGACATACATTTCGTCTCTAAGATTGCAGATGCGATTGATGAGGATCCTGAACCAAAGTCCATGGCAGAGTGCCGGAAGCGCTCAGATTGGGTCAAATGGAAAGAAGCAATAGAGACGGAATTGCGCTCGCTAAATAAAAGGCAAGTATTCGGGCCTGTTGCCCGCACGCCTCCCAAAGTATTCCCTGTAGGATATAAATGGGTATTCGTCCGGAAAAGGGATGAAAAGAATGTGGTGGTGAGATACAAAGCGAGGCTCGTAGCACAAGGGTTTACGCAGAAACCCGGCATCGATTACGATGAAACATATTCCCCTGTAATGAGTGGCATAACGTTCCGATACTTAATATCAATGGTAGCAGGTTTAAATCTGAAAATGCAGTTAATGGATGTTGTGACCGCATATTTATATGGGTCATTGGATTCGGAGATATATATGAAAGTTCCAGATGGACTAAAAATTCCTGATCCTAAAGCCAATCGCAACTTGTACAGCGTCAAACTGCAGAGGTCGTTGTATGGGCTAAAACAGTCTGGTCGGATGTGGTACAACCGACTAAGCGACTTCCTCCTGAAGAAGGGTTACGTCAATAATGAGGATTGTCCCTGCGTATTCATAAGAAAATCCCAGAGTGGATTTTGCATCATCTCAGTCTATGTTGATGATTTAAATATCATCGGTTGCGCAGAGGATATTAAGGAGGCAAGCACCTACCTTAAGGCGGAGTTTGAGATGAAGGACCTGGGTAAAACCCGGTTTTGTTTAGGCTTGCAGATCGAACATCTCCCTGGAGGAATATTAGTACACCAATCGACTTACACGAAGAGGGTTCTTGAGAGATTCAATATGATAAAAGCTCATCCTTTGAAAACCCCCATGGTAGTAAGATCTCTTGACAAAGACAAAGACCCATTCAGACCTAGGGGTGAAAATGAGGAAATTCTGGGACCGGAAGTTCCATATTTAAGTGCCATTGGAGCACTGATGTACTTAGCGAATTGCACTAGACCGGATATTGCATTTGCGGTAAACTTGCTTGCTAGATTCAGTGCAGCCCCAACCAGGAGACATTGGGTGGGCATCAAAACAATATTAAGGTATCTTAAAGGCACTCAAGATCTTGGCCTATTTTTCCCGAAGAATAATAACCAGGCCATGGTGGGCTACGCGGATGCAGGCTATTTGTCAGATCCACATAAATCAAGATCACAAACTGGATTTGTCTTTCTCTGTGGTGGCACAGCTATATCTTGGAGGTCATGTAAGCAGACCCTAGTAGCAACATCTACAAACCATTCAGAAATTATTGCACTCTACGAAGCCTCGCGTGAATGTGCTTGGTTACGACGGATGATTAACCATATCCAGAAGTCATGTGGCTTTAACACCATCGATAGTCCCACAATAATTTATGAGGATAATGCAGCATGTGTTGCACAAATGCAAACGGGTTATGTAAAGACTAATATGACTAAGCATATTTCTCCTAAATTCTTCTATCCTCACGAACTCCAGAAGGAAGGAGAGGTGAGTATCCTGCAAATAAAATCAAGTAAAAATCCAGCAGATTTATTTACTAAGTCTCTTCCGGCAACTACATTCAATAAATTTGTCCGAGCAATTGGCATGAGACGTTTGAGAGATTTGCAGGGTTCAGGGGGAGAATGCCTCTAAATACTAACCCATGTTCTTGGATCCTGAAGATCCGAAACTCTATGATCCAGAAGATTATAGTTGTCCTGAAGACATCGTTGCACTCTTTTTTCCTTTGTGAGTTTTCCTGAAGTATCTCGCATAAGGTTTTTAATGAGGCAACAATATTTTAAGCGACAATCATGCACTCTTTCTCCGTATTTTTCCCACAGGGTTTTTTGGAGTTTTAACGAGGCATGGATTAGTCATGGTATTCGCCCAAGGGGGAGTGTTAAAAATTCCTTTAGTGGAATGTGAAGAACCATCCGGTGGAGATGTTTGGAATTCCACTAATGAGGATTAATGGGCTCATACCATTATGCCCTGAAGGCTACTACTATATATTGGGACCATTTGTACATCTATGAGATGATAATAAGAGTTGAGTTCCAATCATACAATTATGTGTCTCTTGTGTGTTGTTCTCATGGCGGGTGCTTGAGGGAAGGGAACGGGACGATCTTCAACAATTTTTCACGCCTCACATGCTACCAGGAGGGACGGGATTGAATTGGGATTTAGGACGACGTGCATTTCTAACAATCCCACTTGACTCCCATACTGCGCGAGTTTGTCATGAATGCAATGTGCATGTGAGAGCCACTTTGTAGTTCCTTGCCATCTCTAGTTTATCACAACACATCAAAGTCAGAAGTGTCATTTTCTGCCAGGTAAACTCTCTTGCTGTGCACCGCAAAGCTTCGTCCACGAATGGAAAACCACCTGCTCAGGAGACCACTTTACCAACGTCATTACTCTTTAATTTGATTCTATTCCTAACATTGTGAAATATCCCAACTCAACACATGAAAATTAATTTGTAAGCAATTTGTGGTAAAATTGTAGACACAGCCTAAAACATAACTTATTTGTGACGGGACAGAGGCTGCAGTTCTCATGTACACACCTGGCACATTTGGAATGAACGCAACAGAAGAATCTTCACTGGGATCATGAAGGGGCCGGCTGATGTGATGAGAATCATCAAGGACGATATGGCCTTAAGGGCGAGAGCTTGTGGCCAGCCAAACATGGCTGATATTGTAAGAGAGAGTGACATTTTTAACATGTAATAAGCCATAAAACATTCTGATATAATTTCTTCTTTTCTGCTTCATGAAAAGGCAGTGCTCCTGCCTCATTTCAAAAAAAAAAAAAAAAAAAAAAGAGGTAGAACCTAGTTCAACTGTTAGGACGTACAAGTGACCGGTGTGTATATGGGCAGAGGCGCGGTAGTTTATGTACAACTCACCCCAAACACCACCATGATGGTCATCTTCACCAACCATATCAATCACACCCTCACAGACTGCAGCAGTTTTATACCTGGGAGAAAAGCGCAAAAGTGCCGTACGCTCCGCCGCCGCTCCAACTCCCACCATGGCTGTCACCCGAGCTCCCCCAGTGCTATCGCCGGAGCATCACCCGCCGACGAAAGGAGCTGCGATATTCAGCTACACCTGCGTCGGCCTCACGGGCACTGCCATCATCGTCGTCCTCATAATCTTCTGCCGGTACCGCGTCCGCCGCCGCGAGCCGGTCACCGCCGCCGGCGCAGAGGGCTACCCGGCGGAGGAGCGCCAGGTCGGCGTGGACATCGCAAGCTGCCGGAGTTCGCGTACACCGAATCCTCGAGACGGCGGAGCGGCGGCGGCGGCGACGGGGCGCAGTGCTCGGTGTGCCTCGGCGCGGTGCAGCCCGGCGAGAAGGTGCGGCGGCTTCCCCTGTGCAAGCACCTGTACCACGTGGAGTGCATAGACATGTGGCTAGCTTCGCACACGACGTGCCCTCTCTGCCGCGCTGATGTTGAGCGGCCGAGGGAGGACGGCCAGGCCGCGCCGGCGGAGCAGGGGCAGGCGCTGCCGGTGTAGTTGGGCGCATGTATCATCTCCTGTGTATCCTGCAACCGGTATGTTAGCTCGTAGATCGTCACCTCCGTGGTCATCCATTTACCTGTACAGATAGTAGTAGTAATGCATTCAAATTCACCTGGAACTTGTTGGGGCTCGATAGTACTCGATAATCTGTACCTAGATAATCTCTTGTTCTTATTTAGTACCTCCATTTCAAAAAAGTTGTCATTCAAGCTATGAAGTCATCCTGCCTATGAATTCATAGCCAGAATAACAATTTTTTTTTTCAAACAGAGGTAGTACATTGCTATCTATGTGAAATTGTGCATTTCGGTTTTAAGGATCTCTCTGAAATTATTTCACCAGCTGCACGTTCACCATCTAAACCTATCGGGCAGACGTGAATATCCTGTACATTTCAGATCCAAGAATGCGTAAGTTTTCTGTGCCTCTGTCACATTTGCGTTTTGAATTTAATTTGAGCAAATGTTAGTGCGTTCCCATTTCATACAAAATTCATTGAAATTTTACGTCACAAGTTTCTTGCAAGAGAACAATGCGACTGAATTTAATGGCGAATCTCCTTGCGAAATGTTGAAACCAAAGTAGTTTTCGGTGGCTTCAAAACACACCGAAAAAAACATATTCTTTTGACATCTGCAATTCTCCAGATCAGAAAGCAGCTCCATTGACCTTTCTGCAGCTTGCAAAAGTCAGGTTGGACGTACGGTAGTACCAACCTCAACCCATCTCGATTATCGCTTAAACTAGCCTCGCCGTGATATGAATATTCATGGGGTCAGATTCTGAACTGTCTTCCAAGCACCAGTTAGCTGAATCACAAAGTCAAAACAGAGCCGCAAATATACTAATGTTATCCTGACGGTCCCAAGACAACGCCCGTACGTACTTTGAACCCTACGTTGTCTTCTTGTGCTCCAATATATACTCAATAGGTAGAGTCATTCTTTTTATTTTTTTAGAACAATAGGATAGGTCATATATAAGGGTCACGCTCTAAATCATTATAAGGTTCCTCTCAGATGTCAGAATACGCTTCTTGATATCACTCCCTTTCTTTGCCTTGGACTCTACGTATCATCGTATGGACAGAGAGCCAGCTACTACTGGCACAAGTGATAAACCATATCGACCTAGTCTATGGTCCGGGGCCGAGGGCGGCGAGTTGATGGTCGTTCTTTCGCTCATTTGAACCGCTGGACGTAGGACCCTGCATGACGTGAAACCGAAGGGCTCTGGAGGTGCCTTGCCGAGCGGTGGAGATGGATGCCGCGCGTGTACGTGCAGCAGAACCTGGGTGTACCTCCCATGTCTCTTGTATGTACAATCGTTGCCATTCCAGGCCTGACTTATATAACAAAGTACTGTAGAATGGTGCATCAATACTGTCGCCGTTTTAGGAAATAGCAGGAGAGAACATCTATTATATATATAATTGACTAAGAAAAGAAGCCACTACGTTCGCTCTCAAGGCTTAGAAATTCCCACGTTAATTCGAGAAAATAAGAAGAGAAAATTACCCACCACTGCCATTATGAAAAAATTAGTCACAAAACCCCCTATAAGTATTTTTAAAATAACTAAATTAGGAATAATAAAAAATAGCCAGAAAACCTCTCGCACCTATTTCTAAATTACCCACCATGCCATAATGAGTCCAAAAATAGCTAAATTCGGAATAATAAAAAATAACCAAAAATACCCTTCACACCTATTTCTAATTACTCGTCATGCCATTATAAGTCTAAAAAATAACTAAATTCGGATTATAAAAATAGCTAAAAGTATCTTTAATTCTTATTTCTAATTCATCCACCATACCATTATGAGTCGAAAGTAGCTAAATTTTGGAATAACAAAAATATCCAAAATACATTTAATTCTTGTTTCTAAATACACCATATAAAAATGCACCGCTATATGTCTAGCTAGCATGGCACATTCTCTTATTTTTAGCATGCCACATTTTCTTCAAAAGATTTATTTGGAGCACGATACGTTCTTTTTTCCTACCATGACATATGTTAGTTGTTTAGCATGGCACGTTTGAACCGATCTCGCTTTCTAATACAAAATCAAATACAGTGGGTTAGCTAACACAAACCAAGATAACATCTCACACTTAAATTGAGAGATGGTGAGAAATTCTCCAACTTATTTTTATTACTTTATAAATATAAAGTTTTTAAAAATAATAATAAATTATATTAAACTTCTATAATAATATAAAAATATTTTAAATAGCATAGTAAGTCTAGCCGTGCAAATGCGCGGGCACGCATACTAGGTTTTCTTTGTAACAAACAAGACATACATGTAATCATCTCGTTGCCGGCATCATGGGACACGCATTCGTTTCACAGCTGACTTCTTTCACTGACATAGGGCAGTACGAGGGTCGAGACAAAATACAGAGACAAGATGACACGAATTGCACAAATTCCGTGCACTTCACCAGCGAAACAACCAAGGGGAAACGCTTCTTGTAGTTGCTGATGAATTACAAGTTTATAGGCGGCCATCACGTCGATGGAAACGGCACGGCATTCATATACATGATCGAAATGCCACTGCTCGCCTGTCCTGTAGATATAGCAACCAACAAGGGAAACCAGGTCGACCAAAGACCCGCCCTTGTTTCACCACCCCGCGCGGCTGCCGATGCCATCGGACCATGATTCATGGAGCCAATCTTCGTTATCGCTATCGTCGCATCCATGCTCATGATGATCATCATCTGGCTCCGCCTTCGCCTCATCGACATTGCCGACCAAGAAGCTCAGCGGTATCCACCGCAGGATCCGCGCGGCGCCTGGTGGGGCCAGCCGCAGACGCGGCCGCCCCGCCCGGCCGCGGACAGCCTGGCACCACTACCTGCTCAGCGGCGGCGTCCACCTCTGCCACTAGGTCCTCGTGGCGTCTTTGACGACCAGCGGCGGTTGCCGGAGCCCGTCACGTTCCTGCCGGCGTTCGCGTACACCAAGTCGTCGGTGAATAGCAAAGTCACGGCGGGCACCGGTGAGGAGGATGCGGCGGCCACGTGCTCCGTGTGCCTCGGCGCGTTCGAGTTCGGGGAGATGGTGCGGCTGCTGCCGGTGTGCGTACACCTGTTCCACGTAGAGTGCATCGACCTGTGGCTGGCGGCGCACTCGACGTGCCCGATCTGTCGTTCGGGGACGGATCCGACGCAGATGATGACGGATGTCGACCAGCTACCGCCTATTTGAGTGAGCGCAGTCACGCTTCTGGCCTTCCGGCAGCAAAAGCATCTCTGGAATATAAAAATCTATGCCCGTAGTATCTATATTTCGAAGAGAGGTGGTTGGATCTATAGTAAATTAGTAACATGATCCAAAAAACATCCGTGTCCATTTCGATCCATCTAAAAAAAGAAGCTCAACACCAACATCTAATCCTCGTAATCCTAAGATATAGACAGCTTGTCATGGTTGTTGTTGCATGCCAGAAATAATCTTGGAAAATAAAACACAAAACAAAGGGCCAAAATTTTTTTCAAACTTCAACAATTACAAGATGCTCAATACAACAGCAAGAAAGTAGAATTTATGGCAATGGTCATAAATTTATCACACATTGTTGTAGATTTAAATGGCTATAGCCTTACAATTACAAAAGTAAACAAAACAGAGGATAATGCTAACAGAGATTCAATGATAAAAGAAAATAATAAAGAATAGCCTTGGAGCTGAAAACCAACTAATCCTACATACGAATGCAAACTTGAGCAATCCTATCAAGCACAATGTAATGTACTCCACTTTTAAAGAGCTTTGGGTCTGAAGCAACAACACATAGTTAGAGTAAGAAAATGAAATAAAACAACGGAAAAAAGCTGCAAAAAAATTTGTACTAAACAAATCAATAAACAAATTTTTAACACTTCTTTAGAGCTACTTCATCTACAACAAAACTTGTTGAATGGGGTCTTCGTGGCTAGCTAGCCATAGGGTTGTTCAGCCCGGGTTGGGATAAACCAGCAACGTATCCGGCTACTATGGAGAGACCTATGAAGAACAGTACTTGTATAGGATAAAAAGTGCCCGTAGTGCTTCGTTACACAGCCGGTTTGATGAACCCGTCTTTGAACACCCCTAGCTAGCCAGAAGGCATTATTGCTAGTGAGATGCACATCAAATACCTAACATGTCTCACATAAAAATTACATGGAATAGGAAATAAAAATCCGATGGACGAAACACAAAACAAACCATTTGGTTGGCCAATGAGACAAAACAAGCATAGCTTCACATGACTGCGAATTTGTCTTCAAAAGAGAAAATAAATAACCGAGTATGATATAGGATTTTTTAAACTTATTTTTAGGGACTCATCATTTCAAAGTTAGATGGTAATCAAAATTAAAAAGGGAAGAAAAATTCAAAATTGTTCAATAAAATAATTAATATATTGGAAATGTTCATAGTGATTGTTTTATGCAGTTCATCAAAAATTAAAAATATTTTAAGGCAAATTTGCTAAACTTAACACATTTTCTTATTTTGTTGTAAATTTGAAAAGCTCAAATGTTTTGTGATGTCTTAAAAGGTGGCAAAACACAATGTATTATAGTTGTCTCGTTGGATGGATGTCGTTTCCGGTCACGGACATTGAGTCCGCAGAGGACCTTGTAGAGGATGAAACGTAGAGAACTCACGCTTGTCATGCATGGAGTAATCACGTTAGATGATGTCCTTTACAAGATGATGACCTTGGCCGCGTTGGCGTAATCACGTTAGATGATTGTCGTACAGGTTCAAAAAAAAGATGATTGTCGTACCCCATTTCTGAAGTACTTAGTGTTTACCGTATCAGTCCCTGGATCAGTAGCTGATACGACACTTTCACAGAATGCTTCACAGCAAATACTTTATTTATATTACCGAGAGTCATTACAAGCCTTTTTAATACATAAAGGTCTTAGATACAAAAGAGGCGAGCAGCCTCAACACTCACAGACATCACACTTAAAGGCTGACACAGCAGCCAGAGCTAACACTAATTCTAGCGGAAGAGACAGGCTCCACTCCTACAGGCACCACTTGAGTGTAGGCCGACTTTACTCTTCATCACCATCAGGTTAAAAGTCATAGTCGGGCTCATCTTCTGAATGATTTAAACAAGAGTGAGTACATAAGGTACTCAGCAAGCCTAACGCGAGGGGTATGATTATGCAAGGGACTATCAAAGGATTAGGCTTATGGTTAGTGACAAGGCAAGAAAGCCAACTTTATGCAGAGTTGTTTTGAAAACAAAGCATTTCGCAATTCTAATCAAATATCTGTAGAGATTAGTGGGGTTGGGCGGCCCTGGGGGAGATGCAATCCATCCCACCAGTTCCTCAATTTATCACTGGCCGACAACCAGCACACGGCTCTAAACCGTCGTTTTCCAAAAACACACCGAGGAAACTCACGCGGAAAATCTAATCATAGTGTGGCCGATGCTTTCGCGTTGTCCAATACCGTGGAACACGGCTTTCCGGAAGTTTCTTAACCTTGGCCAAGGGTGCACAAATTTCCCACAAGGTGGTCCAGTCCTCCCTATCGTCATAGTTTGGACTGTCCCACTAAAGGTTCCATACCTACTTCGTATCACCACGGCATCCCCAACGGACATCACCAGGGGTTCACAATCATAATAATATGGCCAGTCATAAATGCCGGATCTCGAACACTCACCAACGAACGAGTCTTCTCCTGGGACTCCGTTGCAATCTCCTGCCTCCGGGGGGTACCGGGTGAGTACTAGTAGGGTGTGGTTCCAATCCCGCGCCCATTCACGGCTTGTGGCTGCGTGAGAGGTGCTAGGCAAAGGCGGCACAAGAATCGGTCCTTATACGACCGAACCAGGCATCTGTTGGGTAAAATGTGTGTTCTACCGCTCGCACACGCGGCCTGGGAGATTTGCTTCACTCCGTTCAGGACCAAAACTTGGAACGCGGTGAATTCCGGAGCGTGCCAGTCGATTTTCCCTGCAAATCGACAAAGACAAGAAAAAGCGTGTAAAATTCCCGGACTATCGGCCCCGGACAGGCCGATGCATAACCGCAGCCGATGTTAGTGAATAAAAGATGATAAAATAAACGCTCGGCTGACGGCTATAAACGAATCGACATGTCGCAACATTAAATACTCGCGCGATAGATAAAGCAAGGCATGCATCAGAATCGGTAATCGGCAAAGCATGCGATCGGCAAAATCTATCGGCAAGCAACACAGTAAGGCCAATCGACAATCAGCAAAAGGAGTTCCGGCTATACTTGAACAGGAGCAATAAGATATTTAAAGGCATGCAAGCATAAATCTGAACGTGGTAAGCATTCGGCTAAACACCCCGAAAGAACGATTAAACCAGTAACCACTAATTATACCCGTAATCTGACAATCCCTTCACCGAGGACACGTCGACTAAGTGAAGTAGAACAGGACACGTCAAACTGCTCTACACGATCGACAGATACAAGTATAATCGGCAACTACCGGTCCCAGGTACTCAGTAAACTAGATCTAACCCTTAGCAACTGTTTCGCCGAGGACACGTCAACTAAGCGAAGCAGACAGGACAAGTCAAACTGCCTACCCAATCACCAAGAGCAGATCTAATCGACAAAATACCTTAACCGTGACTCGAGTAACCAAATCAAACAGAAATCGACATCAGCAATCGGCAACAAGGCTGCGGTGAGGACAAGTCAACTAACCGCAACAAAGAATTGGACCAGGTCTTAAACAATTCCATGCAGTCGACGCACGATGTAAACCCTAGATTGATCTAAATTACCGGATAACTAGCAGCCACATCAATCTTAATCATGGACAAGTCGACATAATCAGATCGATGCGCTTACCTGACGAGATCCAGTCAAGCCGGAGCCCCGATGGGCGCGGGTGACGAAGAACACGTCGAGAAATTGTGGCGATGCGCCGAAAGGTTGATTGTATTGATTGGTTGTTACAAGCACCTGGGTTTATATTTATACACCCGAGGCAAGAGTCCGATTTGGACTTAAACATGACTCCTACTTGACCACAACTCGGTCAATCCTTCCTAAATCTAGGAAATAATTAAAAAAGGATTTGCAAACCCTCACACGCACGTCTTCACGATTTTCTCCGCCTTCATGATCGCCTGCGGGCTACCACTTCGGCACATAATCTTTTCCCACCCGTCGCGCACTCCACCTTCCACTGACAGCGGGTCCTAGTCCAAATTTTGGTGTCAACACATGCCCCCCAAGCCGGGGTATGGAATCTCCATGCGCCGGATTATTTCCCAATTTCTCGCGCTCCCTTGATTCTCGCGCCGTACTCAACACACCTGCAGTGCCCCTTCGTATCTTGTGCCGCCTGCAGCACGTCCCATCTTATAAATAGATAGCCATCTACCATTCTTATCTCTCTTTCTTCTCTCGCCGGCGCGTCTCTTCATCTCCTCATTCTCTCTCCCCATCTTGCTGCCGGCGACCAATCCCCTCGGAAGACCAGGAAACGAAAACTTCTCAAGATTTCTCGCATCTTCATCGCAATGGCGCAGCTTACTGCCTCCTCCACCGCCGTCCCCGAGGTATCAATCTTCCACTCCATCCCCGTTCTTGAACTAGAATAGGGTTGTGTTCTTGCGGTACTGTAGATCCCTTTGTTCATAAGCTGTCCCCATACTTTTTAGACTCTTGGCTTGATTAGATTTATTTGCATTGTTTCTAGGAACTGCGAAACCAGATCTTGATCCCTACAGAACTCGCCACACATCGTTTCTTAGGACCCATGGGAGATTCAGATCCAGTAACTTTCATCTGCAGCGAAACCCTTAGAATGCCCTTCAAGAGATCACCAGTAGCACTAAAGATATGGGCAGGCAGCTTCAGATCATGGCCCACTGAAATCCCAGGCTGGCGTGAATGGTTCCTTAGAGTGAAGGCTGCTAAATCGGCAATATGGGCGACTGTCGGCATAGATCACTGTTTAGAACTCACCCTTGCCGATATGAAGAAGAATGAGCCAATGTTATCGGCATCCTGCTACCTCTGGTCTGACGCATTGAATGCCTTCCTTTTTGGCCATGGACCAATGACTCCAACCCTCATGGATGTCAAGATGCTTACTGATCTGGATATATCCACCAATGCAAGCCTCCAGAGTTTGAAAGTCAAACCATCACATAAGCTTGATGTCAGAGAAATCGGTGGATGGAAGAAATATATCACTACCTTCCAGAAAACAGGACAAGTGACAGACAAAGAACATGCAGCTTTTCTGACGATGTGGCTTGAGCATTTCTTTTTCTGTGGAGCTCAACTTGGTCCTGTATCCAATCTGCAGAACTTGGCAGAAAGATTGGCAGCTGGTACTGAAATGCCTATCGGCAAATACCTGCTTGGTGCTCTCTACTCTTCACTTCATCAGGTCGCCGAGAAGCTCTGGCAGGATACTCCAATCGGCAATATTGGTGGTCCATGGTGGTTTCTTCAGATGTGGCTCACTCTGCACTCCTATAAAGCCATGGAACTTCAAGATTTGCATTTATATCGTTTCCCAACCCTTAATCAAGCTGGGCGCCGATGCACTTCACTGGGAGAAGCTTTGGTATCGATAGATGGAGTTAAGATGAATGCCGATCTCCTGGCTTCATACTTCAAAGCTTTCTACAGAGGCATCAAAGATGATCATCTTGAATGGTTCCCATATGGAAACCCAGAAATCATGGATCATTTTGAGATTCCCTTCACCTTCAGAGCTGACAATCCTCTACAGAATGCAGTATCGGCAAACATCTTTGTGTCTTGTGTCAAGCCTTGCATCTTGCCGACGGGATTGAATGCATTAGGTCATCAGAGGCCGTCATATGAATTCTATAATCCTTCATTTGCTGCAAGGCAAATGGGTCTCGGCCAGATTCCTCCCAGTCTCTTTTATGCTGATAAGGTCAAAGCTCGGGCCATCGTCGAATCGACATTGGAGTATTCTTGGCTATTCGGTTTGACTGAGAATTTACCCCTCGGCCACATCGACAACATCACACTGGCTCCCTCTTGCACGACGCTCTTCATACAATGGTGGGCAGCATGGTCCAAGCATCTCCACTGTTCCAACACAGCATCCTTCATCTCCAATCTTCCGCTTCCTGGACCGATAGGAGAGGTAACCGATCTCAACTTCCGTCATTATTCCATCAACAAATTTTTTGACTGTAGCTTCTATTTTGCAGTCTGATGCCGAAGATGCACCCACAGAAAGCAACAGTGGAATCGGTATTTTGTACGTTGCTCCTCATCCAGAACCTGTCATCGGTTCTGATGCACCAACACCGGCTCAATTCCTCAAAGGCCAATCTTCTAGAACAAAGCGTCAAGGCCCTCGCTTCAAGGTCCCAGCAAAACGTCACAAGGCCCTCCTGAAACAACCAAGCTCTGCGCCAACTCCTCCCAGCAGCCCGGTAACTATTCTCACATATAATTGCTTCATATTGAACAAATATCAACATCTAACCTTTGTTTCAATTTTCAGGGCCATTCTGAAGGAGATTACGAAGAAACTGAAGCCCATTCTCCTGAAGGCCATGCTGAAGAAACTGAAGTCCGCGTCGATACCGATGTTGAAACTGCCCAAGCACCAGCGGCCACCAGTGTCCCACAAGAAACCGGCATCGAGATGCAACAAACTCTGGCCTCAGAGGAAGACATAGCCTCAGAAGACATCAACATCGAAATTCAGCCGCAGGTTTGCCCTTGAAACTTATCCATCGGCATCTATATCTTTATTGACTTCACATTTGATTAGATGCAAGAGCGAAGGGAAGAAGAATCGGCAAACCTCTTTGTCGATGAACCTGTAACGTCCCAAGCAGCTCAGAACATACCAAGAGGCCGTTTCTCAGATTCTGGAGCATCTTCTTCTCAGGCTATTCCGATTGAAGCTGATGTCGATTTATCCGAGGTAATGAATGTCGATTTGTTCTCTTCATCAATGTGTTCTAATCAACTTTCGTGCTTGCAGGCACGTGTGGTAGAGCCAATTGTCGCAATACATCATCGGCAACCACTGCCAATCGAGATCCGCAATAAGCTGATCGAGATAGAAGCCAGACTCAACTTTGCAACTACAGAAGATCTCACTCTTAATGCCAGTTCAGTCCGTGCTAGGTTTGAAGAGATCCAAGCTCGCCTTCCGAGGGATCTGAGAGTTGCCCTTCATCCAGTGGCCTACATGGAGTTCCGGCGTCTTGATTACGAGCAAGCTCAAGAAAATATCAATCGCCGATCCCATCAACGCCAACTTGTTGCAGCAGCAGAAGCAGCTCTTGAGCTCTCACAGCAAGAATTGGAAAAATATAACTCCATGAAAAATCAGCTAACAGAGGAGGAGAATCGGCTAACTCAGCTGAAGAAAGAAGCCGAAGACTTGAGAGCAGCTCTACAGGCTAAGGAACAAGAAGTATCGGCATCGGCAGAAACCATTGCCAAAATCAACGCAGACATGCTTCAACAAAAAGATTCGCTCAATGCCTCCATTGAAGCTTCAACGCGTGCCTGGGCATCCGTTCCTGCAGAGATCGAGTCTGATGACAACGACAACTATGTCTTGGCCGAGACTGATCAGCTCCGCATACATGCACTTGATGTACTTCGTGATTATCTGTATCCCCGTCGTGCATGAATTTGTAATCATCAAAAACTATCTTCCAATCATCTGTAATATATATATATTTACTTCTATGTTCCTTTATATATTTTCCCTAAGGGCGATACCATTAGCATCGGCCGTCTTAAAGGCGACGCTCTTAACGTCGGCTCCGATAAAACTCAACCGAACACTTTAAAGATAAATACTTTGCATTAAGCGCTCGGCTGAATTTCATCTCTTGCGTCGATCGGCTAATTGTCGATTGCACTCTTTACTTCTATCAACCGATCAACGTCCAAATCTGATAACTGCTACAGCATCCGTGGAGTTGCCGATCCTTCAGTGATGCAAACACCTTCATCGGTAACATCCAGTGCTTCACCTTCCCAGTAAGTTCCTGATATGCACGGCAAGTTTTTCACCATCATCGGCAAAAAGTCTGCAGTAGCCACATTTACCGATCTATCAGCTTGAATAGTCTCCACCTCAACGCCGATCCACTGGATAAGGAGCTGATGCATCGTGGAAGGGATACAGCAATTAGCATGAATCCAATCCCTACCCAGCAGTACGGCGTACGAACCTTTGCCTTCGATTACGAAGAATGTCGTCGGCAAGGTCTTGCTTCCGATAGTGACCTCGACATTGGTGACTCCTTTGACTTCAGAGCTCCTGCCCCCATAATCCCTCAACGTCATGTTGGTCTTGGTCAGCTCTTCAGGCAGTTTGCCGATCTTCCTGTACGTTGCCATCGGCAAAACATTGACAGCAGCACCACCATCGACCATCATCTTGCTCATCGGCTTGCCATTGACGAAACCATTAAGGTACAGAGCCCTCAGATGGAGATGATCAACACCAGACGGCTTCTCGAACACTGCCTGCTGTGGACCCAATAACAACTCGGCAGAAGCTTCTTCTTCCGACTCATTAATGTCCAAAGAGCTAAATTCTCGTGGCAGCATAAATACCATATTGACAGGAGCTTCAACTTCATGTACCTGAGATTTGACTTTTGGTCTCCACACCTTCTTAGACTTGGGCCCCTTGTCATGATCATCCTTCTGGTTCACATCCTTGTTCAGCTCCCGGCAACGTGCCCTCTGTACTCTTCTCTTCTGAGTCTTGGTAAAAATACCACTCGGACACCATTGGCCTTCTTCTGTGAACTCACCCTGATCTTCTTCACAATCTTCAACTTGATTGACAGGACCAAGTCTTTCATGCACAGAAACCCTTGATGATGGTCTCCTCATAGGACCTCGGCTTGAAGAACCAACTTCCCTGTACAAATCTCCAGATCTTCTGCTACAGCCTGGGCAACCTTCCATTGGTGGCAGCTTCATACCCTGCTCCCAACAGTACTGGAAGAACGGACAGTTCCAGTGTGGATCGAAGTCATCATCACTCGTCCTCCTGTCTTCCCTCTCCCTTTTCCTTGAATACTTGCCGATCAAAGCAGCAGATCCACCGATCATGTTGACTGGAACAGGATGCCCATCAATCTTCATCGGCTTCTGACCAGAGAATTTAATGCGATCACTCTCAATTGCCGATTGGATCTGTTGCCTGAACATTTTGCACTCATTGGTGTGATGAGAGGGAGTGTTATGCCATTTGCACCACTTGATCTTCTTCAACTCCTCAGCCGGAGGCAACGTGTGATTAGGTGGGAGTTGAATAAGCTTCTCTTGTAGCAGCAGATCAAATATCTTGTCGGCTTTGTTGATGTCAAAGTCATACTTCTTTTCTTCTGCCTTCTGCTTGACCCATGGACAGAGAACAGTCTTCTTATTCCTGGTCCACTCAGCAAGAGCAACTTCAGCTTCGTCATCAGAATCAGAAGAATAATCGGCATAAGCCGCTTGAAACTGTCTGCCACGTGTATTCTGGACACGTCCTTCATGAATTGACGCCTTCTGAAAGAGTTGTGCCAAGCCATCGACTTCTTGAGGCGCAAACTTGTCTCTAATCTGAGGCAGCAAACCTTGGTAAGCAATTTCAGCCATTTGCCGATCCGTCAGATTCAGGTTATAGCACCTGCCACAGATGACTCTGAACCTTTGGACAAAATCGGCAACTGACTCTCCAGCCTTCTGACGAACAGCTATCAAATCTGATATGCTCAGCTCTGCCATGCCAGTGAAGAAATAAGAGTGGAATTTCTTTTTCAAATCGGCCAAATTCCGCACGGATCCCGCAGGGAGGGAGGTGAACCATGAGAACGCCGATCCAGATAATGACAGAGGAAACAATCGGACCTTCAATGCATCTTGTGCCGATGCCTCTCCTAACTGTGCCAAATATCGGCTGATGTGCTCCACTGTAGAGACATTATCTTGTCCAGAAAATTTGCCAAACTCTGGCAACTTGTATCGATGTGGCAAGGCAACTTGTTCCATCCACTCTGGATATGGACGTCGATACATGAAGCTCTGCTCCTTGGGCTTGAGATCAAATTGCTCCTTCATGACTTCAGCCAACCTGGCAACTATGTCTTCTGATGAATTCTGCACTTGCCCCCCAGCCATCTGAGACGATGGCTGCGGTTGTGACTGAACCTGAGCAGGTTGCTGCTTGTTGTAGTGCTCGCTGTAATCTGCCACTCTGTGATAGCCTTACGGTATCTCCTGGTTGAACAGTGCAGGATTGACATTGGGGGCCAAATGATACCTTGTCTGAGGTGTTTGACTAATCCTTGGCTCAGGAGTTGTACCACCTGCTTCTTTCTGCGTGGACAACGGCGCATCAATAAGACTTGGCGCCGATACCCGAGCAGCCCCTGCAGCCAGAGCTTGAGCACTTGTAGACCACAACTCTGGTGGCATGCCATATGGTTGCCTTTGCTGACCAGCAGCGCTTGTCTCTTCTTGAGCTGTGGGTTGACCACCATGAGGTGCAGGACGTGCTGGTGTAGCAGTAGGTAAAGTAAATGATGGCCCCATAAATCCAGAATCAAACTGCAAGGTCCCATCAGCAAATGCCTTGAGCATGTTGTATAGAGTGTTAACAAGCACCCCTGACTGATTAATGAAAGCTTTGTGAACCGCAGTATTCACAATTTCATCCAACAGAGCTTGATCTGGCATCTTCGCAGCTTTGATTGTAACCAATTCTTCTGCTCTCATCACCACTGGCGAAGCCAACACTGATGTAATCTTGCCACGTGTCATCTTGATAGTCTCAAAGTACTTCACTTGGCAATCATACAGATAACTCTGGTATGCCTTTTTCTGATCCAAAGACATCTTCTCCCAAGCATTGAGCTCATTGTTGCCAGTGACTTCAGAAGCATCTTTATCATCTCGAACAAATCGAGCAGGAATCAAGATCTTGTTGCCCTTTGTATCAACGAGCAAAGTACCATCGTCAGCAACAGCTTGAACGAACGCCATCTGCTTCTAAGAACTTGATCTGTCCCACCGGGCGTGCCAAAAATTGTGTTGACGGTAAAATGTGTGTTCTACCGCTCGCACACGCGGCCTGGGAGATTTGCTTCACTCCGTTCAGGACCAAAACTTGGAACGCGGTGAATTCCGGAGCGTGCCAGTCGATTTTCCCTGCAAATCGACAAAGACAAGAAAAAGCGTGTAAAATTCCCGGACTATCGGCCCCGGACAGGCCGATGCGTAACCGCAGCCGATGTTAGTGAATAAAAGATGATAAAATAAACGCTCGGCTGACGGCTATAAACGAATCGACATGTCGCAACATTAAATACTCGCGCGATAGATAAAGCAAGGCATGCATCAGAATCGGCAATCGGCAAAGCATGCGATCGGCAAAATCTATCGGCAAGCAACACAGTAAGGTCAATCGACAATCAGCAAAAGGAGTTCAGGCTATACTTGAACAGGAGCAATAAGATATTTAAAGGCATGCAAGCATAAATCTGAACGTGGTAAGCATTCGGCTAAACACCCCGAAAGAACGATTAAACCAGTAACCACTAATTATACCCGTAATCTGACAATCGCTTCACCGAGGACACGTCGACTAAGTGAAGTAGAACAGGACACGTCAAACTGCTCTACACGATCGACAGATACAAGTATAATCGGCAACTACCGGTCCCAGGTACTCAGTAAACTAGATCTAACCCTTAGCAACTGTTTCGCCGAGGACACGTCAACTAAGCGAAGCAGACAGGACAAGTCAAACTGCCTACCCAATCACCAAGAGCAGATCTAATCGACAAAATACCTTAACCGTGACTCGAGTAACCAAATCAAACAGAAATCGACATCAGCAATCGGCAACAAGGCTGCGGTGAGGACAAGTCAACTAACCGCAACAAAGAATTGGACCAGGTCTTAAACAATTCCATGCAGTCGACGCACGATGTAAACCCTAGATTGATCTAAATTACCGGATAACTAGCAGCCACATCAATCTTAATCATGGACAAGTCGACATAATCAGATCGATGCGCTTACCTGACGAGATCCAGTCAAGCCGGAGCCCCGATGGGCGCGGGTGACGAAGAACACGTCGAGAAATTGTGGCGATGCGCCGAAAGGTTGATTGTATTGATTGGTTGTTACAAGCACCTGGGTTTATATTTGTACACCCGAGGCAAGAGTCCGATTTGGACTTAAACACGACTCCTACTTGACCACAACTCGGTCAATCCTTCCTAAATCTAGGAAATAATTAAAAAAGGATCTTCATGATTTTCTCCGCACGTCTTCATGATTTTCTCCGCCTTCATGATCGCCTGCGGGCTACCACTTCGGCACATAATCTTTTCCCACCCGTCGCGCACTCCACCTTCCACTGACAGCGGGTCCTAGTCCAAATTTTGGTGTCAACAGCATCTTCAATAGCCAATCCACAAGTGGAAGGGCGTCCTAGAGATAACCTCCCCACTGAGGACTACCTCGCCTGATCCCGCCAAAAACATCCCTCACTAGGGTTGCACAAATTATTATCCCACCATTTGCACATTACGCACTCCACCAAAACACACGCATTTACACGAAAATCATGTGAGTAATATTAATTAAACACATGGTGAAAATCCTAAGCAGTGAGCATATCAACAATTCATTAATTAAATTAATGATGTTGATTCCTAGGGTTGACAAGGATACAGGATATAATCAAGTCAAGGCAGGCAATCAAACATTGCATAGGACCATTCTAGCATTTAAATTCATTTAAATACCATGTAATTTATTTATAAACAGCTCTAATTAGGATATTTGCAAACACGGGATCAATCTACCGCTTGCAAACAAATGAAGAGAGCAATAAATCCAAATAAAATCCAAATAAAACCAGAGGGAGTTGATTTTGGTGGCACTGGATAGAATAGGTTTTTAGATGAATTTTGGCGCAAGGTTCGCCAAAATTGGAGTTAAGATGAAAAAGATATGGATTTTTGAAGTAAAAGAAAGGAAATTGATTAGGATTTGATTACCTTAATTAAGTATAACCATAATCCTAATTTTCCAGAGGGTAACAAGGGTTGCAAAATGGTTAGGAAGGAATATTGGATTTTTGGGGATTTTTGGGAATTTTTCTGATATTGGAAAGTGGTCGAAATAGGTTTCTGTGTACAAAAGTTGGGTGCGCGAGCAATTTCCAGTGAGATTGTCTCACTGTCCGTGGGCCAAAGGGCCCAGCGGGGTCCGCGCGCTACTGTTTGGTGAGCTGAGTCCACAGAACGGTGGACCGGGCGGTGCAGAGCGGCGGGTCCACGGTGCGCCGAGTCTGCCACGCGAGCATGGCGACCCGGTCGTCGCGGGCCCACGCGCCGACGTGGCGGCCACGTCGGACGGCGGCGCGACCAGTCAAGGCGCGGCGGCGAACGGCGGCGCGCGGCGGCGGCCTCGCCGGAATCGTCGCCGGCGGCAGCTACAGTGGTCGGATGGGGACGTGAAGCATACCTATGTGATCTACGTGCGACGGCGAGTACGATGGGGGGTGATGTCGTCGTCGGGGACGACGGACGCGGCGGCGCGACGTCGCCGGAGTTGGCGGCGCGCCGGCGAGCGAAGGGGAAAAGGTGAGGGAGTGTTCGGAGCGCGAGTGTGAGTGGTCGGGGGTGTGCGCGCGAGTGCGGTGAATCGTGCGGAGGGGTCATCCGGGCCGGAGGAAGCTCACGGCGGCCGGCCGCGAGAGGAAAAAGCGGCGGCGGAGCCGGCGCTCGGGGAGAGGGGTCGCATGCTAGGAAAGAGAGGGCAAGATCATGCGCGAGAGAGAGAGAAGAGCTTGGGGGTGCTCACCGTGCTCTTGGACTGGCAAGGGAGCGACGGAGGTGTGCCGGAGCCGGATTCGACGAGCGGCGGAGCTAGGGTTGCGGCGACCACCTCGTACAGAGCGCGGCTGCACAAATGAGGGGCACCAGGAAGTCAAGCAAGCGTAGGAGCTTTGAACTCGACGAAGAAAGGGGAGCGGGGCTTACCGGAGAAGGGGAAAGAGCTCACCGGAGTTCTCGCCGGGATTGAGAGAGAAGGGGAGAAAGTGAGAGGGAGCGCTCGAGAATGAGTGTGGGAGAGAAATGAGAACAGAGGAAGGTAACGGGGGTCTGCCCCTTGCTTTATAGGCGGGCAATGGCGGTTGCGCACTCGCCTAGGTCGGTTCGTCGGCGAGAAAAATCTCGCCAGAGTAAATGCGCGAGGTGACGCGCGAAGGCGGTTCGCGAGCCACGAGGAACGGCGGTGACGCGCGACGGGCATGGCTGCAGGACCAAAGACGAGACGGAGCGAGAGAGGGAGCTGCTGTGGCTGACGTCGGAGGAATGGAGCTCGCCGGCTTTTAAGGAGTCTTGGCGCGCGCGAAACGTCCTCGGGGAAAGGACGACGGGACGTCGCAGGGAGTGGTTGAGCTGCGCGCGTGGCCCTCGTGCCGCTATTGGAGCTTGGAGGTGACCGAGGCGGCAAGGGAGCACGCCGGAATGGGCGCGCGCGTGATTTGCGCCGCGCGGCTGGAGGTAGACGACGGGTGCGGGGCCCACGCGTCAGCGACAGAAAGAGGGAGAGGGAGAGCAGGCTGGGCTGGTGGGCGGAGCTGGGCCGGGAGCGGAGCGGCCCAAGCGGGAGAGAGAAAGAGAGGAAAGGGGTGGCTGGGCCGATGGGGTTGCTGGGCCGGGAAAAAGAAGAAGAAGAGAGTGGCCCGATAGGAAAAGAAAGATTTGATCGTTTCTAGGATTTGAATTTGAAAGGATTTCAAATTCGAACAAAAGCACAAATCAAACAAACACTCAAAATAAAGCCAAGAAAACTCAAAAATGCACATGGTGATGTTTGTGCGCGTTTTGAAATTCAAAAACTTTTGGTTTTGCTATTAACTAAGCTAACAAATTGATTTTAATTGGAAAATTTTAAAAAGTTCAAATTTTTAGTGATTTTTGATGACAGGCAAAAACACGGGTCGCTACAACCTACCCCACTTAAAGAGAATCTCGTCCCCGAGATTCCGGCTCTTCCTCGAAAAGATAAGGGAACTCTCGCTTGAGATCATCTTCTCTTTCCCATGTTGCCTCTGCTTCGGTGTGATTACTCCACTGAACTCGACAAAACTTTATTGCATTCTGTCTCGTTAACCGAGTTGCAACATCCAAGATCTTTATCGGTCTTTCCTGATACCTGAGCTCTGGCTGTAAGTCCATCACTTCTAGAGGGACTATTTCTTCTGGTTTTCTCAATTTCTTTAATTGTGACACATGGAAAACATTGTGCACATCTGACATTTCTTCGAGAAGCTCGAGGCGATATGCCACGGCTCCTATCTTCTTAAGTACCTTGAAAGGTCCGATGTACCTTGGTGCTAATTTTCCTTTTATTTGAAATCTCCTCGTTCCTCGGATCGGTGACACTTTGAGATACACATAATCTCCAACTTCGAAGCTCAAATCCCTGCGTCGGGTATCAGCATTACTTTTCTGTCTGTTTTGGGCTACTTTTAAATTTTCTCTGACTAGAGCTACTTTCTCTTCTGCATCTCTGATGATGGCAGGTCCAAAGAAAGATCGCTCTCCAACTTCCGACCACATTAGAGGGGTTCTGCATTTTCTGCCATACAGTGCCTCGAATGGCGACATCTATAAACTGGCCTGATAACTGTTGTTATATGAGAACTCTGCAAAGGACAAGCTTTTCTCCCAATCTTTTCCATAGGCTAGCACACAAGCTCTCAGCATATCCTCTAGGATTTGATTTACTCTTTCAGTCTGTCCATCGGTTTGTGGATGGTAAGCAGAGCTGTAATCCAACTTAGTTTTCAACATTTCCTGCAGACTTTTCCAAAACCTTGAGGTGAACTGCGCACCTCGATCTGATACTATTCTGCTCGGAACTCCATGTAATTTGAGTACATTATCTATGTACAACTGAGCATACTTGTCTCCCCTATAGGTTGTCTTTACAGCTATGAAGTGTGCAACCTTAGTCAAACGGTCTACTATGACCCATATCGAATCATTTCCTTTCTGAGTACGGGGCAATCCCACGATGAAATCCATACTAATCTCGTCCCATTTCCATACTGGAACATGAAGAGGTTGCAACAATCCAGCAGGTCTCTTATGTTCTGCCTTTACCCTGCTGCAGATATCACAACGAGCAACAAACTCTGCTATGTCTCTCTTCATTCCTGACCACCAATATTTCTGTTTTAGATCCATATACATTTTGGTGCATCCAGGATGAATAGAATATGCTGAATTATGAGCTTCATCCATAATCAGCTTCTGATATCCACCAGTCTTCGGTACACAAATTCTATCCTTGTACCATAAGGTGCCCTGATTATCCACTCGGAATCCAGGGGCTTTATCCAACTCTGTCATTTTCTTTAGCTCATTATTTCTTCATCTGACTCTTGAGCTGTTCTGATTTGCTTTTCCAGAGTTGGTTCCACACATAAGGCGTTTATTTGACTGGGTGTAACAAAATGAAGGTTTAATTGTTTGAATTCTTCCACAAGCTCAGAGCTTCGTCTCTGCATTTTAATCCCATTATTCTGAGATTTGCGACTCAATGCATCTGCTACCACATTTGCCTTTCCAGGATGGTAGTGAATTTCTAGGTCATAATCCTTTTATTAATTCTAACCATCTTCTCTGTCTGAGGTTTAGATCCGATTGTGTGAAAATATATTTCAGACTCTTGTGATCCGTATATATTTCGCATTTATTGCCAATCAGATAATGCCTCCAAATTTTGAGAGCACGCACAACTGCTGCTAGCTCCAAATCACGAGTGGGATAATTCTGTTCATGTGTTTTCAACTGCCTCGATGCATATGCAACAACTCTACCATCTTGCATAAGCACACATCCCAATCCTGTCGAGATGCGTCGCAATATACGATAAAATCTCGGTGTATGTCTGGCAGGGTCAACACTGGGCTGTGGTTAACCTTTTCTTTAACTCCTGAAAACTTCTTTCACAGGCTTCTGTCCATTTAAATTCTTTTCCTTTCTATGTCAAAGCTATCATTGGTCTTGCTATTTTTGAAAAACCTTCGATGAATCTGCGGTAATAACCAGCTAGTCCAAGGAAACTTCGAACTTCTGTCACAGTGGTGGGTTGCTTCCAATTAAGGACTGCCTCGACTTTGGCTGGATCTACTGATACTCCTTCTTCTGTCAGAATATGACCAAGAAAAGCCACTTTATTTAACCAGAATTCACATTTACTGAACTTGGCATACAGCTCATGAGCTCTCAATTTTTCTAGCACAATCCTCAAATGCTGCTCATGCTCTTCCGCACTTTGGAGTAGATAAGTATGTCGTCAATGAAGACAACAACAAACCGGTCTAACTCCTCCATAAACACCTTATTCATCTGGTTCATGAAGTATGCATGTGCATTTGTCAATCCAAATGGCATCACTGTGAACTCATACTGACCATATCTGGTGACAAAAGCTGTCTTGAGAATATCAGATTCTCTGATTTTAGCTGATAATACCCAAATCTTAAATCAATTTTGGAGAAATATTTGGCTCCTTTTAATTGATCAAATAAATCATCGATCCTGGCAGTGGATATTTATTCTTGATGGTGACTTCATTCAAAGAGCGGTAGTCTATGCACATTCTGAGACTGCCGTCTTTCTTTTTAACAAAAAGAACAGGTGATCCCCATGGCGATGAACTTGGTCTGATAAATCCTTTTTCCTGTAACTCTGCTATTTGTGCCTTCAATTCTGCTAGCTCATTCGCTGCCATTCTATACGGTCTCTTTGCTATTGGAGAGGTGCCGGGGATGAGATCAATGATGAACTCTATGTCTCTGTCAGGTGGCATGCCTGTCAACTCTTCTGGAAACACATCCGGATATTCACAAACCACTGGCACTTCCTCCAACGATCTTGCTTCTATATTATTAACCATTGGTGCAACCTTTGACCTTTTTTTCACATACCACTTTAATTCCTTTGTGGTTTACCAGGGTAACTTTCCTGGTGTCACAGGCTATATTGCCTTGGTGCTTACTCAACCAGTCCATCCCGAGGATGACATCTATCCCCTGGGATTCTAAGACTACTAAGTTCGCTAGGAACTCTACCCCACTTAAAAGGATCTTAACCCGTGGGCATCCCAAATAACTTTTGGTCTCGGCCCCGAGAGTCCGGATTATCAGGGGTTATTTTAGCATGATAGTTGGCAAACTATTTGCAGCAACAAACTTTGAAGAAACGAACGAATGCGAAGCTCCAGAATCAAACAGAACGGTTGCAAGAGTGGAGTTGACAAGATACTCACCAAGAACGACATCAGGAGTGTCCTCAACTTCATCTGCGTTAATATGGTTGACCTTTCCTCGGCCGAAGGATTGATTATTCCTCCGCTGCTGTCCAGAGGGTTGCTGTCCACCACGACCATTTTCAGAAGCTGCAGTTCTGGCACTGTTTGGTTGATGCTGCTGAGTAGGACCATTATTCTGGCTCAAATAGGGGCATCTAGCAATCATGTGACCAGGCTCACGGCAATGAAAGCAAGCCCCTTTATCATTGTTGTGGGGTTGAGCAACACTGGAACTGGTCTTTTGCTGACTACCAGAATTTTGGTTGCGATATGACGGCGCTGAGCTCGGTTGATTGGACGCTGAGGTCCTATACTGCATGGTAGGCTGATGTTTTGTCCTCTGAAAATTATTATTAAACCTCGGCTTCTGATTTCTCTCTTGCTGCCTAAACTTCTGTGCATTGAATTTGCGCTTTCTATCTTGCTCAATGTGAGAGCGAGCATCTTCCAACAAAAGTGCACGGTTCATGAGAGTGTTGAAATCAGGATAAATATGAGTAACCATCTGCACTTTCAATCCAGGATTAAGCCCTTTTCTGAAGCGATCCTGCTTCTTCTTATCAGTATTAACATCATCAGGAGCATAACGAGCCAATTTCATGAATTTCCTGATATACTGATTTACTGTCATTGCCCCCTGCTTCAGAGAGCGGATTCATCTGCCTTCATCTCAATCACACCCTCTGGGATGTGATACCTCCTGAACTCCTCCTGAAATTCCTCCCAGGTAATAGCATCTGCATTCTCTGCACCCTCACGGTAGTTATCCCACCATTCTCCTGCTGCTCCCTTGAGCTGGTGAGATGCCAATAACACTTTCTCCCTATCATCTGCATTTACCAAGTGCAATTTCTTGGTTATATCACGCAGCCAATCATCAGTTGCCAGAGGATCCTCCTCAGTACCCTCGAAAGTCGGGGGCCTGAGCCTCATGAATTCTGACATTTTACTCTGCGGGCCTGGAGTTCTGTCCATAAGTCCCTGAGCAATAATCTCCATCTAGCGGGTCTGATTATCCATCACAGCCACTAGGTTGGTGACAGGTGCTGCGGGTATTCTTCCACCTCTTCCACCACCTCTTCCACGGTTCTGTTGTCCTTCACCTCTGTCCTGATTATTGTTTTCTCCAACCTCATCTTGCACTTCCTGCTGATTCTGACTTATTTCATCCTCTTGGTGATCTTGTTCATTGTCACGTCTGCCTCCACCTCTACCTCCTCCTCTACCTCTGCCACGCTGATTATTGTTTCTACCTCTACCACGTCCACGCCCTGCATTGTGGACGTCATCCAGGTCATCATCTTGAGCGTCACGCTCTCGGCGTTGGCGCTGCTGAATTCTGGCAGATCTTTTGGGAGGCATCTGTTGGAAAGATTTAGCAAAAAGGGGAGATAAGACACTCGGGCGATCAACAAAACTACAAGGCGAAGCTACTAAACCACGAAGCAAAACAGACAAGATAAATGGAAAAGAAATTCCAAAGATTTTGCAAGCACACATACAAGATAAGACCAGCATCATTACATTATTACAGCAAGCTTATTCATAATAACAAGGTTCGATCATACATACCCAAGTCCTTTTATTTATATACAAGGACTCGACGTTCTACGACTCGACACAAGACTCGACCACAGGGCAACTCTGACTCGCAACCACCTGCTCACACTACTAACACACCTGACACTACTAGACACCACGACTCTGGGCAACCGCTGCCACTAGTAGCTAGCAAAAGCTACTCCACGGCGCCAACTCTGCTGCTTAGGCGTCGAAGCCACGGTCCTGGCGCCACTCTGCATAGAGGTCGAACGGGTCCTGGGCAAGGTCGGCGGTACCGATGCTGATCAGCCTGTAGTACTCCTCAAGGTCCACGTCTCCAACAAGGCGAGGTCCTGCTGGTGCCTCCTGTGCAGGCGAGTCGATCACCACAAACTCGTCCATGTCCATCTCGTCGTCAGTGCCAGTGAGATCGATGACGTTCTCCGCCACCGACTCACTCCCTGATGAGACGTCCACAAAAGGCTCATCCTCCATCGGCTCCTCCTCAGAGTCTCCAACGGCCTCAAGGGCGGCCTCAAGCTCTGCTGCCCACCTGGCAAGCTCCTCGGAGTCGTCTGCCTGCTCAACCTCAGGGGAGTCCACGGTCGTGTCTGAGTCTGCAAGGGTGGTGGAGTAGTCCTCCGTGTCGGTCGGGCAAGCGTAGTGCTGGTGTCCGCGCGGTCCTCCAATCTTCGCTGTGAAGAGGCGACGGGGTCCTCCGTGCTCCTGGTGGCAGTACCTGTAGTGGCGGTTAAGCTCACGGATCAGGTACATCGCATCCTCCTCCCAAAGGCGACGGGTGGCGTCCAGAGTCCACTGCAGTCCGTCTCTCTCAGCCTGTGCGAGGGCAAGCTGGGCCTGCGCCTGCGCTAGCTGAGCCTGGGTCTCCGCAAGACGGCGACGGTCCTCGCCCCACATCTCGGCGGTCTGCTCGAGAACGCGGGCGGTCTGAGCGCGCTGCGCTTCCAGCTGGTCAAACTCCTGACGAAGGGCCTCCATCTGTTCAACAAAATGTTGAAAGACGGGTAAGTACCGGTGAAAATAATTTTGTAAATAGAAATAAGGTAAGTGAGATTTTATAAAGTAATACTTTACAAAATATCGCACTCATCTCACTCGATTCCAACCTATGGTTTAGCCTACGGACAAGCATCGCTCTGATACCACTCTGTCGTACCCCATTTCTGAAGTACTTAGTGTTTACTGTATCAGTCCCTGGATCAGTAGCTGATACGACACTTTCACAGAATGCTTCACAGCAAATACTTTATTTATATTACCGAGAGTCATTACAAGCCTTTTTAATACATAAAGGTCTTAGATACAAAAGAGGCGAGCAGCCTCAACACTCACAGACATCACACTTAAAGGCTGACACAGCAGCCAGAGCTAACACTAATTCTAGCGGAAGACGACAGGGCTCCACTCCTACAGGCACCACTTGAGTGTAGGCCAACTTTACTCTTCATCACCATCAGCTTGAAAGTCATAGTCGGGCTCATCTTCTGAATGATTTAAGCAAGAGTGAGTACATAAGGTACTCAGCAAGCCTAACGCGAGGGGTATGATTATGCAAGGGATTATCAAAGGATTAGGCTTATGGTTAGTGACAAGGCAAGAAAGCCAACTTTATACAGAGTTGTTTTGAAAACAAAGCATTTCGCAATTCTAATCAAATATCTGTAGAGATTAGTGGGGTTGGGCGGCCCTGGGGGAGATGCAATCCATCCCGCCAGTTCCTCAATTTATCACTGGCCGACAACCAGCACACGGCTCTAAACCGGATTTTTCCAAAAACACACCAAGGAAACTCACGCAGAAAATCTAATCATAGTGTGGCCGCTGCTTTCGCGTTGTCCAATACCGTGGAACACGGCTTTCCGGAAAGTTTCTTAACCTTGGCCAAGGGTGCACAAATTTCCCCACAAGGTGGTCCAGTCCTCCCTATCCATAGTTTGGACTGTCCCACTAAAGGTTTCATACCTACTTCGTACCACCACGGCATCCCCCACGGACATCACCAGGGGCTTCACAATCATAATAATATGGCCAGTCATAAATGCCGGATCTCGAACACCCACCAACGAACGAGTCTTCTCCTGGGACTCCGTTGCAATCTCCTGCCTCCGGGGGGTACCGGGTGAGTACTAGTAGGGTGTGGTTCCAATCCCGCGCCCATTCACGGCTTGTGGCTGCGCGAGAGGTGCTAGGCAAAGGCGGCACAAGAACCGGTCCTTATACGACCGAACCAGGCATCTTCAATAGCCAATCCACAAGTGGAAGGGCGTCCCAGAGATAGCCTCTCCACTGAGGACTACCTCGCCTGATCCCGCCAAAAACATCCCTCACTAGGGTTGCACAAATTATTATCCCACCATTTGCACATTACGCACTCCACCAAAACACACGCATTTACACGAAAATCATGTGAGCAATATTAATTAAACACATGGTGAAAATCCTAAGCAGTGAGCATATCAACAATTCATTAATTAAATTACTGATGTTGATTCCTAGGGTTGACAAGGATACAGGATATAATCAAGTCAAGGCAGGCAATCAAACATTGCATAGGACCATTCTAGCATTTAAATTCATTTAAATACCATGCAATTTATTTATAAACAGCTCTAATTAGGATATTTGCAAACACAGGATCAATATGATCAAAGGGAGTTAGACTTGCCTTCACCAAGCTCTTCTTCCTCTAAATCCTCGTAATCGGGGTCCTCTGCTTCCTCTTCTTGATTATCTAACGATTTAACAAAAGATAAATCTACCGCTTGCAAACAAATTAACAGAGCAATAAATCCAAATAAAATTTAAATAAAACCAGAGGGGAGTTGATTTTGGTGGCACTGGATAGAATAGGTTTTTAGATGAATTTTGGCGCAAGGTTCGCCAAAATTGGAGTTAAGATGAAAAAGATATGGATTTTTGAAGTAAAAGAAAGAAAATTGATTAGGATTTGATTACCTTAATTAAGTATAACCACAATCCTAATTTTCCAGAGGTAACAAGGGTTGCAAAATGGTTAGGAAGGAATATTGGATTTTTGGGGATTTTTGAGAATTTTTCTGATATTGGAAAGTGGTCGAAATAGGTTTCTGTGTACAAAAGTTGGGTGCGCGTAGCAATTTCCAGTGAGATTGTCTCGCTGTCCGGTGGCCAAAGGGCCCAGCGGGGTCCGCGCGCTACTGTTTGGTGAGCCGAGTCCACAGAACGGTGGACCGGGCGGTGCAGAGCGGCGGGTCCACGGTGCGCCGATCTGCCACGCGAGCATGGCGACCTGGTCGTCGCGGGCCCGCGCGCCGACGTGGCGGCCACGTCGGACGGCGGCGCGACCAGTCAAGGCGCAGCGGCGAACGGCGGCGCGCGGCGGCGGCCTCACCGGAATCTTCGCCGGCGGCGGCTACAGGGGTCGGATGGGGACGTGAAGCATGCCTACGTGATGTACGTGCGACGGCGAGTACGATGGGGGGGTGATGTCGTCGACGGGGACGACGGACGCGGCGGCGCGACGTGGCCGGTGTTGGCGGCGCGCTGGCGAGCGAAGGGGAAAAGGTGAGGGAGTGTTCGGAGCGCGAGTGTGAGTGGTCGGGGGTGTGCGCGCGAGTGCGGTGAATCGTGCGGAGGGGTCGGCCGGGCCGGAGGAAGCTCACGGCGGCCGGTGGCGAGAGGAAAAAGCGGCGACGGAGCCGGCGCTCGGGGAGAGGGGTCGCACGCTAGGAAAGAGAGGGCAAGATCATGCGCGAGAGGGAGAGAAGAGCTTGGGGGTGCTCACCGTGCTCTTGGACTGGCAAGGGAGCGACGGAGGTGTGCCGGAGCCGGAGTCGACGAGCGGCGGAGCTAGGGTTGCGGTGACCACCACGTACAGAGCGCGGCTGCACAAATGAGGGGCACCAGGAAGTCAAGCAAGCGTAGGAGCTTTGAACTCGACGAAGAAAGGGGAGCGGGGCTTACCGGAGAAGGGGAAAGAGCTCACCGGAGTTCTCGCCGGGATTGAGAGAGAAGGGGAGAAAGTGAGAGGGAGCGCTCGAGAGTGAGTGTGGGATAGAAATGAGAACAGAGGAAGGTAACGGGGGTCTGCCCCTTGCTTTATAGGCGGGCAATGGCGGTTGCGCACTCGCCTAGGTCGGTTCACCGGCGAGAAAAATCTCGCCGGAGTAAATGCGCGAGGTGACGCGCGAAGGTGGTTCGCGAGCCACGAGGAACGGCGGTGACGCGCGACGGGCATGGCTGCAGGACCAAAGACGAGACGGAGCGAGAGAGGGAGCTGCTGTGGCTGACGTCGGAGGAATGGAGCTCGCCGGCTTTTAAGGAGACTTGGCGCGCGCGAAACGTCCTCGGGGAATGGACGACGGGACGTCGCAGGGAGTGGTTGAGCTGCACGCGTGGCCCTCGTGCCGCTACTGGAGCTTGGAGGTGACCGAGGCGGCAAGGGAGCACGCCGGAATGGGCGCGCGCGTGATTTGCGCCGCGCGGCTGGAGGTAGACGACGGGTGCGGGGCCCACGCGTCAGCGACAGAAAGAGGGAGAGGGAGAGCAGGCTGGGCTGGTGCGGGCGGAGCTGGGCCGGGAGCGGAGCGGCCCAAGCGGGAGAGAGAAAGAGAGGAAAGGGGCGGCTGGGCCGATGGGGTTGCTGGGCCGGGAAAAAGAAGAAGAAGAGAGCGGCCCGATAGGAAAAGAAAGATTTGATCATTTCTAGGATTTGAATTTGAAAGGATTTCAAATTCGAACAAAAGCACAAATCAAACAAACACTCAAAATAAAGCCAAGAAAACTCAAAAATGCACATGGTGATGTTGTGCACGTTTCGAAATTCAAAAACTTTTGGTTTTGCTATTAACTAAGCTAACAAATTGATTTTAATTGGAAAATTTTAAAAAGTTCAAATTTTTAGTGATTTTTGATGACAGGCAAAAACACGGGTCGCTACAATGATGTCCTTTGTATGTACAATCGTTGCCATTTAAGGTCTGACTTATAACAAGAAGTATCGTAGAATGTTGCATCACTGCTGTGTCCGTTTTAGGAAATTACAGGAAAGAACTTATCTCTTTGTAAACAACAAGACATACTTGTAATCATCTCGTTGCCGGAACCATGCGACACCTGATCGTTTCACAGCTGACTTTTTCACTGAGATAGGGCCATATGAGGGTTGAGATAAAATACAGAGATAAGATGCGACGATTGCACAACTTCCCTGCATTTCACCAGCGATACAACCAAGGAGAAACGCTTCTTATAGTAGATGCCGGTGAATTACTAGTTTATAGGCCATCGCATCGACATAAACGGCGCGGTATTGACGAGATTATATTATACGATCGTTGCCCCTGCTCGCCTTTCCTGTGAGTACGTACGTACGTACATGCGAAACCTCTTAACCTTCAACATCAACTAGTTTTAAAAACTCGGTGTACACAGCGTAGTCGCCGGGCTCCCCCTCCCTTGTTTCACCACCGCCGCTGCCGATGCTAGCGGACGATGATCCATGGACAATCCTCCTTTTCGTCATCATCGCATCCGTGTTCGTGTTAAGCTGGATCTGCTTCTGCCCTCGCATCAGCGACAGCGTCGACGACAATGCTTCTGCTTCAGCCGCTCAGCGTCAGCGGCGGCCGCGGCCGCCACGCCCGGCAGCCAGGCTACCACTAGCGGCTGCACAGAGGAGCCCACCACCACTGGATCCGCGTAGCGCCTTGGACGGCCGGCAGCGGTTGCCTCAGCCCATCACGACGGCATACCTGCCGGCATTCGCGTATAACACGTCGTCGATGAATAGCAAAGTGACGGCGGGCACCGGTGAGGAGGAGGAGGCGGCGGCGATGTGCTCCGTGTGCCTCGGTGTGTTCGAGTTCGGGGAGATGGTGCGGCTGCTGCCGGTGTGCCTACACCTGTTCCACGTCGAGTGCATGGACATGTGGCTGGCGGCGCATTCGACGTGCCCGATCTGTCGTTCGGGGACTGACCCGACGCAGACGATGACGGATGTCGAACAGCTACCGCCTGTTTTTTTGAGGGAACACGCCCACAAGGGGCTCGAAACTTCCATTACTTCAGCTGGTACAGCAAAATAGCACAAAGGCCCTTACAAAAGAAAGAAATGCCACTGAGGCCCTTGAGCATAAAGAAGAGGACACAAAATAAAATTAAAATTACATTCAGGTCCTCGAATGGAAATGTCTACCGCCGCCGGAGAGCACACAGCCGCCGTCGTAGACATCGCCATTTCTGGAGAAGGCAGAGTCGCCGGAGCTCCAGAAGCAGAACCGCAGCCAGGAGCACCTCCATCTTTACAGGGCCACGCCGAAGTGAATGGCAAGAAGGAGAAGAAGCCATCAAACCTTCGCTGAAAAGATGGGGAAGAAGCCTCAGAAGGCAACTCGCTTGGCACGCCAGCGGCCCACCCAGCGGCCTCCACGAACGCTGCACTTGAGGTAAAAGAGGTCGAAGCCGTAGATTAGGATGAAGCTTCACCGGGCTCGACTCATGAGAAGCTCTCCAGTCGGCTCCAGGGATCAGCTTAAGAAAGCGATCAACCCAAGCCTGAGCCAGAGAACTCCAGTGCTCAACCACGAACTGCAACAGAGGCAACCAGCCAACACTACCACTCCAAAGTACCAGATCTGGAAGCAAGGAAGGAGAAGAGAAAAAGGGGGAAGAACACCCACCGGGAAGGAATCCGGAGGGGAGAACACAAGGCATAACGCCTACAACCACTAAGGGAACAAGAACAAGAAAACAACTAGAGATTGAACCTGTATTTCAGAGAACTTGATGAAGAATCGGTGAAAGAACACAGACGTCCGCCTCCACCTTCTCCATCATCAAAGAACTCTAAAATCCAAGCTCTAGAACTATTACTACTTACAACTAAGAGCTATACAAGGGAGGGGACCCCTCCAACTCACTGCCGACAAGGCACCGGAAGAGAGAAGGAGGGGGCCGGTCAAGATCGAAGCAAAGAGAAACGGAGGAGAAACACTATTGGGGAAGAAAGCTACAGTGGAGAGAGGAGGCTTCAGGAGCTACCGCCTGTTTGAGTGAGCGCGCGCAGTGAAGCTTCTGGACCTTTTGCCGGAGAAAGCAACTCCGGAATGTTAAAATCTATGCCCATAATATCTACATTTGAAACTGATGTTTTTTTTTTGAGATTACACAGTACAACTCAGACACTCACAACGCACGCACACTCACCCCTATGAACACACGTACGTAAACCCTACCCCTATGAGCATCTTCGAAGACTGAGCCGGCAAATCTAGAGATACGAAGTCACCACTGGCGCCTCGCTGTCGACGGGAGCGTCGCCTACCACTGAAAGCACAAATGCCGTTAAATCCTTGAAAATTCGCTCCTACGGGGAGTCGAACCCAGGACCTGAGAGGTGTTACTCGGAAGTCTTAACCACTAGGCCAAGACCCCTTTCACACATTTGAAACTGATGTGTCTGTATATGTACTACTAATATGATCCAAACAAACATCCGCGTGTGTCGATTTCGATCCATCTGAAGAAACAAAGCCCAACATATGAGAAAGGACCACCACATAATCTTTAGATATATAGACAACTTATCATGGTTGTTGAATGTATAAAGCATGGAAAAAAAGTGGAACGGAAAGAAATTTTCCATATAATATACCTTCGACATAACGACTTAGATGCTCAATAGAACAACGTAGAGAGCAGAAACATTTATGACAATAGCCATAAATTATTGCACTTAATTTTAGATTTAAATGGCTATAGCCTTACAAAAAAAGAGAGTATAATTTTAAAATAGACTCGACGTAGAAAAAACTAATGAAGTAATTTGAGTAATCATAATGCAATAGAGCAATAGAAAAAATTTGCAGAAAAATTGAATTGAACAAATAACTAAATTAATCAACATCAATCCTTTTAGATCTCATTCCTTTACAAGATAGCTAGCTAAACATTCTCAGCATGACTAGCTTGTTATAATAATAATACTTGTTGGAGGAGGAAAGGAAGTTCCAGAAGAACCTATCCTAGTCCTACTCCGTATGTGGGCAATTTACCAAAGGACTCTCTCTCCTAGTAGGAAAGGAGACCCCCTACCCGAGTATAAATAGTGGAGCACCCCATGATGTAATTACACAAGTTTATTCAGAATAATAAAGAGAAGGCTCCACCCTACATTGTGTCTTGCCTCTTGTCTACTTTTGTTGTTGTTCTCTCCCGTCGATAGCGTTATTACAACACGTTATCAGCACGCTCTACAGAGCTGGTAGAGAAGCCGCCGAAGCCGCCAAGAAGAAGGGAGTCGGCGAGTTTTTCAATTCGCCGCCTCGGGATTCGCGCCGCCTCGGGAAGCGCGCCGACCTCGGGAGTCGAGCCACCTCGATTTCCGTGCTCGACGACATCGACGTCCGCGCCAACGCGAAGCTGTTGACGGGGAACGACTACACTACATCCTGACTACACGGCATCGAGTTTCGCCTGCATCAACGAGAACGACTACTACAAGCCCGAAGGTATCTAGCAGATCGATCTTGTCGTTCTTTGATCGCGTAGACTCGCTGCAGTCTAGGATCGGTAGAACCCTTTGCATCTGGCCTCGGTTTTCTAAACCGAGTTTTTGTCTAAACTACACCTAGTAGTAGTTCATCATGAATCGCATTGCTTACACACAGAGGTGGGGCTTCTAGCCGCCACCATCGCCAGCAAGCATCGCCGGCGTCCACACCATGTACAAACTGGTGGCTCGAAGGCCACCACACAGCATAATCCGTGCGAGAAGCAGAAAAAGTAAGGACAAAGGGGGAGACTGTAGATCTAGCCCTAGTCCTAACCCTAACCCTAACCCTAACCAGGGAGACGGAACTCGCCGGAGTACAAACTGTAGAGCCAACGGATGATCCAACGATCGCATATGTGGGCCCGTACGTCCTGGTACCTCCTAACCCTAACCCTAGTTCATCGACGACGAGATCGAATCTCGCCGCCGACTTACCTGAGCCGCGCACCGAGCCCGCGAGCTGAGCCCGCAAGCCACGCCCGCGAGCCGAACCCGCGAGCCGAGCCGCATCTCGGCCTGGCTCAGTCTCCTCGCCGTGCGGAGGCCCGCATCGCCGCCGCACCACCGCGCCGCCGCACGAAGGCGACGACCCGCCGCGAGCCTCGCACGAGCTCGCCGAGCCCGGATCCGCGCCCGAGGTCACCGGATCTGACCTCGGGGCCGCCGGATCTGGGGGTCCGGGACCCTCCGCCGCAAGGGGGGCCCCGAGTCATCGTCCTCCTCGCGCGCGACGGCGGTGAGCCACGAGCTCACCCGCCGCCGTCCTCCCGCCTAGCAGCGCCGGGCCCGAAGGCCGCTCGACGCCGCTCCGCCTCCGCGCTCCACGAACCGGGGCCGCGGACCACCACTACCCTGGCGACGAGCTCCGCAAGCGCTCGCTCGGGGACCCCGCCTCCACCCTCCTCGCGTCGTCGCACCATGGCGCTGCACCGCCGCCGCCACGAGCTCGTCGCACGAGCTCGCCCGCCGCCGCCGCCGCTCGGGAGTGAGGGAGAGGAGTGAGGGAGAGAATGAGGCGGATTAGGGTTCGCCCCGATCCGCCCCTCCCTCTTATATCCGGCTGGGCAGGCCGGGATGGTGGGCCGGGCCACGGGGTGCGCCTGGTGGGCCGGTTCGGCCCACAGGCCGGCCTGATTTCGGAAAAATCAAGAAAAATACGAGGAAAATCGAAAAATCTGAAATTTTGCGAAAAACCCCCTGAATAAGCCAGGAATTGCGGTTAAGTCTTGAATTTTTGCAGAAAAGACCTTGAAGTTTTCCATATTAGAACCCGCAGTCCTAAATTTTTGCAAAAAGGTCCAGATTGTTCCGAATTTACGATTTGACCCAGAAAAATTGCAAAATAGACCCTGTAGTCTATGGAATTTGTCTGAATTAATGTTATATTGCATATAACACCTTGGGTTTAAGGGATTTTATGTCAGAAACATATAAGCTTGCTGTTTTTGCTGTTTAATCCTCCTGCTTGTGCATATTTACTGTGTAACTTGATCTGAAATCATGCATATCATGTTTAAGCAATTAAAATATGATTAAAAGTGCCTTTAATCATAGAAACATGGTTTTAGGACTTGCTCTGAGTTTTTAATCCATTACTTTATGCATTCTACCAACTAGGTTTACAAGAAGTAAACTTATGCACTGTTTTTTTTTATATACATCTTGTAGATGTTTGATCTTGTGAAACGAGAATTTGAAGTGCTGGCACCGAATGGCCTAAACTATCTGTCTTGGTCACTTGATGCCGAAATCCTTTTGAGTGGAAAAGATCTCTTGAAGACGATCAAACCTCAAAAAGGAGATACTGCTGCAACGAATGTACAGCAGGCTCAGGCACTACATTTCCTGAGGCATCATTTAAGTACTTCCCTGAAGAATGAGTACATGACTGAACGTGATCCAAAAGTCTTGTGGGATTCATTGAAGAATCGGTTTGAGCAGATAGAATCTGTCTTAAAGCCTAAAGTGGAGCGTGACTGGCAGAACTTACGCTTCCAAGACTTCAAAACTATTGAGGATTACAACACCGCTCTGTATAGCATAATTACCCGCATGAAACTATGTGGAGTAGATCTTACGGATAAAGATCTTATACAGAAGACTCTCACTACCTTTCACCCCAAACTCACTTATGTGAGTAGGCAATACAAGAAAGAAAAGTATGAAACTTATGTACAATTGAGCAATGCCTTGCAGCAAGATTAGGGGGAGGATGAGACTATTATGCAGAATCATATGTCTCGCCCCACTGGCTCAATTGCACCGCCAGAAGCACATGCTACTTCATTCCAGAAGGATGATAAGGGGAAGGGTCCAAAGAATGGATCAAAGAAGGGTAAGCGGAAAGCTAAGCGCTCCAAGAAGAAGAACGCTAAGCCTAAGACGCTTAAAGGGGGAGCATATGGTGAACAAAACCAAGATTGTTATAGGTGCGGTGAGCATGGCCATTGGTCACGCATATGCAAAGCACCTAAACATGTTGCTGAGATGTACCAGAAGCTTCATGGCACGAAAAAGAAAATTCAGAAGGAAGCACACTTCTTGGAATGTCCACCACCTGAAGAGGGGTCACCTTCGCATGAAGAGAAGGAAGAAGACATCGCGAAGATGGACATGGGTACACCACAAGATGACAACAAGAACCTTGAAGGATCTGGAGATTTGTCTCTGGATGATGATCTCATGGATGAAGATGATCTTCTTGGAGAAGAATTAGAAGACTTGCATGGAGACATGAAATAATTCTCCCTAGTTATAATACTATCTAGTAGATGGTTTTAAGTAGTAGTTATGCATTTAGTTTTTAAATTCCTGCAATGAATTAAGTGGATTAATGTAATCTCTAGTAGAGACCTCGTTTTTAATATATAGTACTTGCAGTCTATATAATCGCCTTGGTTTTTCTTTTACCTTGTCGTTGTTTGGTTTTTTCTTGAAGTATTTGCCTTTGTTTTTGCCTACAAGTGTAGTACAATGGAAGAGGAACTATGTCTTGTAGACTGTTGCACCACTAGCACAGTTCTTAGGGATACTCGTTATTTCCAAACACTCAGAAAGTATGAAGAAGGAATAACGACTCTCATTGGAAATGGGAGAAAGATTGTAGGTTCCGGAAGGGCAACCTTTACTCTCCCTAATGGAACGACATTAGTAATCCAAGCAGCATTACTATATCCAGACGCAACTAGAACGTTGCTGAGCTTCAAAGATATCCGTGCAAATGGTTTTCATGTAGAAACTAATGACGATAATGGCGAAGAACGTCTTATCATGACTAAGAAGCACGGAGATCAGAAAACTATTGTGGAAAGTTTCCCCTCCTTTAAGGAAAGCATGTACTACACCTATATTAAACCACAGAATGGCTTAGCTGCGTTTAAAGTGATCTTGAAGAATCATGAACCATACAGAATATGGCATGAAAGACTTGGGCACCCAGGAAGTAATATGATGGGCAGAATCTTGAAGAATTCTAATGGGCATGAATTGCAACCGAGACAATTTCCTAATAATCTTGAAGATTTCTTTTGCGCTGCATGTGCAACTGGGAAATTGATAACTAGAACCTCTACATTAAAACTTCATGCAGAAGATACACCATTCCTTGAAAGAATACAAGGAGATATCTGTGGACCTATTAGTCCCTTCTCAGGGCCTTTTAGATACTTTATGGTATTAATAGACGCCTCCTCGAAGTGGAGTCAAGTATGTCTATTGTCCACTAGAAATCATGCTTTTGCACGCCTTACATCCCAAATAATTCAATTGAAGAATAATTTTCCAGAGCATAGAATTAAATCCATTCGCATGGATAATGCCGGAGAATTTACCTCGAAGGTATTTGATGATTATTGCAAATCATTGGGAATAAAGGTAGAACATTCTGTTCCTCATGTGCATACGCAAAATGGTTTAGCAGAATCGCTAATTAAGAGGATCAAGTTAATTGCAAGACCACTATTATTGCATAGTCAGCTGCCTACCACTTGTTGGGGACATGCTGTGCTACACGCTGCTGCTCTCATACAACTTAGACCATCTGCTAAAGTTGAAGAATCACCATTAGCATTAGTGCAAGGAAGATACCGAATATCTCTCATTTAAAGAAATTTGGATGTGCCGTATACGTCCCTATCCCACCACCTCAGCGATCACAAATGGGAGCTCAACGTAAACTTGGAGTTTATGTGGGATTTGAGAGCCCATCGATCATAAAATATCTTGAGCCTCTCACTGGAGACTTGCATATGGCTCGATATGCTGATAGTATCTTCAATGAAGACCATTTCCCGGCATTAGGGGGAGGATTGTACCTCAAGAAAGAATGCCGAGAAATAGAGTGGGAAACTCCTGGAATCCATGGAATGGATCCTCGCACTAAAGAAACTGACCAAGAAGTTCAGAATATCATCCACTTGCAGAGGATTGCTAATGAACTGCCAGAGACATTCACCAACACACAGGGAATTATGAAATCTCATATACCAGCAGTAAATGCACCGGAAAGAATTGAAATACCCCAAGAAGTGGGAGCTCAAACGGAATTCCAAACTAGAGCCACTACCTCACTAGCTAGAAATGCTAGGAAGAGGGGGAGTGAACCGGTTGCAAGGGTATCGAAGAAACCCAAAGTACAAGAGCAAGCTAAGCCTCCTAGGAGACGTCCGATGGAGCGTAAGCGTAAGCTTGGTACTAATGAGAATCCCGTGAATGGTGAAATGAGTGTACACGAAGTACCGAAACCGGATATTCCAGATCTGAACATACCTATAAGTGGTGATCTGGACCATGACGAAAGAATCATGGAGAACTCAACACACTATGTTGAGACAGGAGAAAAGTATGATAGAAGAGCCCAGAATGTCGACATATATTTTGCAGAAAAGATTGCCCACATCATTGATGAGGTGGAAGAACCCAAATCAATGAAAGAATGCAAGCAGCGTTCTGATTGGCCAAAGTGGAAAGAAGCAATCACTGCAGAACTAAACTCGCTTAACAAAAGACAAGTCTTCGGACCAGTCTGCCTCACCCCTGAAAGAATGTATCCCGTAGGATACAAATGGGTATTCGTCCGGAAGAGAAACGAAAAGAATGAGGTCGTAAGATACAAAGCGAGATTAGTAGCTCAAGGTTTCACGCAGAGACCAGGTATCGATTTCGATATCACATACTCACCTGTAATGGATGGAACCACATTCCGGTACTTGATCTCTCTAGCAGTAAATATGGAATTGCAGATGAAATTGATGGATGTTGTGACAGCGTACCTGTATGGGTCGTTGGATACTGAAATCCACATGAAGGTTCCAGAAGGAATTAAAGTCCCAAATAAAGAAGAACGCAACTTATATAGTGTGAAGCTGCAAAGATCACTATATGGCTTAAAGCAATCTGGAAGAATGTGGTATAATAGGCTTAGTGAGTTTTTACTGAAGAAAGGATTCCTGAAGAATGAAGACTGTCCTTGTGTATTCATTAGAAAATCAGAGATGGGATATTGTATAATATCCATCTATGTCGATGATCTAAATATCATTGGAACAACACAAGACATTGAGGAAGCTAGTTCATTCCTGAAATCTGAATTTGAAATGAAGGATTTAGGAAAGACTACATTCTGCCTAGGCTTGCAGCTAGTACATACCCCAGAAGGTATACTAATGCACCAGTCGAACTATACCAAGAAGGTATTAGAGAAGTTCAGTATGAGTAGTGCATACCCACTCAGAACCGCTATGGTTGTGAGGTCACTCGATGTAGAGAAAGACCATTTAGACCAAAAGAGGAACATGAGGAAGTATTGGGACCTGAATATCCCTACCTAAGTGCTATCGGAGCGTTGATGTATCTAGCAAATGGTACAAGACCCGATATTGCCTTTGCTGTCAATCTACTAGCAAGATTTAGTGCAGCTCCAACCAGAAGACATTGGAATGGCATTAAGCATATCCTCAGATACCTTAGAGGAACAGAAGATATGGGGTTATTCTTCCAGAAGAAAGGAAATGTAATCCTAGAAGGATATACTGATGCTGGGTACATGTCGGATCCACACAAATCATTCTCGCAGACTGGTTATGTGTTTCTCTGTAGTGGAACTGCAATTTCTTGGAGATCTACGAAGCAGACGATGGTGGCTACATCAACAAATCACTCAGAGATTATTGCCTTGTATGAGGCATCTAAAGAATGCATTTGGTTAAGAAGAATTACTCACCATGTACTGAATACATGTGGAATTGAAGTGAGTAAAACCCCTACCATTATCTATGAAGATAATGCAGCTTGTATTGCACAAATACAAAAGGGATATATTAAGTCCAAGGTCACGAAGCACATTACACCTAAATTCTTCTTCACGCATGAAATGCAAGAGAATGAAGAAATTATGGTGACTCATGTTCGCTCATGTGATAATCTTGCAGATATGTTCACTAAGGCCCTACCTGCTAAATCTTTTGAAAAGCATAGGCATGGTATAGGAATGAGGAAACTTAAAGATGTGTGCAAATCAGGGGGAGAATTCTCTTGAACACATAAATCCTAACACTATAGTCAAGAAGACAATATAGTGAATTCTAGAAGAATATAGCATTGTACTCTTTTTCCCTCATTTGAGTTTTTACCTGAAGGTTTCTCAAAAGAAGAGGTTTTTAACGAGGCATTGTGTGCAATATGAAGCAACGGTACCATGTACTCTTTTCTCCATTTTTTCCCACTGGGTTTTTATGAAGGAGTTTTTAATGAGACATGTGTGTCGTCGTAAAATGCCCAAGGGGGAGTGTTATAATAATAATACTTGTTGGAGGAGGAAAGGAAGTTCCAGAAGAACCTATCCTAGTCCTACTCCGTATGTGGGCAATTTACTAAAGGACTCTCTCTCCTAGTAGGAAAGGAGACCCCCTACCCCGAGTATAAATAGTGGAGCACCCATGATGTAATTACACAAGTTTATTCAGAATAATAAAGAGAAGGCTCCACCCTACATTGTGTCTTGCCTCTTGTCTACTTTTGTTGTTGTTCTCTCCCGTCGATAGCGTTATTACAACATAGCTATCCACATCTGGGCGGGACTGATTGTCACACGCATAACAGATAGTGACATGCCACACACAAATGTAACAGGATAGAAAGCAAATAATCAATGGATGCTCTGCCCAGAAAGCAAAAGACAAAGCATCAGACGACCGAAAACTGGATTCAAAGATAAACTAAACACATGAGTACCATATAGGAATTTTATTTAAAAGATTCATGATTTCGCCACTTCAAATTTGATTGTAAATCAAAATTTAAAAAGAAAGAGAAACTCAAAAGAGTTTGATAAAAGAAATTTCAAACATTCTGCAAAGTTTTAAATGTGAAAAAATATGGGATATTACAATTGTCTAGCAAAAGGGATGTGGTTTCCAGCGGCCGCCATTGACCCCATTTAGCGAGCATGGGATACGCTCACAGATGTCGTGTAGACAACTTGCACGCGTCATGAAATTTTGAAGTCCTTAAAATAATAATAATAATGTGAAGTGTATTTTTGTTATTTGTTATTATTTTGAATTTAGCTATTTTTTTGACTTATAATGGAATGGTGGGTAATTTAGAAATAGGTTTGAGGGGTATTTTTGGCTTTTTTTATTATTCTGAATTTAGCTATTTTATAAATATTTATAGGGGGGTTTGTGATTATTTTTTTCATAATGACAGTGGTGGGTAATTTTCTCTTCTTATTTTCTTTCTTATTTTCTCGGATTAACGTGAGAATTTCTAGTATTTTAGAGCGAACTTGGTGGCTCTTTTCTCGTCAATTATATATATAACTAGTATGGCTGCCCGCGCATTTGCACGGCTAGTTGTTGTTGTTGTTGTTGTTGTTGTTGTTGTTGTTATTATTATTATTATTGTTATATTTGAGACATGGAAATATGAGTTAAATATAGCGAAGGTAAGTTGCATGTCATGTTACAGCATCGGTAATGAAAGAACATTATCGATCTTTGTAAATTAATTTTTACAGTATCGGTAATGGCGGCCCGCGCATTTGCGCGGCTAGATTTGCTAAACTATTTAAAATATTTTTATACTACAGGAGTTTGAACATGATTTATTATTATTATTATTATTATTTTATAGTAATACATTTCCAACATAGCTAAAATTGATTGGAGAAATTGCTCACTGACTCTGTCATTTTGAGTGTGTGATGAGTCATCATTTCTCTGAATGTTATATTGAAATAACCTATTTATAGGTACTATACATGTAAAGGTCATCATTTGGCAACTGGCTTTGGTAAAAAATAGTGAACATGTAAGTATTGTGTAAGAGCTAGAATAAAAGATGAATCACAGAAACAATATAAAATAATAGATATGATATGAACTCAATAGTAACATATATGTATTTATTAAACCAAGTAAATTGAACAAATTGATGCTTTTCTATGCAATTTTAATAATACAGAACTCCCATTTTTTTTCATAATTTGTTCATCATGCTCCTTCTACTTATTCAAATCAATTGTTCTTCTATGAGGATTCTTTCATCTTGGACATGCTTCTATTTTATTTTTTGTTTTTAAAAAATAGGACACATAACATGATTTCAACGAAATATAGACAGAGCACTAATAAAAGTTATGCAATATACTTTTAAGAAATAGACAATACCTATTAATTTTCTTACATTAGCATGTAATGATGTAATTCTTAACTTTGATTCACATATCTCATCTCTGCACTTTTAAGCTCTTTGCAACAATGCGTGTTTGCTACAGGAGACCTTGACTGAATATTTTGAGCTTTTTATAATTATTTAAATATTCAATTTGATAGTCTTGTCTTTTGGTCGATGTGAAACACATAAGTTAATAATAAACGCTTGTTCCATGCTGTATAATATGATCCATCCACCACGACATCTAACTTGTCTCCTCATATCACCATTAAGATATACTTTGTTAATTGCATTGTCATATGATGTTTCTATGTTCAAACATCAATCACAGCGCTCAAGTGCACATATGGGTGTATAACATATAGTAGCCATGGCTCAATAGCTCGTCTTGATCAAGCCAGCCCCATGTCACTCGCAGTTACGCATACCTAGGTTCCATTGAAGACTGAACTATATATGCTTCTCGTAGATCTATGACTTTACACTAAATAGGTCTACTTAGCGCTGCTAACGATTATCGTGGTACTATGTAATCAGATGGATCGTGCTTACGTGCATGGTTGCTTAAGGTCATCCAAACGTTAACCATCATATATGTTTACATATTGGGATTATTTTCAAAAGTTAGGGTGTATATCTTAAAGTTCTATAATATTGTCACCTTAAAAGTGATCTTTACATTTTGTCAAGTATTTTTCTTTGTTTCCTTTTTTTTATAGACACGCATACACATGTTTATTACCTATTTACTTGCTAAAGATAAATGTTGTTAGTTTTTAACCATTAAGGCACTACATATTTAGAAAATAATGCATTGCAACTCATGTTTCATCTAAATTATATCTCGGTGAAGCAAGACTTTGGATTCTAATGAAAGGTGCATTGCATGTAAAGTTTTAGCTAAGGATGTGATTTAAATTATTATATTATTTATATTTTTCATGTGGTTTCCTAAGGTGTATTTCCTAACAATTTAAAGAGAAAATATATTCACTTTCATTTGAATTTATTTTTTCACTTGTGTTTAGAATATTTAAATAGATTTATTTATTAATCTAAATTTAAAAAATGAGTAATCTAGAAACAGGAATTAGGTGTATTTTTTTGCTATTTTTATTATTCCAAATTGAGCTATTTTTGACTCATATTGGTATAGTGGGTAAATTAGAAATAGGATATAGGGGTATTTTTGGCTATTTTTTATTATTCCGAATTTATTTTTTGAACTCATAATGGCATGGTGGGTAATTTTGAAATAGGTGTGATGGGTAATTTTGGCTATTTTTATTATTCCGAATTTAGTTATTTTTTTACTCATAATGGCAAGGTGGGTAATTTAGAAATAGATGTGAAGGGTAGTTTTGTCTATTTTTTATTATTCCGAATTTAGCTTTTTTTAACTCAAAATGGCATGGTGGGTAATTTAGAAATATGTGCGATGGCATTTTTGGCTATTTTTTATTATTCGAATTTAGCTTTTTTATAAATATTTGTAGGGGGTTTTATGACTAATTGTTTCGTAATGGCAGTGGTGGGTAATTTTCTCTTCTTATTTTCTTGGATTAACGTGGGAATTTCTAGCATTTTAGAGCGAACGTGGTGGCTCCTTTTTCTCTTCAATTATATATATAATAGATATTGGTGTTTTTGGTGCTTCAACAGTTCCTGATTCTCCTCCCCCTGCCGGGCGTGAATATAATTACAATTCCCACTGTATCGATTTTCCAGGCCCTTTCTGGAGGCAATGTCTACACAATTGTACTAATAATCGTGAAGGTCCAGCCACTGTCAGAAACATATCGGCTGATTAAGAGGCATTTTGTGGTTAAAACATAAATGATTTTCAAAACCTGGTTCAATTCAAATTTTCTTAAGCCTAGTTCAACAATGTTGGGAAACCTATTTTAAAATTAATTTGAATAATACTTCAATAATTGATCAAACTTTTCAACATTTTTTGACAAGATAATGAGTTGGCCAAAAATGTAAGCAAGACGAAGTCAACTGATGCTCTTCAAAATCGACAAAGTCAATCAGCAGCGCTCCATCAGTTCACCCAAAGAAACAGATTGGCACACCATTCCATTTGCGATATTCTACCAGCCATATGCTGCGTTGAACCAATTAAACTATCGCATTCATCTATCCGTACGTATACTATCGATGACAGTGTGACACCAAGATATGCTATCTCCATTCTGCTACAAGCGAACTAGCCTCTCAGTCACCCGTTCACGTAGATGATGACCTTGACCACGTTGGCGTAACCACCATATAAGCCAGTTGCCTTCACGCATTAGCAAAACAAACGCGCATTTGGCACTGATTCACCAATTTACTCCGTTGACCTCGTAATTGATATCAAGTAATACAGCTTGCCCGAAAATCCGCAACCGTACGTAGTATAAAACCACCTATACCAATAAAAAGCAGCTAATAACAATCAACTGATTCGAAGTCGTTAGTCGTTACCCATGTCTATGCCAGGCTTCGTCATTCCTCCACCTCCACCGCGGTGGCCGATACGGCGGTCGTCGCCGCCTCAGTCATGGTATCCAACGTTCTCGCCGATGCCTGCTGTTGAATCTTCGACGCCTCCTGACAGGGTCATCATCGGTGTCGTCATCGGCGTGGTGGCCACCCTGGTCGTGGTCTCCCTCCTGTGCTGCCTCTGCCAAAGGTTGCGGCTCAGTGAAGCCAATGCCGCGGCCGGAGCCGAGCCGCCCCGGGCCGCGCCGCCGGCAGCTGCACGACCGGGCAACGACGAAGACGACGAGTGCCGCGAGCAGCGCGCCAGCCCGACGGCCGGCCTCCCGTCGTTCACGTACAGCCAGTCGGTGAAGAAGAACCTGACGACGGTAAGCGACGAGGAGGCGGCGACATGCGCGGTGTGCCTCGGCGAGTTCCACGTCGGCGAGACGGTGCGGTTACTGCCGGTGTGCCTGCACCTGTACCACGTCGAGTGCATCGATCCAAGGCTGGACGCGCACTCGTCCTGCCCCATCTGCCGGTCGGGCACCGATCCGGCGATGGACAACGACCGGTTACCGCCTGTTTAGGCTCGCTCGTCCCAAGGGCACGCATGGTTAATTTTACGTACGTAAAGGTGCGTGAAAGGAATTTTCGATTCTTTTTAGCAGAAACAAGTGCATTTTCTGTGTACATTTTCAGAGTTATGCTTTTTGTATTTTGTACAGTTATTTTTTTTCCTGACTATGGACATAGATACATGTAGGTTTCTTATCTAGAAAACTAACCGACGGGTTCGTTTGTGTTAATAAATGCTTGTTAAGAATGTGATCGTAATAACTTTGTAAATGTAATTTGCATTGTTCATGAAAAGGACTCCTTCTTGTTGTGTCATAGGACTGTGGAATGATCATCCTCTGTGATTTGAATGCTAAAAATCATGAGAGTTTTGTAAATCCAGACGCTACAAGTGGGAATCAGTCGATTTTGTCTCCTTTAATTTTGCTCCAAAATTCCGTTCTGGTCTACAGCCGCAGCTTCTCTCTGGCTGAGCTGAAATTGAGTTCATTAGGCAATAAGATTGGGTTTCATCATCACACCACTAACACTGAACCCAGAATTTGGTGGGAAATGACCACCTGGCAGGAGGCAAGGGGAAACAAAGTCCGCAATGACTACTGCAAGGAAGCAGCGGTGTCAACGACGCACCGGCGGGATAACGGTCTGCAGCGACGATGTTGCGTATTACTCTAGTCGTTCCCTCGTTCAAAAGAATCCAATTCAGAGTTCACCAATATTCTATTCTAACTGTGGATTACAAAGCTAGAATCAGCCCAGATTCTTTCGATCCGTTTTTTCTATTTCTCGACATTAGCTTGCGGACAGGCCGAATGTCAAGAATGGCAAAAATTTTACGGATGTGGGCCCGTTGGTTTACAGCCCAAAAGGCTAAAGACATGCTAAAATCGGAGTCATACTAAAATTAGGGTCGTCCCTAAACAAAACCTAAAGGATCACTGAATTTGTGTTTAGTCTATATGCATGATCAAGCATTGAAAGTCTTTTCCCAGCGATTTAGTCTCGACGAATAGGGTTAGACTGTGCATGTTATTTGGTTCTCGACCACATGCTACAGTGATTAAAAATACTGTGGAATATTGTTAATAATGTGTTTAGTATTGCAATAGATTATCAGGCGGCAATTCATTTAAATGATTGCCGATGGAACATGGGTCGTAATTAACAAACAAAAGGTCAGTAATAATGTTAGCATCGAAGCATAGGTCGTCGGTATTTCCTTGGAAGTGCCAACCAATGATAAGTCGGTAAAAAACCTATTGATCAATAAAACTTTTACCGATGCCAGTTATAACGACTGATCACATGAGTTGGTAAAGGATTTTACCAAATTATTGTGGGCCAGTGAAGGGCCCTTTATAATTAGCGTTTGATGGTAGCTTGCCTATTTTCAACCGTGGTGTGGTGAATGTGTAGCTTTACAATGTAAGTTAGCTTTTCTTTTGCATGGGATCAGATGAATAAAATCATGTACTGTAGGATGTGGTACAATTGCAATGATATTTTCTGAGAATAAGTAATTCTCAATTCTCTGAAAAAAAAAAGTCTCTTGGCTGTGCCGAGATATCTCGGTGGCAACGAGGTGAGGTGGAGGGCTCGGGAGGCGAAATCACTGTAGCTCAGACTAAGGCCCTGTTTGGATCCAAGGGACTAATTGTTAGTTGACTAATTTTTAGTCCCTGAGACTCCAAACAGATGGACTAATAGGTGGGACTAATTGTTAGTCCATCAAGGGACTATTAGTAATCCTATTAGTCAGTCCAACCCAACTAATAGGGACTAACGGTTGCAACAAAACATGAAAAGACAACGCTGCCCCTTATCCTTTCTAAATATAGATAGACTAACAATTAATCAAGGGTACAATAGATATTTTCTTGTAGGTTGGACTAACAATTAGTCAGGACTCCAAACATGCAACTGACTAATTGTTAGTTGACTAATAATTAGTCAGCTAATTTTTAGTCAGGAACTAGTTATTAGTTGAGTAAATTTCAGAAAACTACAAGTATTTGCACCCTTGTATCACAAAACTACAACTTTTGAAGTCCATTTCACAAAACTACAACTATTTTGACCCCTAGTAACAAGAAACTACAACTTTTGTGGCATATGTGTGATTGACAAGTGGGACCAAGCTATGTGGCATTTGTGTGAATGACAGGTGGAACCAAACTACAAAAGTTGTAGGTGTGTGTTACAAATAAGTGTTTAAAGCCTAAGCAAAGATATAATTAAGGATTGCCATAACCTATGTACTAAAGGGAACTAGCGAAGAAAGGCGAAGAATTGCTTTGTTCAAGCCCAAGCAATTTCAAAGTAAAAATCTATCTCTGAGAGCTGACCGAAGGGAGATAGACAGGGAGGGAAGGCGGTCATACAAAGGCCGAATAAAGCTCTCTTGAAGCTGTATCTGAAATAGCTGTAGTTTTATGAAATGCACTTCAAAAGTTGTAGTTTTGTGATACAATGGTGCAAATAGTTGCAGGTTTGTGAACTTTACTCTTATTAGTTCTATGGATCCAAACGGACCTAAAGAGCAGAGAGGAGTTAATTAATGTCTAGTAAATGAGATGAATATCATGAATTTGCTTAGTCTTTGTATGACAACAACTGATAACAGTCCCTTAAGAAAAAAAGGCTTGACTATTTCATACAAACAGAGAAAAATATCTCGATCCTAGAAAATAATAAATATTTTCCTGGGTTTTACAACAAAACACAAATTTATCTTCTAACCTAGCTACGAAAATTCACCCTTGTGAAAACCTTCTACATAAATTAAATTGTGGAAAATGCTTCTCATACTGTTGCAGGATGACACTACCAACTAGGAGCCGAGGGTCCAACCGTACCACTACAATACCCAGTGTGATCGGTGTGGTAATATCAGCCATGATGGACCATTTAAAAGGACATTTCCTCGCAAAAAAAATTAAAAGGACATTTATATTTACTCTCTCTCTCTCTCTCTCTCTCTCTCTCTCTCCAAAAAAATATCTCAGAGGTAAAGGAAAAAGTTTCCACCACCCTAATGAGAATAAAAGGATAAAAGGAACTTTTGGGGCACGAAGAGGACACCCCCACATTTACTCAAGAAAAAAAAAATACCTCTGATACTCCAGCTCTTAGATTCTCCCTTCTATCTCGACTATGTTCAAGCTTGACCTCTTCCACCAAGGACAGGGCTTTCATCTTGTTTGTTGGACATTTTGTCAATGTTACAACACATACAACTCATTTGTTGGACTAGAGACATAATGATTTCAAAACCAATACTCGAGATACCATGTAAGTGATGTAAACTATCATATATACATACTGTATATATAACACAACTATACAAATAGTTTTTGTACGTGTAGCAGCACTCTAAATATATGCAATGGTATAGGTGACTTAGAGCATAGCAAATCAAGTGATTTTCACTATATAAAACATGGTTGTTATTTGTGTACTTCAGAATCAAAATTTATGACCGCAACCAATGCCTTAAGATACCTCACAATTAAATCCATGAACTCAAAGTAGTGAATCATTCAAAGCAAAACAAAAATTGAGTGAGATATTTCATTTTTTTCGCAGAGAAAGAATAAAAATTATAATTTATGTATGTTCAAAGGAAGTGAGTCCATTTTGTCAAGAGCATACCACAATGCTCATTGCAAAGGGTAACATCTTAATAACATGTATGCTAGAAGACAAACTATTTCAATTCATTGATTTTGGGGTGTTCCTTTGCCTTCAACATACCACTGATGAACTCGTGCTCTTGTTTTAATCGGGTTTGGCTTTTATTCCCAAGACATGGATGATCAAAACATTTTATGTTTCTAAGGACTCTGCTCGAGGTAGTGCTCATTATACACATATAAAGAGCAAAGATTTAGAAGAGATTTGATGAGCTAGGCTTCAAATATAATAATGTGTGGGTTTTCGCCTTGAGAGATGAGCATCTTGGTTTCCTTCCTTTGTTGATGGACTATATTGCTTACATAGCTTAGGATTCTATTTATGCTATTTATTTTGAATCAACCAAAGATATGAAATGTTAATTATGTTTTAGGGGGTCTTCGTTTCTCTAGGCCTAAAGGTCACATCAAAACTAATCTTGTTATTTAAGCGTCTTAAATAAGTCTAATTAAAAAACTAACTGCAGAACCTTGTACTAATTTGCGAGACGAATCTAATGAGGGTAATTAAGCTGTGATTAGATGATGGTTACTGTAGCATCACTGTAGTGAAACATAGATTAATTAGGCTCATTAGATTCGTCTCGCAAATTAGCCCACATCTGTAAAAAGGTTTTGTAATTAAACTTATTTAAGACGCCTAAATAGCAAGATTAGTTTTGATGTGACCTTTAGGCCTAAATTGCCGAACACCCCCTTAGTCCAAAGGCATGCTAAAGTCGGAGTCATACTAAAATCAGGGTCAAGAAATTTGTGTTTATAGTCTACGATCAAGCATTGAAAGTCTTTTTCCAGCCATTTCTCTCGGAACATGTGCCAGAGATGCTGATCAGTGGAGCGTTCTCTCCAAAAGAATAGACTCCTAGACATGTCGTAAGCAGTTATTTTGCATGCTCTCCAGTCTCCACAATAAAATACAATATTGGGCGGTACCTGCAAAGACTACAATTGGAGCCTCATTTCTATATTTAACCATCTATGCATTTATTATCTTAATATTTGACTAACATAAAAAGCTACATGTTGGCTTTGAAGGTACCACAAAGGCACAAACTGCGAGTAGTGCAACTAATATGAACCGATCCGGATCCGAGCTCCGACTCATTATGGCTTCTTGCATTTACTACTAATTATTCTCCTTCAACAGTGTGGCACTTGGACAGTCCAACAGAATGCCTCGGGCATACATAGGGTAGAGTGCGGAGTGTGTGCATACTGCATTCAAAGGTGTGATTGTGCGCGTGCGCGTCTGTATTGTTTTTGAAAAGAAAAATCAGCATGACGGTCATCGTTAATCCAATAAAAAAACTAACATGTGCATTGCTGACGATCATCCCATTTGGTGGATTCCACCAAGCCCGTATTCGACTTTGTTCAACGTGAATAAACTATCACAATTCACAAGCATATACCATATATTTTGACAACAGTATGACACCAAATCATGCCATCTTCATCCGACACATGCTGATCTGATATGAATCACCAGTATCAGGTTCAACCAAACGACCCTAACAACACTAGCGTATCTCTGCCGGCCGATTGCTGTAACCACGCATAAACAAAAGGAACCGCGCAAATATTCCGTCGTTTTCCTCTCCTAACGCGCATTTGGCGACGACTCTTTGACCTTTAGAATTATATTATTGGCTTCCAGGATGATTCGTACTACGACACAGCTCGCGAAAAATAAAATGAATTCCCGGTATAAAACCAGGCACCAAATAACAGCAGCTTCAAACAATCTGCTGGTTTGGTGTTGCATTGTTGCAACCATGTCGATTTACATGCTGCAGTCCGGTGGTAACTCATCTTCGTCATCAGGGCTTTCCGGAGGTGCCATCGCTGGTGCCTGCATCGCCATGGGAGTCGTTCTGCTCGTTCTCGTATACATATGCAGCCGCAACACCGGGGGCAATGACGCAGCCGATAAAGCCGAACGCAACGCGGCGGCAGCCTTCGCCGCTCGCCCGCGAGCGCCGCCAACAGCACCGGCCGCGCAGTACTGGGACGACGACGAGGAGGAGGTGTGCCGCCGCAGTGCCCGCCGGTCGCGGCGCGGGAGCCGCACGGCGGCCTGCCGTCGTTCACGTACAACGCGTCGGTGAAGCACAACGTGACGACGGGCGGCGGCGGCGAGGACGCGGCGGCGACGTGCTCCGTGTGCCTCGGCGCGTTCCAGGTTGGGGAGACGGTGCGGCTGCTGCCGGTGTGCCTGCACCTGTACCACGTCGACTGCATCGACCCGTGGCTGGAAGTGCACTCGACGTGTCCTATCTGCCGCTCCGGCACCGACCTGACCATGGACGGCAGCCTTCTACCCCATGTGTAGGCCTGGTCGTCTCAAATCGTGCATAGCAAATTTTGTGAGCACTCGTCTCAGATCGTGCATAGCAAATTTTGGTGAGAGTGCCTGGTAAGCCGGTTAGTTTTTTACCAGACACAGTGCATTTGTGTGATTTTTTTTTTGTTATTATTTTTGCGATGGACGTACATGTAGAGACAGAAGGGTACAAAAGGCTGTAACGATATTGTACTTTTTGTGAAACAAGTATACATGTACAGCTTAACCATGAAGGCCTGACTCCGTTGGGAACACAAGAAAGAAGAAAATAAAAGAATACTCAATTTTCACAGCCTCAATGTAAAATAGCTTATTACTAATCTTTTGTACAATTTTATTTTTTAACCAAGGGTTTGAATTCATATCTTTTGTACAATTTTATTTCATAGTCCTCAATGTCTGAGTTGTACTACGTAATAAAAAAAAAACTCAAGGCGACACGTGAGCTCGCCGGTGTCATCGGGCGTAAATCAGTGAGCATCGCCGGCTGTGTCAACAACGTTCATGAACAATAGCACGCAATGTTTTACAGGTTAAGTTTAGAAAACCATTGGTGTGGCCTCACTTTTTTTTTTTTTTTTGAAAGTCAACGGGAGGGAGGAGGACTCCCCACCTGAATGTCATTAACTGAAATATAGATGGCCCAAACCGGCCCGGTTCAGATGACAACAACCATGAAAACACCAGTTTGAAACAAGAGAGAAAGAGCTAGTCTACATGGGGACTAAACAGGGTACACCAGGAACTAATGATGTGCGCATCATCTCTAGCTAGCCGACAACGCCACATCCTTGCTTCTTCTCGGCACGCTGCAAGGAGTCTTGGCAGCGACGGTGTCTCTGATCGAAAAACCACTTCATTTCTGTGTTTCCAAATCATCCAAAAACAGAGCAGGGCGAGGGTATCGCGGTGCTTGGCCGGGACTGCTTGTGGCCACTGAATCTTCCACGGCGCGCGCGCTGAGATGTCAGGTTGTAGAACGGTGCCGATGGAGGACCAAAATGAGCGAGCAAAGGTGCAGCCAAAGATGATATGGGAGGAGTCTTCAGGTTCAGAATTGCAGACCTCACATTTTTCATCCTCAACGATGTTCTTTTGCTTCAGATTTTGTTTGCACTGGACTCTTTCTTGCACCAACAGCCAGGCAAAGAACCGCACCTTGGGCGGGGCCTTGTTGTGCCATACGAACTTGGCGAAGTCACATGTCGGATCAGTGGCGGACTTGACAAGGTTGTAAACAGCCGATGCCGATAGCTTCCCATCCTTGGTGAGTAACTCACTGCAGCGTGTGTCGCGTTCTTGATTCAGCTCAATGTCTTGGATCAGGCCCTGTACTTCATCCAGTTCGGCCTGTGCAACACGCGACAGGCGCGGCACCAGCTGTGCGCGTAGGCCGGTGCCAAGGACTTGACTGACCGTGGCGGCCCCGTTGATGGCGTGGCTAGCCAGGGCAGGGAACATCTCCGCGAGCCGGCCACAGTCCAGCCAACGGTCATCCCAAAAGGAGGTTGTCTTGCCGTTGCCAATGGACACCGTAGTGGTCGACCGTTAGACGGGGAGTAGTTGACGGAGTGCCTCCCAATGGGGCCCCGCAATGTCTCCAGTGAGTGTTGAGATATCTGCATTTTCATTGACCCACAGAGCCCAGGAGGATTGATCAGGGCAGTGCAATCGGTGGAGCAACTTGAGCAGCAGGCAACTGTTCTGCAGTTCCATGTCACGGATGCCTAGCCCGCCGCAGTCCTTGGTCTTGGTGACAGTGTCCTAGGCGACGAGGCAGCTCGCACCACTCGCCTTGTCCTCAGCCGTCCACATGAACGCGCGACGCTTGGCGTTGTATCGCGCGATGACTCCGGGCGGCAGTTGCATGGCGCACATGGCGTACGTAGGGAGGCAGTCCATTACCGTGTCGACCAGGACGGCGCGCGCACGACAGTTGAGCAGCGACGCGTGCCACCCGGCCAGGTACCAATCTGATCGACTGAAGAGGGGCGCGAACGCCGTCAGCCGCAGCTTCTCTTTTTTTTTTTTTTTTGAAGGTCAACGGGGGGGAGGAGGACTCGCCGTCGTCTGTGGGAAGCCTTCTTGGCGGCAGCCTAGAGCAGCAGCACACTGGGGCAGGATGTCTTCCTTGACGTGCATTGGCACTATGGTGCTCTTCGAGAAATTGATCTGTAGACCAGTGGCCAAGGAGAAGGAGTCCAGGAGCTGCTTCAGTCTTGTAACATCGGCAAGGTCCGCACGCAGTAGGAGTAGCGTGTCGTCCGCATCCTGGAGGACTGGGCATGGTCTGTCCGGGATGATCGGGTGGCGCACACTGCCATCAGACTTGATGAGGACCTGGAGAACATCAGCAACTAGAAGGAACAGGTATGGCGAAAGCGGGTCGCCCTGCCGCAGCCCGCGCTTGCAGGTGAACCAGGGCCCAGGACACCCATTGACGAGCACGGAAGATTTAGATGTGGTGAGCATCGTTTTTATCCAATCACACCATTGCTGCGGAAATCCACGGGCGGACATGATCTTCATGAGGCTGTCCCAATTTACCGAATCAAAAGCCTTTGCAAAATCCAACTTGAGCACCAGAGTAGGGATCTTCCTCTTGTGACAGCATTGCACTAGCTCAAGTGCCAAGATGAAATTCTCAGAGATTGATCTGCCTCGAATGAACCCTGTCTGATCAAGGTCAATAAGCGAACTGATTTGCTGTTGCAATCTGGTCGTCATGATTTTTGCTGCGATCTTGAGGCTGCAGTTTTGGAGACAAATAGGCCGGTGTGCATCGGCAGTCGTTGCGCCGGCTTTCTTGGGGATGAGCACTATGTATGCTCTGTTGATACGCTCTAGCTCGACGCTGCCTTGATGGAAGTCGTCCAGGAAGCTCAAGACACGACCCTTGACATGAGGCCACGCTGCCTGGTAGAAACTTGGCCCGAATCCGTCGGGTCCAGGCGCGCTGTCCCGATTCATGGCGCGCACGGCGGCAAGGGCTTCACTCTCGGTGAACGGGGCCACGAGGGCAGCCACCTCCAAAGGCGAGCTATGGTAGAGGTCATTGAGCCGGAAGCCCCACTGTGTATCCACTTCAATGCCTAGGATGCCGGCGAGGTGCGACGTGAGAGCTTGGGTCTTGCCATCATGCGATGTGACCATGGCGCCATCCACTTCAATGCCACGGATTTGGTTGTGCCGCAGTCTTTGCGTTGCCCGCGCTTGGAAGTATTTGGTGTTTGCGTCGCCCTCGCGGAGCTCACGGCATTTGCCACGCTGTTTCCAGTAGGCCGCAAGCTCACGCAGGGCAAGTTGTAGGCGATCTTGACAGAGCCGGCGGACAAGCTGTTCACCTGCAGACAGGTTGCGATATTCCTCCAAGACATCGAACAAAGAGATGATAAACTTGCAATTTTGATGGAGAAGGGGAGGAGAGCGTCGTCGCCGTGCCCATACCTTGGCTTCGCACCGCGCCGCCTTGAGGCAGCCCACAAGCGCGCCAGCAGCGTCGGCAACCTGAGGAGCAGAGTCCCAGGCCTGGATCAAGGCTGGGAGGAAGTCGGTGTTGTGGAGCCAGGAGTTTTCGAAGCGGAAGGTTGACGGTTTTGGGATGGTGGAGGAGAGTGCAAGGACAAGCGGACTGTGATCGGAGGTGGAACTAGTGTGCGCCATGAGAGTGGAGTTGGGGAAAAGTTGGCTGGCTTCGTTGTTGAGGAACACGCGGTCAAGGCGTGCAAGGGTCGGTTGTTGGCGTTTGTTAGTCCAAGTGAAGAAACGATTGAGGAGCGGCATGTCCAAAAGGGCAAGCGTTTCAATCGTGTTGTTGAAAGCATCGCACAGGGTTTGGTTGACAACCTCGTTGTTCTTGTCGTCGGGACTACGCGTAAGGTTAAAGTCGCCCGCGATGATCCACGCTCCGACGACGTGCGGAGCGAGTTCATGCAGGCCGTCGAGGAACTCTGGGGAGTCTAGGTGATCAGCAGGCGCGTAGACGTTTGTGACGGAGAGGGTTAGGTCGGAGAGAGTGCAGGATAGGACCGTGGTGAGGGTGTATTTGCGTTCGATGAACGACGTGATGGTGAACATGGCCGGGTTCCAGGCCGTCAGGATGCCTCCCCGGGAGCCCGCCGCGTCCACACAGTGGAACGACGTGAAGCGAGGAGGCAGGAATGTGAGCGCTTTGAGGGCAGGCGTGGAGCTAAGCTTCGTTTCCTGAAGGCAAACAACAGCAGGGTTACAGGAGATAAGCGTGTCTTTCACAAGCGGGCACTTATCCTTGTCACCAAGACCTCGTACATTCCACGAGATCAGATTAAACATTCTGCCATTGTTACTCATGATGGAAAGACACAACACCTAGACACAAGCGCGCGGTGAAGCCACGCGCTGGGACCTAACACAACGATAAGAGGGGCTACCACAGTTAGCATCTCAAGCCAGTCCAGGCCTAGCCGGGCAAGAGCGAGATGAGAAAACAACCCAAAATAAACCACCAGACGCCACATGGGCAGAGCAAGCGTAATGTTTATGAACAGTAGCACGTAATGTTTTACAGGTTAAGTTTAGAAAACCATTGGTGTGGCCTCAATTGGCTTCGCTCCTGGACACTATTGATATCAGTATGACGCCAATATATATGCAATCATTCTACTTTTTTTTTCTACACTGGTTTGAAAAGAAGTCTTCATTTGACATGCTGAACTCAACCATCAGTCCGCATTCAGACAAACGAACCTGAACAACGTTAGCGTACCGTCGCCGGCCGGTTGCTATCACGCACAATAATAATTCCTAATTCCAATACAATCCATCGTTATCCTTTTCTAACGCGCATTTGGCAATCAGCAACGTACTAACACTTTGACCTCATCATAATTGGATGTTGAGTCGTGCTACCCTGGTGATTGCTCAAACCTCGTACCCGCGATATAAGACCTTGAACCAAATGACAGCTAGTAGTAACGACGAGCTAGGTAGAAGGTGCACCCATATGGCTAGTCTCTGGCCGCCAGGCTTCGTTTTCCCTCCAGCTCTGCCGCAGCCACCTGCTCTTGCGCCTTGGCGTCCATCAAATTCTCCATCTAATAACCATTCCAAATCTCCCGGAGGAATCATCGCAGGCGTCAGCATCGCCGTTGGGATCTTCCTATTTCTGATCACCTGCATATGCAGCCTGGCCAAAGGTCAGCGCCCAAACGACGGCAATACCGCTGCCCAGCAACATGCTGCGGCAGCTGCCGCCATCGCTGCGCTTCCGTCGGCGCCATTAGACGAACCTGCATATCTGTGGGGCAACAACGACGACGATCAGCGGCCGAGCAGTGACCACCACGATGACCGCCGCCGCCGGCGCGGCAGCCGCACGGCGGACCTCCCGTCCTTCACGTACAGCGGGTCGGTGAAGCACAACGTGACGGGCGAGCCGGCGGCGACGTGCTCGGTGTGCCTCGGCGCGTTCCAGGTCGGGGAGACGGTGCGGCTGCTGCCGGTGTGCTTGCACCTGTACCACGTCCAGTGCATCGACCCGTGGCTTGACGTGCACTCCACCTGCCCGATCTGCCGGTCCGGCACCGACCCGGCCATGGACGGCAGCCTGCTGCCTCCTGTTTAGGGGGCTCAGCTCAAGGGGCGTCCATGGTTTTGCGTAAGTCTTTTTTGTACCAGTATAGTAGTAGATTTGAGTGTACCAGAAACACTACATTCGAGTGTATATTTCTGCAGTTACTTTTTGAATCAGTTGGCACACAGTCTTTTCCTTCTGAATCATAGTCGTGTAGGAGTTCTTTTTTTTTTCTACAGAAAGCTGATGGTTTTCGGTTTATCGACCTCCATGTCCAAATCAGCATTGCCATATTATACCAAGCACTTAAACTACAAATGATCGGTTCCAGAATAATAATAGCTTCGACTATGGCCATCTCTTGGGGCCTACTCAAAATTTTTTATGTCCTGACAGTCACTACTACTACTATCATATTTTTCTTGTCCTCGTTGATCTTTTTGATAGCCATGAGAGACATCCACAACATCATGGCATCATGAAAGGCCAGGGCACCGTGGAGGGCACGGTTTCGTAGTTTCCCCAAACTAAGGATTTTTATTTGTTTCTTTTCCTTTTTCCCCAAAAAGCTGATTTGTTTCGGAGCTGTCTCTGCCTCGGGTGACTGAGATCATGTATCCATCTCAGTCACTTTTATTCTGGCCGTATGACTGTGATCCGACAGCCACAGTAACCATGCGAGCAGGCAACGAAAAAGTAATAAAGTCCACCACCTTATGGACCGGGTCTGCCAAAATTATTCACTAACCCGTTTGTTTTATGTGCTGCTTTGTAAATAAACTGACACGAATTAGTATGTTTTCTGCACGGGCCGTGGAAATACTGGGCGTGTTTGTAGTTTTCTTTTGGCGTGAATTTTTTTGTCCATTGCTTGTACATGGTTTTAGAGGGAGAATTTTGAGGGATCATTTTACATGGTCTCCGAGATGTAAATTCACAAAACAAATATTGAAAAAAGACAACAAAGAATCAACTCAGAAGGTTGCAGACACAACTGTGTCTAATTATTCACATCCACAACAATGCACAACTATGTATTACAAAATAAACTACTTCTTATGTAAAAGTAATAATTTTACTACAAAGAAAAAGTAACTATTTTATTTGTACAAAGCATACAGAAGATAACAGAGGTAATAACGTGCCAACAAAAGATCCCCATAATGAGATTAGCAATTGGTATAATGATCAACATTTCAAGCTGCCGAAATTTTTAAACATTAACTTATGGAACTCGTATGAATGATGCTTCGACAGATTCATTCATCCATTCAGCTTTGAAATCGGAGACATGGAAAACTTCATAGAAGCAGGAGAGGCAAAATAACAATCATGCTTTTTGAGGTATTTAAATTTAAATAAATGAAATACACTATCTAACATTGAGAACTAAAACTGTAGGACATCAGAAAAATTAATTAACAATCCTTTTGTTTTTGCAGGTACATGTTGAAACAATGACAAATAAAGATCAGAGTCAAGAAAGACAGTCATCAACAAATAATTCAGATTATCTTTGCGCAGCCAAATAATTATCTTTGCACATCCACCTGTAGGAGCTTCACTTATCTATATGATGCACTAATAAAAGATTTTGGGGGCCTCCAAAAAACAAACTCAGGATGCAAACAAGCGTAAGAGTAACAAACAATTGAAGGTATATGACTGCAAAGTTTATGTTATTCTAGTCATGATTATTTAGAACACTCATTATATGATTTTATACAGGAAAGAAATGTCAAAAGCAAAGCTACGGGCAAGATCATATCAAGTACATCATCGTCCAAAAAAATTCAGATATGATTTAGCTAAAATTACTACTAGTATATTGGTTGTAATTGTTATATGAACTAACTATAATTATTATTAGTTTACAAATTCAGATGCTACACAAGCCAGCACTAACAGAAAATCATAAGGCCAAAGAAATATATTTAATACAATATTCACTAGATGGTGCGGACAAATGCTACAATTGCAAACATTCAGAGGTGCATAAAAATGATATGCCTGAATCTTAACTAGCATATTTGCCATGTGATTAATACCTTCTCATATTCCACTGCAACAGAGAATGGAGATCGATTTAGCGCTAGCAGGCAGCGGCTCTAAGCAAGCACAGCTCTAGCAGTACTGAATAAAACGAGAAGTTCTGGCACACTAGCACTGGCAGGCAACTGAATAAAACGATATCTTAAAGTGATGAAACAGTACTGAATAAAACGAGAAAGGAAGGGGCCGGGGAAGCGACAATACAAGATACATGCGGGCCGTTCGCTTGCTGTCGCGCTGAATGCTGGACGGCGACCATCCGGAGTTTCTACCCAGAACCGGAGAAGAATCAGGGGGACGAGGCGCGAGGTGCTCTAAATCCAGAGGAAACCAGCGGTGCTATCCATTTGAAGGCACGCACTCATTTGGAAGACGGCAACTCAAATCCTAGCACTAGTTGTTCATGCTCTGCACTGCCACTGGACAAATCAGGCACACCCATTTGATGTTAATAGGGGAAGCTTTATCCTTCCACCCCGAATCGATCTGTGATCAAGGATCCTTCAAATCAAAAACACTTTTGCACTTGACAGCGACTCACTAACTCAATAATACACCTCCTGGACCTCGACTCAAATCAAAATCAAACCATATTAACGCAAACCCTCATGCCAATCGACCACCAAATACATTGTATGGGAAGACAAATTTGGGGATCAAACAAAAAACGACCACGAATTCGTTTGAAGTACGAAGACGAATCGATTGGACTGAAAATAAACCCTAACTGCAACATCGATTGGAGAACAAACCACCCTCAAATGTCGCCGGCTGACTCCCAACTCGCATGCGGCCTCCATCTCGCAGGCAGCCTTCCCGTTCCCGGTCACCTCCTAACCAAAAGCCTCGAGTGAAGGAACAAAAGCAAGCAGTGGGCGGAACTGACCTGGAATCATCTAATCGGGTCTGCCTGAGCTAAGCCATTAACGAATCGAACCTTATCGTGTGTGATGCGGGCCCAATAAAATGGAACAATTCATGCCATAGCAACAAGATCAGGCAACCGTTCAATCACAATCCGACGAACGAGAAATTTGACTGAGACAAAAGCAAGTTCTCAGTCGATTGAGAAGGAGCAAAACCTTTTGTTTCGGTTCCGGAATAATAATAGCTTCGACTATGGCTTTTCTCTTTGAACATACTCAAAATTTATAATAATAATCATAAGCATCATCTCGGTCTAGTCATTAAGACATCTTGGAACCTTATGAAAGGTTAGGTTACTCTTCATATGAATTTCATTTTAATTAAATATGATGACATGTCATAGGATTAGGAGTAGAGAGACGGAAACATACATACATTGCCTCTTATACTCACTGAAAATAACAGAGTTGAAACTATGCATTATATAGTCTATTTCAATTATTAAATAAATGTCTTGTTGCTTACGTGTCTTTGAAAACAACAAAATAAAACAACCCATATAGTGCAGCCTTGGGTAGCATAGAGCATACAATTTCAAAATTAAGTTATTGAAAATAAAGATGGTGAACAAATCGCCCAAATAGACATGCATCCTTGATGACTACGTCAGTAATCCATTAATCAATACATCATTATCCTCACCTAAACGCGCTTTTGGCAACGATGATTCAACAATTAACCCATTTGACTTGGAATTATTTGCTTCCAAGTTGCTGCATTGACATGGTTATGGGCCGCAGGAAATTTACACTGGCGGATGGCTGGTCTAACTGTGACTCGGTTGTGCAGTCAGCAGTGGTGCTGTGGTGGCTGGCAATAAGGAATGCAACTGAGCGCGCCGTACTATCTTGCAAAGATAGAGGAGAAGGCCAACGTGACGGGCTCCGGCAACCGCCGCTGGTCGTCAAAGACGCCACGAGGACCCAGTGGCAGAGGTGGACGCCGCCGCTGAGCAGGTAGTGGTGGCAGGCTGTCCGCGGCCGGGCGGGGCGGCCGCGTCTGCGGCTGGCCCCACCAGGCGCCGCGCGGATCCTGCGGTGGATACCGCTGAGCTTCTGTCAGCTGCTCCTGTCCGTCGCGGCGCGGTGAAGAGAACGAAGGCTTCACTGCCGAGGGCCTCTTGTGCAGGGAATGTTCAACGCTGACGATCAACTTTTGAATGCCTTCACCGATCCAGAGTTCCAATTGCTGCCATGGATTCTGAAGATCAGTTACACCCACAGAGGCGTGGGAAGGAGACCACCGAGAAGCCAAGCGCGGGAGAGAGGCGCGGGAACACGAGTGCATGCGCGGGATCCAGCCGCAAAAGCAACGATGGCGAGCGACGGCCACTCGCCAAGCCTGGCTAGCGAGAATCACGGGATGGAGGAGAAGCTATTTTTACATCCAATTAGAGAGTCTGTTGGAAAGCTGCTTTTTGGAAAAATGGCCAAATTTAGAGAAAACCAATGCTTTGGCGAGGCTGTTGGTGATGCTCTTAATCTAGTTTTTCTAAATCAGTGGGATCTATATATATAGAAGAAAAAGAATTGAACTCTATTTTTTCGCAGAATCCCGTGCAATAGCGAGGCATGTCCTCCGCAAGCACAAGCCGGAGCTCCTGGGCGTCCCTGGAGCGGTCCGCGGCAGTGGACATGTGGCTGGAGGTGGAGGCGCACCAGTTCCACCCACCCGTGTTTGCTATCGTGGTGGAGTGCATTGCCACGCCGCTCCGAGGCCGTGCAAGTGACCAAGCCGTCATCGATGAGAATGTCAGCAAGCTCCGGGCCGTGCTTGAGGTCTATGAGGCAGCACCACCGGTACCTGGCCGGGGACACCGTCAGCCTCGCCGACCTCAGCCACTTCACCTTGATGCACTACTTCATGAGCACTGAGTACGGTCCCAAGCTAGTGGAGCCTTTGGCTGAAGGCGTGGTGGGAGGAGCTTGCCGCACGGCCGACGGCAAGGAAGATCGGCACGTTCATGCCGCTGGATTTCGGGCCCGATAAGAAGCAGGAGTGATCGATGATGGATGTGTTGTGCTTAAATTTTTAACACTATCTATGTCGATGATACGAGACCTGGGTATTCTCAAGATACAACAAGGCCGAGTGATCCAGTAATGAGGAGTCGGCTTGGCCCAAGAAGACCCGGGTGGCCCAACAGACTTAAAGTCAGTTGGCCCACTCGGTCAGGAGATGAACATCAATTAACTTGTACTACAAGGCTGTTTACCATGTAACCGACTAGGTTTAGTTCCATGTAACCCTGCACCCTCAGTTATATAAGGCGGGCAGGAATCCTACAGAAAACTCTCTAGCAATACATCACACCAGCACAGGACGTAGGGTATTACGTCTTTGGCGGCCTGAACCTGTATAAACCCTCGTCTCCTGTGTTGCCATCGTGTTCTTGATTCTCGTACACCCGTAGAAATAACATCGAGGCCCTAAAACCTCGACAGTGGCGCGCCAGGTAAGGGAAGTACGAGAGTCCGCCACGTCGAACTCGATGGCGATCAACTTCATCAACAACTTCGTTGAAGGCAACCGGATCTATATCGGAAGCCTACACTTCGTCGCCGACTGCCGCGTTGAGCTCCAGCCCACCAACTCGGTGGCACCACAGCTCACTCGGCCGGTGGCCCCGTCGACTCAGCGACATCCAGATCCAGTTTATCTGTTCTCTGAATCGGATCGCAACGCCCTCCCTGCAAGGAACTACGCAGATTACTCGCTGACCGAGTTGCGCGCCTGCATGGAGGCGGTCAAGATCGAATCTGCTGCACCGAACTCGGCTCGAGGCCCCTTTCGGTTTCCGTTCGGGCTCAACAATCAGGCTTCGACCTACCAAGATCTGAGTCCTGAGATCTTCGGATCCCCAGCAGACCCAACACCCGAACAGATCCGATCTTTCAGGATCGACTCGCTCGGAGATTACCTCGATGAGTCCGTGCTACGCACGTTACCATGGGAGAGCACATCCTTGAGCGGTACAGCGCCGTTCGAGTGCTTCATGGCTCAGACCAATCAGCTCGCTGATGCAACTGCTGCGGCAGCTGCAGCATCAACCGGCAATCAAGGCAACAATGGCGTCAACGGCGAAAAGGAGGAAGTCCCAGTCGGTGAGACCTCTACGCAGCAACATCAGGTTGCGCGGTCGGCAAGTCCATGACGACCTCATGCAAGAGTACAACGGGCACCAAGTCTTCGCAACTTCCCAGGATAATGCAGTCGGCGCCACTACACTCCTCGATCAGATCGCACGGCAGATCGCTGCAAACCCGGATCCCACCCTTACCCCGATGGTTGAGAAGGCTAAGGCAATGACAGCTGCTGCAGCCCAACAAGCCACAGCCGCAGCTAACGTCGCCCCAGCCAGAGAGGACTCTTTGGTACGAGTCGCGCCGTCCCGGAGCGTCGATAAAACTGCTACTCTCTCAAGAGATCGGTCGCAGACCCCGGAAAATGAGCGACGGCGCCAAGCTCATGAAAGACGCCCGGAGGTGCGTCGCAGCGCCCTAGATCGGCTTGGCCGACCTGAAGACCATCGCAACAGAGATAGGCAACGGTCACCCGCCAAACGACCCGTCTTGGAGCGCCTGACTTATCCCAGAGGCGACCCCCGCCATATGACTGCTGGGGATCACGAAGAGGAACGCAACCCCAGACGCCACAATGAAAACCGCGGCGCTGAAGTTGAAGCCCCAGAAGCACCTCGCGGGCGGAACGACCGGCGTCCTAGAGACGACCCACCACCGGCGCCCCAGAGGTGACCGAGATCAGCATCGTCAGGATGACCGCCATCGCCGTGGTGGTCGAGACAACGATCGTGGACGTGACGACCGCGATCACCGACATCGCCATGATGATCGAGACCAGCGGCATCGCGACGACCGTTCTCCTACCTACTACTCGGACGACTACGAGGAGCCGGAGTATAGCCCGAGGCGCACCACCCGAGCCCGGGGACTGCGCTGCCTCGCCGGCGACCTACGCCTCAGTGGCTCCTGGCCAGCGAGGTTCAAGCCGAGCGCCATTCAATTGAGAAGTACAATGGCACCAACGACCCCGAGGAGTGGCTCGGCATGTACGCCACTCAAATCTACGCAGCTGGTGGGGATGACAGCGTCTTAGCCAACTACCTCCCGGTAGTCCTCGCCCCACCGATCAGGAGGTGGCTCACCAACCTGCCTGCAAATAGCTTTCATTCTTGGGATGACCTCTGCGAAGAGATGATCGCCCACTTCAAACCCAGGGCTGACCGCTTGCCGACCGAGTACGATCTGTACCGGGTGCAACAGCGAGAAGGGGAAAACCTGCGAGATTACATCCAACGCTTCACCCGCAATAAGAACGAAATTCCCAACATCTCCGACCATGATGTTATCAAGACGTTCAAGCAAGGCTGCATGTTTGTTGTATCTCAAGAACGAAATTCCCAACAATCTCTATCCTTTGTACCTCGGTGTGCTATGTTTCGAGTTATTTTCCCCACTTTTTGTTGTATCTCAAGAATATCGCAAGTTTGGGAGGTTTATCAAATGAAGTTTTGTGATTCAACAATCCATTATCGTTTCAGTTGGAGAATAATAAAAGTTTTCCGTTTTGGTCAACATGGATTTCAGATGTCAAATGTGACCTTGCGTTACCAATGCCACTAGCTCAGGGGCGGAGCTTAGTGATGGCCAAGGGTGGCTATGGCCTCCCTGCCGTCACGTAAACACCACTGTTTGAATAGTAAAATTGCTACTGTTCATGAAATTTGGAGCAAAATTACATAGACCCCCCCCCCCCCCCCCCCCCCCCTCCAATCTGGTTGAAGCTCCGCCACTGCACTAGCTAATTGCCGGAGTTGGTGATTTGGATTTTTACGCGCCTCCATGGTGGATTGGTGGCCATGCCTAGAAGAGCGACTTCAAGATAGAGAATACTTGCCACGTCATCAAACACCGTCGCAACGGTCCTCACATTTGTCCTTCGTATTATCTTTCTTCTGTAAATTTGCAGGAATTCAATTTGTCCTCACATTTGTCATCAAAACACTCTCCTCCTCAGTTCAAAAAAAAAAACACTCTCCTCCTCCCCCCGTCCGCCTCCGCCTGTCGCCGGTAGGGCTGGCTGCCGAGCCAGCTCGGCTCACTTCAGCTCGTTAGAATATCAAGCTAGCTCGGCTCGGCTCATTAAGGCAAACGAGTAAATTTTGAAGCTCGGCTCGGCTCACTATGCTCACGAGCTAGCTCATTATGGCTCAACGAGCTAAGCAAGAAAACATTTTTAAATAGGTTTTTAAACATAAAAATGAAACAGTAGTACAAGCGAAAAGCTTTTATCACTCATCCATGTCTATGATCCAAGGTAAATCAAATGTATTGAAACAAGCATTCAAATAAAAAGATAAACAGGTCGTAAGTCCTGACGTGCACACAATGGCGGCGGCGATGACGATTGCATGCATAAATGTATACATGGGAACCAAAACAAGCATCATGATGTTTGTTCGTGTTACCCTTATACATTTATACTTTGTACGGGATTGGGTTTTTGCAAAGCAAAATTGTACTAGGGTGTGAGCGGTAGGCTAAGGATCTTATTCTTATGCAGCTCGTAGGCTCGTGAGCCCGCTCGTGAGCTGGCTCGAGTTGGCTTGAAAATTTAGCGAGCTAAAAACCTAGCTCGGCTCGTTAAAAATTGAAACGAGTCGAGTCAAGTCGAGCCGAGTTTGCTCTGAGCTGACCTAGCTCGCGAGTCGCGAGTTTTATTGCCAGCCGTAGTCGCCGGCGCCTTCCTCCCCAACTCCCGTCCTGCCCTATGAGCGAAGCCCCCATCCCATCCATCCACCGCGCGAGGCCTAGCACCATCCAGCTCTCCACCCCTCTTCTCCGGCAGCAAGAACCGGACACGCCAGATTCGTAGCCGCCGCCGCCGCATCCCAGCCGAGTGAACAGCCGCGCGCTTGAGGTCGAGCGACAAGGAATGGCGGTCTCGTCTCCTCCTGGACGATGGCATCCAACGCGGCTGTCCAACGGGTGCGGCTAGCTTCGTCATGACAGGTGAAACGTCCCTCCATCATGAAATGGGGTCGGGCATTTCCTGGCTTTCTAAGTTTCCAGCTGTGGGTCATTTCCAAAAGAAATAAAAATGCAGCTCAATCCAAGTTAAGCACAGTTTTTGGAGCGATTAATTTTAGAAGCAGAGCATCAACGAGAAAGAATTATGCATGAGTTTCAGCACTCACAGCCAGAATGATTTCGCAACCTAATCAAGAAGATGGATGTTATGCACTCTCTGAGTCTGAACCACTTGACTGGGTTCCTGAGTCCTGACATTGCTCAGGCCAATTCTTCTTTGTTACACTGTAGAACTGTATGCAATGTACCCATCTTCCCAAGCCGTGCCTTCTGCTACAGCTGGCAATGCTATTGCCAAATACTCCATATTTGCTCTCCATATTCATGCTCCCATTCTTTTTCAACAACAGAATAGGCCATGATTACACTGCACTTTCAGCTTGATCCTTTCAACTTGCACCAACATCTCACCCATCTCTCTTGCTGCAACTTCGCAACTTAAGTGCAACTCGTTACATACATTGGAATATTGTTACTGATTTGCACATGACCCTAATCTCCATAGACAACATCTTAAAGGAATTGCATTGATCATTATAGACCTCACTTGAGGTTCGGGTGCATTTGTGTGAACAGAGGAATGCAGCTCTTCACTTCTAGTTAGTTCCTTAACTTGAGATGATCAATGACTAGCTGGGCGAGATTTTCAGTGTGAACATATATGCATATATTTTCCAATGTATTAATGGGAATAAATGTGTTGCGTGAGGTGCCGGGATTCAACTGTGCTCGAGACAGTAGTTAATCTCAGGATTCTATGCCATTTTGGTACAGTTTGCTAACAGAAATCTCATGCATATCCATTCGTCCACCAAAACATGCCATCAATCAGGCTGCTGCCATTTTAGTAAAAGCCATGGCGCGTCATGATTGAAGATGTGTTCAATGGCCTTGAAATGCTAAACATGTTCATTACTTCTCTATCTCACTCGGTGTATGAGGATCCAGTTCTAAATTAACTGTTCGAATAGAAAACAACCATAGGATACAGATACTCTGTTCTATTGTGGTCAAATGAAAAGCGATGCTTCGCTCTGGTGGTGGATGACCAAATGCTCCTGAAGCAAATTCCGATGTCTAGTAGAAAACAACCATAGGATACTCCGATGTGTATGTGGATCCAGTTCTAAATTAACTGTTCAAATGGAAAACAACCATAGGATACAGATACTTTGTTCTATTCTGGTTAAAAAAAAAAAGAAGATGCTTTGCTCTGGTGGTGGATGACCAAATGCTCCTCAAGCAAAGTCCGATGTCTAATAGATTTATTCTTAGAAGAGTTGTCTAGCATAAACAATTGCGAGTCCATATACATTGCCTTCTCTTTACTTATTCAGATATTCAGAGATGAAACAGGAGAATCTCCCTAATGGAGCCATATATAAATAAAAGAGTAAAATACACGGGCGGTCCCTAAACTTGTCACGAGGTGTCATCTAGGTCCTCGAACTCTCAAAATGTATATTCGGGTCCCTAAACTTGCTAAAGTGTGTCATCTAGGTCCAACATTCCTAAACTACCCCTCTTGTAGCTAATGTGGCTCTCTATAACCATGGTTTGTCATATGTTTATCTATAATTAGTGCATCTTGCAATGTAAATAAGTCATTTAGCATGAATTACAGTGGAAACAATAATTTGGAGAAAAAGAGTATGAAAAATCATTTTCAAATAGTTGTCCAATCGGCAGCCATAAGGGTGATTATGTCCTTTATCATGAATTTTAATGTCAGCAATAGTTTAGGGAGAGAAAGAGTACGAAAATTCATTCCCTCAGAAAAAAAAGAGCATGAAATTTATTTCGAAAAAGTAGCCCGTAAGTAGATATAAGGGTATTTTGGGTACTTTGGACCTAGATGACACAGTTTAATAAGTTTAGGGACCCGAATATGCATTTTGAGAGTTTATGGACCTATATGACACCCCATGACAAGTTTGAGGACCGCCGGTGCACTTTACTCTAAATAAAATATTTTGATGATCCATGAGACGAATAGGAGACTACCTGCCATGAGGAGCAGATATCGTGATACCATTAAGACTGGACTGTTGAACATCAGATGCATCTTCAGATGTCACCCTTACGTGGAAATATGCTGGGTGCTTAGGTTCAGGCAGGGTCATACTCTCGCTGCTTAGCATTGCAACTACATGTGACATGTTGGGTCGGTCAGCCGCATTCTCTTGCACACACAACAATGCAATATTAATACATCTCATCAGTTCTAGGGTGTGACTCTCAGTAACTAGTGATGCATCCACAAGTTGTAGCCATAATCCGTCTTTCCATAACTGCCATGCCTGCAAAGAGCATGGTCACACAGCACAAGGTCACTGCATGAATTTTTTGTTACTTTGTGCTTCTATCCTGTCCTAAAAAGATGACAGAAACGAATCTTAGAGAAGAGGATTGTTCGTGGTGGGTAGTCAATAGATGACAATCGGGCAATCCCTGTGTCTTCAATTTTTTTGCTTTCTTATTTTCTTTGGGCATTAGAGACACAAACAACTAATATGTAGTATTTCAACACTGAAAGACTCACATGTCCTAGAAGGTTGATAAATTCTCCATAGCCATGGAAACTTGATGTCCTTTTACCACTGATGATCTCTAGGATTAGCACGCCAAAGCTGAATACATCTGATTTCACTGAGAAGTGGCCCTCTGAAGCATATTCAGGAGCCATATAACCACTGAAAGTATTCATATAACAAAACTCCATGTCAAGCAATTGTACTGGGTAGTTTGTAATACGGTTAGGATGATCTAATTTGCAAGAAAACCTTACTATGTCCCAACAATCCTTCTGGTATTTCCTTCAGTATCATTTGTACTGAATATCTTAGCAAGACCGAAATCTGAAATTTTAGGGTTCATTTCTCGGTCCAAGAGGATGTTGCTTGCTTTCAGATCTCTGTGAATGACTCGCAACCGAGAGTGCTTATGCAAATACAGCAGTCCTTGTGCTATTCCTTCTATAATTGCTAGGCGTTTAGTACAATCTAATAAACCTCTCCTTGTTTCTTCTGCAAATCAGTTAATCACATTTTATTCAAGAAGACGACATTAGAAACCAGAATCTGCAGAATGATTCGTAAGAAATACTTACCAAAAATAAAGAAGTCCAAGCTTTTATTTGGCAAATATTCGTAGACTAGTGTTTTCTCCTCTTCCTGGGAGCAGCATCCCAAGAGCCTAACCAGATTTGTGTGCTGGAGCTTGGCTATGAGTTGGATTTCATTTTTAAACTCTGTGAAACCTTGGCCTGAATGTGAGGCAAGTCTCTTAACTGCTACCTCCAACCCATCCGGAAACTGACCCTATATAGAAGTTCACGAGAAAATGATCTGTGTGTTTCTTTTCCACTTCAAATGTATTTTTCAGACATTTGACTATTGTTTTTGACCGTGAAAGTGAGAAAGATTACAACTACTTTCATGATGTTTATGGACATGTTTGGACCCAAGAATCTCACTGGGGTTATATGGCATATGGGAAACAATTCAATTCACATGAGCATCACAGAAAATTCTCACGTTATAAACTAGTTTTGATTTTTTTTTTCTCTTAATGTACTATGACCATGTTTTGTTGTACCTCTTACCTTGTATACAGGACCAAAGCCACCTTGCCCAAGTTTATTTTCTTCTGAGAAGTTACCCGTAGCCTTTAGTACTTGTGAAAAGTCATAAATGGTGAATTCTGAATTCTTTCCTTCTAGTCCCCAGATTAGTGCATCATCTTCCTTCATCTTCCTTTTAGCCTTGTCCTGTGAACCTAATTCAGAGTGTGATGTGATGCTTTCAGAAAAATGGACGAATATACCACATTGGTCGAGAGGAGTAGAGTGACATTTATATGTAGATAGCTTACCTTTTCTGTGCCTTCTGATGCACTGGAAGGAAATTGTCAAGCAAAAAATTGATGCAAGTAGTGGCACAAACAACCCAATGGCCAAAACTTTGCTCAAGCGGCCTGACAGAATAACAATTTGAATGAAGACTCCAGTTATACTAGTATAATCGGATTGTAAGGTGATCTATAAAATCTAAGCATCCACTTAGTACACAATATTTTGTCCGCAGCACACACGAGGGACGTAAAAACCTGAAACCTTAATATCTGATTTTAAAGATTTTCCCTTAACGTGCAAAATACACAAATCTCAAAGTGAAGACTTATGCAGCTAATCTTCAAAGGACAGTGTTATTCGAGCGAAAAGGACAGTGTTAATCTTCAAAGTTTCTTCTTAAATTTGAAACTCAATACATGTACTTGAAACGGTGAATGCTTTCTGGATCAAGAAATTTTTATCCGTCCAATTGAAAGCGTTTGAATTAGGTTCTAAGTTCAATGATGACAAACACAACAAACGGACTCCTTGCATTCTTACTAATATTTATGGAGTTTCCTATTTAGTAAATGTTCTGGAGGAAGAGTATGTTGTGTTGCTTACTCTTAATCTTATCTTTCGGGCTGGGCGCGGCGACTGGTGCCACGACAACTGGTGGTAGGACAACATCCGCCGGCGGCATGATGTACCACATGGGCTTGCCTTCATAGAAACTGAACCGTGTCGTACCTCAAATTACACCTCAGAGAGAGAACCGAAATTCCTTGCCCTCGGAAACTATCTGTGGCCGTCTTGCTGATATTCTTGAGGCACTCCCAGCAGTCACCAGGCGTCAAGTCCGGCGTGCACTGCGTCCGCGAGAAGATCGGCGGGAAGGAGGTGTTGACATCCATGCGGCCGGTGGCGAACCTCCACGTTGAGTTGTATGCCGCTTGCCTCGCAGTCTCCTGCAGCAGAGCCTTGATGATTTCGGTGATGACGTCAGTGACACTCTCGGAGTTCCAAAGGGGATATTCTGTTGTGCCCTCCGTGTCCCACCAGATCGAGCTCACACCATCATCAGTTCCTAAAGGATTCATATGATCAAGGAGTCCTGGTCGGAGAAGCGGATGAGGCATTGATCATAAAAGACGGTCACGTCCTTGTCGAAGCCGCACACCTTTTGCGCGTCCTGGAACGCGGTGGCAGCACACCGGCTGCAGTCACCGGCGCCGACATCGCCTTGGCACAGAAAGAGGCCATAGGCGGTGTCCGGAACGGCGCCAACGGACCCTTTAGCGAAGGGGGATGGCGTGGAAGAGGCGTTCTTGATGAGTTCGGCGGATAGGAGCTCAATATTGGCTTGGTAGGTGCTGTTGGCGGGGTAGTTGGCGCGGTTGCTGCAGACCGCATAGGGAAGGTCGCGAGCAATGGTGGCCGTCGCAAACGGCATGAAGCCAAGAACGACAAGGACGGCGGCGATCATGGTTGGCTAACAAATGGGTTCACTATGGACGGAATATAGGGGGTGCAACTTCGGGCAGGTAGCCTGATGTTCGGATTGGAAGGAAATGTTTCTGTAGCTCGTGTGTCTCTCCATGGTCTTTAAGACTACCTTGTCTTTCGAAAAAAAAAAAATCCAAGACTTGCTTATGTGGTTCAAATCGCCTGGAAGTCATCATGACACCCATGCCGCGTAGGCACGCCACTCACGGACTCACCTAACACTTCTGTTTTTTGCTCGATGCCACCTCTAATAGTTCCCTTTAGATGCACTTTTATAATGATATTAACATTAAAAACCAGGTAAAGTCTACACTCCAGCCGGCCGCATTGACGTGCTGGGACGGTCGTCGGCCGGCGCTAATAGTAAAGTCTATATTCAAACTTAGCCCAATCCCAATGCATAGTTTTATTTCACAGTTTTTAATTTTTTTTTTAAATGTCACATCATTTTTAAAAAATTGGGTTGATGGATGAAATGACCTCTCTCAATCTAGAGTTTTATTTTGACATTGCTTAGACAAGCCATAATACTAAATATTATGATGAAATTGGTCAACATGTTGAAATGAAACTTTATGCTCTCAATGAGGGTTTCAATAGAGTTTCATGCATGTGAAATAGTGACAAATGAGTTTCATCACTATGAACCCTATTTGTACGGTTTCATCTTAATTGTCTTGTCATGCTTTCTTTTTCTTTTTCTTTTCTTTCTTTTTTTTTGGCTCATGTGACACCTCATTTAGTGCATATAAAAATCCCATTGAGACTGGCATTACTGTGCGCACCGCGCGACCACGATTGGTCGACGATTAATTAATAGCACATGAGGCCCTACTCGAAAGAGCCCGATGTGAACGCCTACATGATCCACCATTTCTCTCTATTTATGGTGTGATTTAGGTCCTGTTTAGATCACTCAAACTATAAAATCAGATTTTGAAAGCTATAGAGGATATCCAAACAAGGTACATTATAGAGTAGATTATAAAATTCAGATTATGCGAATTTAACAATCTCATAATCTGGCATAACCAAGCTATTAGGTGACTTTTACCGCTAAAAGACTCACTGCCTCTGGGAGAATTGAGATAATTACGACCACTGTCACCGCCTATCATGCTGCCAGAAAAATAGAAAGGACATGTTGATCATTAACTATCATAAAAACTGATTTCTAGATTTTAACAATTCAGGATCCAAACACCATCATTTATATTTTTTTTTAGAAACTAGATTATAAAAACTACCCCTATAGTTCAGATTATTAGAAACTGATGGGATCCAAACACCACTTTAATCTCGTCAGTCTGCGAGCTCCAACGGGTTGTAATGTCGATTGGAGGGCGTAGGCGAGCTCCAACGGGTTGTAATGTCGATTGGAGGGCGTAGGCGAGCTCCAAATCTGGGCTGACAGGCCGAGATAGGAAAAATGAAAGGTAGTGAGGCGGCTGCTCTGCTCAGCCTAGCTCGAGACATGATTGGCCGTTAGCTATTAGCAGCAGCTGCAGAGAATTTTCGAGCGAGGTGTTGGTGGGTGTGGCATCTGTCTAAGTCAAAGAAGGAACTCACCGTCTTAATATTGGACTTTGAAATCCTTTAATCAGAAGAAAGATTTTAAAAATTCTCAAAAACAACAACATTCAGCCGTACAATTTAAAGTAAAATAAACAATGATCTTTAGATCTAACATGATATAATTACCCACCTCTGCCATTATAAAAATGTTTGTCAAAAGTACGGTTCACACCAACTTCTAAATTACCCACCATTCCATTATAAGTCTAATATATAATAAAAATGGTACTCAAACCTATTTATAAAAATAGCACTGAAACCTATTTATAAATTACCCACCATGCCATTATGAGTAAAATATAGCTAAAGTCAGAATAATAAAAAAATACCCAGAAATACCCCTAATTTCTATTTATAATTTAATCGCCATACCATTATGATCAGTTCAAAAATAGCTAAATTTGAAATAATAAAATAGCAAAAAATACATCTAATGTTTATTTTAAAAGTACCGGTTTTCCAAATTGGATCAATAAAAGAGTCTATTTTCATATCCTAAAAAAATGGAATATGTAAAATAAAAATTAAAAAATCATATGAAAATAAATATACTTCTTTTTAAATTGTTTGGGAAATACACTTTAAAAAGTGCCCACCAAAATATAATCAATAATAGTAATTAAAATTCATAACCCATCGAAAGTTTTGCTTGGCCAGATATAATTTAGTTAAAAAATGAGTATCAATGAACTATTTCCTAAATGTGTGATGCCTTAATGGTTCAGCACTGTAAATAGATAGTAAATATGTATATGACTGGTCTATCAAATAAAGAAACAAAGAGGAATATTCGGCAAAGGGTAAAGAGCACTTTTGACGTCCAATATTATGAAACTTTAAGTCCATATATCATAAATTTTAAAAATAATGTTAATATATATACATGTATGATGGTTAAAGTTTGGATATTCTATGTGTTTAATTATATATACATGTGTGATAGGAAAACTATCGAAAATGTAACCCATGTGACGGTCCGAAAGAGACACATTTCTTATAGACTGGTCTTGAGTATATATAAATAAAGTAGTAAATAAAAAAATCAAATTTACTTAGTATATACATATATCAACAAACTAACCATCATCTAACAAATTCTATGCTTTGGGACGCAAATTTTTTGATGTTGTTTTTGGCCTACCATAGTCATTTTTCACGAAAGCTTAGTGAAATTTGCAACATGTATTCTATAATATTGTAAAATATAAATTAGAATGACAGTACTCTTCAATAGTCAACGTCATAACAATATAGTAAGAGTCTGAGGGGACTTAATGTTTCTGTCACACTAGGCTTAATGGGAGGTCACGAATAATGACGTAACATAAAGAGTGTGATGTTTTTAAAGTTACATTAAAAGCCATTAGCGCACTGTCTTTGTTTTTTGTGGGTTTCATCTCTAGCCTACCCTAACTTGCTTGGGACAAAAGGCTATGCTTTTGTTGTTATCGTTGTCAGTCATTAATGCACTGCATGTGGGGCAAAATAAGACCAAGAAAAATGACTAATATATTAGATATAAAAAAACATGAATCTAAAAGATGTTAATATGAACTAAAACCGTCTGAAAAGTCATATAGCGTTGAGATTGCATCTAATATGAAATATAGTCTACCACAAACTCATTATTAATAAATTTCATTATTTAAAGTACATATTTAATAATAATAAATTAATATTCAATTAACTTAACCATTATGTTTGCAAAAGTGTTTTTTTAAGTAATATCTATTTGTATGTCTTTTAATTTCTAGCTCGCGCAATGCACGGGTTGAACAGATAGTTTAACAAAATTAAGTACCAAGTATCTTTTAAATTCTACAACACTAGAGATTTTGCAAAAAATGCAAAGGTGTGTCAAACATTCTAGAATCTGGTACTTCTACTATATATGCTGTTAAATAGGGTTGTAGGGAAGGTGATTCATTGCAGGAGAGGTGTAAGATAAGAAGATACCTTTTTCAGTTTGATCATCAGGTTGCTGCATGAGGATGCACTTTGTTTGGTTGAGAGTCACATGGGGGAACCATAAGTGAATCCGTTGAAGAAGCCATTAGAGAAACTCTATCAAAGATCCCTTAGCCAAACAAAAAAAAATCTTCGTCTTGCCAGAATCGCGTGCGATCGCGCGGTACGTACGTGCTCTGCAAGTACATCGCCGGCGGCGGCTCACAGAACCGCCTGCGCGAGGTTACTGTATCTTTGTCGTTTTGAAGCTAGGTTTAATTCTTCTGTTATGACTTTCTATCTTCTTCAGACATATTTTGACACTGAAGACATGTGGCTTCCTAACTCCGATGAGCGTATAGAGTGCCTTGATCTCCATCTAAAGAAATTACGGATTAGTTATTATCATGGCAACAAATCTCATGTAGAATTTGCCAAGTTCTTTGTATTGAATGCAAGAGTGCTTGAGTCGATGGTTCTTGATGTTCAACCTCATAGGAGAGATTATTATTGGATTGAAACTCAGCGAAGTCAGCTCCAGCTAGAGAATAGAGCTTCTATTGGTGCTCAATTCGAATTCACTTCTGAAGAATGTTTCCTCTATCTGAATGAGACTCATTTTTTTTTTGAGCTAAATCTGAATGAGACTCATGAGTATTCAGAGCCCTTTGAGTACAGATTTTGAAACGGGCCTATTCATCTTTTAGAGGCCTACTCGTCTCTCTCGTGTCATGTTGTATCGAAACTGGCCCCGTTCTCTTGCTTGTAATATTTTGAAGTTTGCAGCTCCGTTGAACTTTGTAATTTTCAACACTCTGTGACCTGTCATTACTTCCATTTCCAGTGAGAAAGCAAGAGAAATCGAATGCCTGAGGTTATTATTTTGATTTGTTTTTATCTTATAATGGCTGAATAATCATGAGACACAATGGTCATATGCACCAGAGTTGTGTTGGCCCTGTATATCTTCTCAGTATATTCTGTAGAAGCTAATATATACTGGATGCTGATCTTGCTTCACACTCTTAACACAGAAATGCAAAGTCATAGTGTCATACATTTTTCAATCTAAATGTTCGAACGGCACCTCTTCACTTTGCTATGCAATATCATTCATATATCCATCTGAAAGACGTGTGACGTGTGTTTGTTGCTGGCCATTATGCCTAGTTGACTTTAATGCAGATTCATGTTCCAATATGCGTACCTGGAAATTAAACTTACACTGAGACATGATGTACCTCTCTGATGGTGCCTGGCGTATACCAACCATCAGAAACTGTTGCTTAAACAGATGGTGTTCTCAAGCTATCCTTTTATATGAACAATTGAAGTCACAGCCTCTTAACGGTTTAGTATACTTTTGCAGTCTTGATGAATAAAAGTTGAATGCACTACACCTTTTACCGACGTGAGTGATCAAGGAGCGCTGACTATTTGGAGCGTGAGTGTTTCTTGGCCCGCAAGATCAACAGATCAACACTGAAAGATTAAAAAAACCGAAATTTCAACAATTCGAAACCTACCTGTACCTTCCACGAAACTTCTCTGCAGCTGCTGCTAATCGCCAACAGCCAAAAGCATATATTGAGCTGAGCTTAGCAGAGCAGAGCACTGGAGCAAAACAGAGCACACCTGCTTAGGCACCAGCAGGACAAGGCGGCATAGAAAGAGATGGAGGGTGCTTCTGTGAAGGTGTACGGCGTGGCGGCGTCGCCGTTCGTGGCGACGGTGCTGGTGTGCCTGGAGGAGGCCGGCGCCGCGTACGAGGTCGTCCCCATCGACATGGCGGCGCGCGAGCAGAAGGCACCGCACCATCTCGCCCGCAACGTGCGTACGCTGAATCTCCCGGCCGCCACGCCTGTTCATTCATTAACCTTCTTCTCTCTAATTAAGCGATAGATGACCGGAGTTCGATTTGCACCTCGCAGCCGCTCGGCAAGATCCCGGCCTTGGAGGACGGAGACCTCATGCTCTTCGGTAAGCATCAACGATGTCGCTGAAGTCATCTTCCAAAGTGTTCCTACTGTCCAAACAGAAACTGTCATCTGTTGCTTTTTGACATTCTCCAAGATAACCAAGCTTCCCTGTTACTTACCGTGTCCGTTTCGCCAGAATCGCGCGCGATCGCGCGGTACGTGCTCCGCAAGTACGGCGCCGCCGCCACCGGCTCGCCGGACCTGCTGCGCGAGGGCAGCCTGGCGGAGTCGGCGACGGTGGACGTGTGGCTGGAGGTGGAGGCGCACCAGTACCTGCCGCCCGTCTCCCACATCGTGCGGCAGTGCGTGATCCTCCCCATGATCGGCGGCGCCCGCGACCAGCGCGTCGTCGACGAGAACGTCGGGAAGCTGCGCGAGGTGCTGGGGGTCTACGACGCGCGGCTCGGTCAGAACGCGTTCCTCGCCGGCGACTTCGTCAGCCTCGCCGACCTCGCGCACGTCGGGTTCACGGCGATGCTCATGGGTACGGAGTACAAGGTGCTCGTGGAGGAGCGCGAGAACGTCAGGGCGTGGTGGGAGAGGCTCATGGCGCGGCCGGCCGTCGCCAAGGTCGCCGCGATCGTGGCCGCGGCGGTTCGTCCGACGCCGTCGTCGTCTGGTTGACTCGAGTTGGGATGGTCGCGGTGTGGTGAACAGGCTGACGACTGGGCCCATGTATTTGTCGTTTCTGTGCATGGCGGTCCTTATGAGTTATGATAATAAAACAGAAAAAAATAATGCAAACTGAATAAACTTTCACGTTGTCATTTCGTTCTCCTGGACTGGAAGTACAACTGGTTTGTGTTCGAACATTATTAAACGCCCATAACCAAGCAGGTATCTCAGTCATTTAGCTTGAACCGGACACTTGTTTGGCCTCTCCTGTTTCATGCAAGCCTCTCATGGTTTGGTTTCATCTTTTCTGTTCTGTATAGAAACCAACGCATAGGTGCCTCATGGTTCTAACATTCTTCACGAAGGACGACGATCATGAAGGTTTTCTTCTCCACCCGTCCACTGGCTGTCGCAGCCGTGGCGGTGCTCGCCGTCGCGGCGTTCTCCGGCATTCCCGTCGCGGAGGCGAGCATCGACAGCACGTGCCAGGCCGCGGCCGCGCTTGACAAGCGCGTGGACGTGCCGTTCTGCGTGGCGCAGTTCACGGCGTACCACGGCGCGGCGGAGGCGGACGCGTGGGGGCTGGCCAGACGGCGGCGCTCGCCGGCGTCAACCTCAGCGACGACGCCAAGTACGACATCGCCAACGGCAAGATCAGCCCGCCGCCGGCGAGCGGCGAGCGGGGCAAGGGGGCCCTGGCCGCGTGCACGGCACCGTACGACGCGGTGGGCATGGCCTTCGCGGAGGCCGCCGACGAGCTCGGCGCGCGGCGGTACGCGGCGGCGACGGGGAAGCTGGCGGGCGTGGCGGCGCTCGCGCGGCGGTGCGACGCCGGTTCGTGAGCGCCGGCACCAGGGCGCCGCCGGCGCTGGCAAAGTACAGCGCCGACTGCGAGAAGATGGCTGTCATTGGCATCACCATTACCAGCCTCATCAAGTGAGTTTGCCGATTCCGTGTTGTAGTACCGTTGCATCTTGCATCTGACCGTGTATTGTCTTCGAGGAACTGAATAAAGAAATACTCTACTGTACGTGGCCATGTTTAGATCAGGCTTGAAATTCATGTGACATTCAGAACATCGGCATTTTTGGTCATTTCCTTGCAGAACTAGGAGTAAAACAGGAGGAGAAATGTTCCACATAGTGATTCAGAGTGAGAATAATGTTGAAATAAATGTAACGAAATTCCACTCGGCAAGAGAATTTAGTTGACCATTCACAATCAGCATCAATCCGAATCAGCAAATTGACTTATAAATACAATTTTGCGTGTTAAGAAAGAGAAGAACACAACATAATTCGTTACATTTCAGCAAAAGCTTCCATTTTTCTTTATCCATTGTGCTGAACTCAGCAGTAATTTACAAGCGTGAATACATGGACACCCATTATCAGAAAGAAAGTGGGAAGAACAGCAAGAGAAGTCAGAAACAACAAAATCAACCAGAGGGTCGTAGTATCATCATCACGTTATTATGCTATAGTATGAGATCATCCCAGGTTAGTTAGGATATCGACGTGACTAAGTGCATTGGGGTTTGTGCACCGTGCAGAGCAGCCGTGCATCGTGTATTTGACATCATCCATGGCTCCGCCGTCGCGCGCTTCCTTGCGATCGATTATGCAGGTGTGTCAATCGATCAGAAGCCCACGCCGTCCAAGAACCCGCCGTCGACCTCCGCGTCGGCGATCATGTCGCCGAGCATCAGCCCGCCGACAGCGCCGCCGAGGAGGCCGACGCCGAGTCCCGCGCCCACTCCTCCTCCGGGCCTCCCCGCCGCCGCCGCCGCGCCGCCCTGCCCGTACCCGAAGGGCGCCCCGTGTGGCGCGCCGCCGTAGCCGTACGCGCCGGCGTAGCCGCCGTAGTGCTGGTGGTGTGGGAACGCGCCGCCGTAGGGTGGTGGCCCGTACTGGCCGGCGGCGTGCTGGTACGGCGGGAACGGGCCGCCGCTGCGCCCCGCGACGGGGTACGCGGTGACCGCGCTGCTCCCGCCGCCCTTGTGCTTCGCCGCCGCGTCCTGCACGTACTGGTGGTGGTGGATGTACGGCGCGGCGGCGACGGCGGCCGCCTCCGCAGCCGGCAGGTCGGCGATCCTGTACGAGATGTGGAGCACGCCGCGCTTGCGGCCGCTCACGGGGCGGCGCACCTGGTAGCTGAGGTGGCGCTGCTCGCCGCCCTCGGGCGCCGCGGCGGCGAGGTCCTGGACGGGCACGAACACCTCGCCGACGTCGCGGTCGCCGAAGGCGCGCTCGGCGCGGAGCAGCACATGCAGCGCGAGGCCCCGCGGGTCGGCGGCGGCGGGATGGTGAAGCGCAGCGGCGCCTGCCACATCGGTTCCGGCCGCCCTCGCGGTCGGCGTACGTCCGGTGCGTCGGCAGACGGGGGTCGCCGCCGGAGATGGACGCCACGGCGTACACGCGCATCTTGGAGAAGAGGGTCACCCGCTTCAGGTCCTTGGCGGATATCAGTGTCACCTCCAGCACCTGGTACGCCATCGTGGTTCCTAAGGAAAGCAGAGGAGGAGATGACCCTTGTAATGTCACGCTGTACGTGTTCTTGTGTTTCGGCCTTGCAACGTTGGCTGATGGAATTGGATGCAAGTTGCTGCATTTGCTGGAGTGTTTCATTGTCTAAAAATAGGTATATTTAGGTTGGTTAAGGCATCTATTATTAGGGTTATGGCTATCGGTAAGGCCGCTCACGACGGTTCTTTGGAATGGCGAGATGTTAACAACTTAGAAACATGCAATTGAAATTACTAGTGATCATGGATCTATATGCAGAAGCGAGAATGTCAGCTAATGTTCGTCAATATTCCTAAATTATCTATCTTGAGCACCTAAAAGTGCATGCACACTAATGCCATGTACTGCTTTGGAAACTCAGTGGCGGAGCTTGAGCCAAGAGTGAGGGAGGGGGGGTTGGGAGGGCGCAGCTGCACTGATTAAGGCCCCGTTTGGAACGCAGGAATTTCACAGGAATTTTACAGGAATTTCACAGGAAACAGTTCAATTCGCGCAGGAATGGAGATGGATTCCTCCATTCCAAACGGGGCATAAGCAAAAAAAAAAATCAAACAATAGCTGATTTACTATTCATCAAGTGGAGATTTGTGCAAATTGGGGCCATGGCCCCAACTAAGCTCTACCCCTGTGGAAACTTCCAATGAGAACGATTCTATTTTACATGATCTCTCCTAAAATAAATAGATACGAATCAAGATCTTTTTTCCACATGAAATGAGATTACATATATACCTCTTTGAGCAGATTTTAATATATTGCATCAGGAGTATGCGGATTTTCATTATCGCTATAGAACATGTGAAATTATGTTTAGTGGATCTATTATCAATAACATATCTATTGCTGACAGACAAAGGAAATATAATTTGCACCACCATAAAACTATTTAGAGTACACATTTCTCCAACATAAAGTCTACTACATATTGGGTTGCCTTACATGTTCTTGAAGCCTTGGTCATGGAAATATTCGTTCAAAATGCTAGAATTTAAGTAATAGAATTGGTTAATAATTGTTGTCAAGCAATGGCTTCTTTTAGTGTGTCTTTCAGTGAGCCTCACTGAGATTTCTTTGGTTCTTTGGGTTGTAATAACAAACCATTTTAGATACCAACATACATTGGTCGATGCAGAGGCTGGTATATTGAAATATATTTCTTTTTCTAAAAAAAAAGAGTACACTAACCCCTTATGAACATCCATGTACTTCATGAGTGTCTCAGCATGGGTTGAGGTGAGTTAATTTGGCACATATCAATGATGGTGTATCTGTACTTCATATATGGTTGATAGACAATTTATATTGAGTGATGCAATATCAACTTAAGAGTGATATTTCCATGGGACCGACATGTAACATGTTCAACATATCACAAGTTATTGCACAATCTGTGTGTGTGTTGGGGGGGGGGGGGGGGGGGGGGACCCTATTTCTGGAATCCTCGTGTTTACAGTACCAATCTCTAGATCAGTAGTTGGTACACACATACAAAGTGTTTCATTTGCACATACACGAATAAATATTACATCCAAATGGTACAATACATGGTCTTATGTTACAAACTAAGAGCTAGCATACTAACCAAGATACATCAAACTACTAAAAGCAGATAAAATACTATGAAACTCCACAGGCAAACTTGAGTAGACGACGACCCAACTCGTCATTATCGTCTCCGCCATATTCTTCTTCTTCTTCTAAATGATGACAGTGTTGGTCGTTTGTACGCACCTACTTATATACCGCAAATGGACGGTGTACAGTTGTAGCACTTTTTCCCCCAGAAGAGTATTCCAAGGTTTAATCGAACCACAGAGACCAATGAGAACTAAACAGAATCATCAGTAAAAGAGTTAGCCAGGCTTTCTAGTGAGCGTGAGCGTGAGATTCGGGAGAATTGGGGGACGTGCCGATCGGCACAGGGAGTGTGCCGGTCGGCACAAAGGCTGAGATGACCGAGTGTTGCTTGAACAGCCTAAGGAACCTGATTAGATCACGGGGTAAGTTAGCCAAGTCTGCTAGTTGAGATCGTAACAAAAAGCTTAATTAAATAGCATCATAAACGGAATTACTCAATTATTGATAACCGAAGATCGATAGGAAGAAACCCCTTTCCGACGTGCCCTGTCACGACCAGTTCGCCTTAGTCGATAGCCTCTTCCTACTCTACACATCATCTCAAAGATCTCGTATATTCCAGCACGTTGAGGTACGGAGACGACATGCAATTATGGCGCATTACAAGATCCCAATATTACCTTAACCACAATGGAGATAGTGAGAGATTGAACCTCTCACCTCTTATTGCCACCATAATTAAGATAACATCTAATACTTAGTCGTCACTAAGCGTAGGAACAAGTGCATGTAAAGACCATAAAATCCAGGCAATCAATAATCAAAACCATTCATCCACATATTCAACCATACTTCGATAATACATAGTGCAAGATACATCACCATCTAGTAGGCCTACCTTGATGGGTCACCTCTTTAACACCAGCGGTTCTTGATCTAACAACTAGAGAACATGAAGAACAGGGCAAAGCCCCGGTGGCTCTAAACTTACTAGCTGTGTTGTCCCTCTCGCGGCCGATCTCGAAACCCTAGGACTTTTACAAGTTTATATAGGGTTGTACATCAGAAAGGAAAAGGTTCTTGGGGAAAAGAGTCCCCGTGCCGATTGGCACAGAGGCCGTGCCGATCGGCACACCTCGTGTCCAACTCGGTTTCCTCTCTAAGTCGTCGTTCCAAAGTCCTAGGTAACTTCCATGTGGGCTTTCCAATCATTTTTCTTCGAGATCAAGTCTTGTATTGCTCTTTTAAATCTTAGAGTATCTTTATCTCTTCGTGACGAATATCTCCCAAGATTGGTTCGGATTACTTCCTTCTAGAATCAACTGAATGGTGGGCCAGCCTCGATGGCCCTGAAGTCCCCTGTGCCGGTCGGCACAAGGCTGTGCCGGTCGGCACAGTTAGTCTTTTCTGCTACTTCTCTTCTCTTCAGGTCCAGATCAGCTACGTTGACCAAAATGTCGTCCTTTTCATCAGTTTCTGCAATAATTCTCCAGAACGGCATATATACAAATATAGTGCTAATATCAAGAGTTAATGGCCTATAATGATGACATTTATGCTCTAAATAAGGCGCAGTTGGCATATAAAATAGTATGCTAGAAATCGCCAACAGCTCCCCCACACTTAAACCTTCACTCGTCCCGAGGAAAGTCAAGAATGAAAATCAACTTGCATATAGTCACCTCAAATCATAAAATTTCAATCTATACGAGCTGAGCATTTAATCATTGTGAGACCAAATCAATTTAGTATTCAGCAAAGATGTTCAAAATATGGGATTGAACATGAAAGAGTATTTCCCAAAGCAAATCTTGAAAATATTCAATTTGATGCACATGACTTTTCTACTTATGTGAATCACCAAAAAGCATTGTGAGCAAAAGAACTAACCTTCTTAACGATCAAATGAACAACTCAACTTCAATCACTCACCTAAAATAACTCAATAGCCTAGCCTACTTTTATCGATATTTATGTGTAAGGCAGTATGAGTAGCTTGGTCAGGAAACTCAAGGAAAATAGACATAAATCAACAACATATTGCAAAGTTAAGAATAACTCTAATTGGTTTTACTGAGACTTGTCAAAAGGCCATTCGGAATTGAATTTTGAGAAAAAAACTCACACCTTTTTAGATAGTAGACATGTACAATGCAAGAATCGTGTACATGGTTGGAAAAAAAAATTCTTGGCTACTATTCGATGATAGGAATTCAAGGAATTCACTCTTCCCCCCACACTCAAATTTTGCTAGTCCTGAGCAAACACGCACACACAGACTTTAATTTTTTTTTTCTTTTTTTTTTCTTTCTGTGCCGGTCGGCACAGCTGTGTGCCGGTCGGCACAGGGTCTGTACCTGCCCATTTGCCCTGGAATTTCCACCTGAACAGTTGTGGCAGATTTGTAGCCAAGAATACAGTAGGATGTGGTCAAGGATTTGTATTTTATCAAGAATTTTGGTTTTCAAGTATCGGATACTTGGCGAATTTATGCATAATTCCAATGCTGTAATTTGCATAGCTCAAGTGAAAATAAGGCTAGAAAATCAACACGATACGCAAAAAATATGGCCAATTTTTCAAGTCTCATACCCGAAGAACTAAATCTTAACCGAGCTCAATCATCAATCATAGTTACTTAACAAAGGCTTAATTTGAGTCGCATATATGGCATTGGTAGGTGTGACCGAATGATACGGAGTAATTCTTAAGCTCACAATAAGAACATTTGAAAAAAAAATTTGTAAAGAAATAGGTACTAGGTCATGTCATCCAAATTGATCTTATTGTTACACCTTGCTTGGGAATTTGGAATGAATACGCCACATGTGAAGTATTTGCCGAATACATTATAGTGAAAGTTCGAAATTTTATTTGTGCTCAACATCGCTCGATTGTCATTAACACTTCTCAAGATAGACATACATACTCGTATTATTTTTCAAATAAAGCAAAAGATCATCATCATATTGGATTTGAAAGCTCGAGCTACATGATGATGTATCACACTACTAGCACACTTGCATAAATAAACTAAAGACTAATAGCACACTGCATAAATAAACAGCACACACAAACTAAACCACACCCGATACATGTTTCCCCAACCTGAAGGACCGAGAAGGCGACCAGAGGGGGGGTGAATGGGAGCCGATAAAAATTCTTGCAAAGAATTCGGCCTATGTCCCAACCCGCCTCAAGAATGATCACCAAGATCACACACACACATGAGGAGTGTTGTGCTGACCCTAGGAGTGATCAAAGATGATGTAGGAATACATGCGGAAGCAAAACAAGCGAACACGCACTCCACGAGATGGACCGATGAAAATCCAACCGAGACCTTCCACCGGATAGTCCGGTAACCTGTCGGATACTCCGGTATCGGATACTCTGGTGAGGTGTCGATACTCCGGTCGGATACCAGGTCCGGATACTCCGGTAGTGTGCCGGATACTCCGGAAGGTATCAGGTCCGGATACTCCGGTAATGTGTCGGATAGTCCGGTCGGGTACCAGGTCCGGATACTCCGGTACTCGGTCGGATACTCCGGTAGGCGATGAACAGCAAGAACAAAAACGCGCGCCGGTTGCTCCAAAATCCGAAACCCAATCAAACGACCTCCAAAAATCACCAAAATTGAACCCTAGGTGCGTGACAAGATTGGGAACCTCATCCAAGTGGATCCATACCAAAAACCCAACCAAAACCCATCGAATTTCAGATCACGTGCAAGAACAAGGGTTTGGTCAAACTTGGACGAAATCCACAAATTCGAGGTACTCGTGGGGAGATCTTGAACGAGATCACTCAAGGCATGTTCCCACACATCCTAGCACCGAATCCATCCAAGAAAACCATCCCAAATCGCAGCCAAAAGGAGATCGAAAAATCACCCGAAAATAGCTCCGAAAATGAGGAAAAAGATAAATTCGGGAATAAGATGGGGAGGAAGAACAAGAGCACAATTGATTCAAACAAACTTCATCCCATTGATTCAATCACGAAATCCATAGGTACAAAGCTAGGGCGCCGCCCTCTTCCTCCCTCTCTTGTTGAAAGTTGAAGATACAAGCTCTCACCTTGTTCCCTCTCCTCTCATCTCTCTCTCTAGCTCTCCCCTAGCTAGTCCTATCCCTAGATGCAAATGACTTGGTCCAAAGGCTCAAGGTGGCCAGCCAACTCCACCTCCCTATATGAGCATTTTCTCTTTCCCAACTTACCCCTAAGGTATTACATACTCCCACCTACCACTAGGGGCAAAATCGTCCAACTCTTTTTCCTTCGCCCGAACGCCATCGGGCCCTTCACGACTTCGCTTCGCCTCGACGCAACCTTCGCGATGGTGCCACGTACACCACCATGCGCCGCCGCCGGTTTTGAGGCCCAAACCGGAAAACCGTCCGCCCGCCGGTTTTGAGGCATAAACCGGGAAACCACCTCGATGTCGACGCGTGTCACCTCGTCCCGCGAACCTTGCCGTCAAGTCTTCTCGTCCCAGCCCGTCGGGACCCTTCACTTGACTCGGCCTCCCGTTCGCCTCTTGACTTGGTCAACCCGCCGTCTTCATCACCTCCACGGTTTTGAGGCCAAACCGCGAAACCCTCCGTGCTTCTTGTCCGCCACGTGTACGGTGTGGATCACCCTTGACCTCACCCGGCCTCTCGATCGCCCGGACCCAAGCCTCCCGCTTGTTCCTCGATCCTCTCGCCGTTGACCATCAAGTTGACTCCATTGACCTACACATCATTAGACAAGCAAACACATTTCTCCATCTCCTCCATACTTCCCATCACCTTCACCAACTCCGGTTAGCCATAAACATAATCAATATACATGCTCATGCAAACCTCAAGTTCTCACATTTCAAACTCGAACCCCATGTCAACTCAAACTAAGTCGTTGTCAATTACTCATCACATCATGAACCATGGCACATCTCAACATGGTTCCTCAATCTCCCCCTTGATGAGTACATTGACAACAACACCGATCTCAAGAATCCAAAGTTTGAAATACGAAAACAAGAAAGCTAACTCAATGGTCCAAAACCAAGAAAATGGAAGCAAATGACCATCAAGTAGCAAAAGATCACAAAAGCCAAGAGTTGGCAAAGAAAGCGGTACAAAGTCGCAAAGATCCACAAGGACTCAGGAAAAAGTCAGAACAAAAGGGTTTAAAGAAAAACTCCCCCTGAAGTGGTGCAACTTCTCATGCAATGCGAAATGCGCGGATAATCCGGTACTGGGCCGGATGATCCGGTGGCCGGATAGTCCGGTAGACAACCGGATAGTCCGGTGGGGGGTTTCTGTCCTGAAAACAAGAAAAGATGCATTTTCGCCAAAACTCCCCCAAAAGCATTTCAAAGGTAGTTTTCTCCTTGATATCTATCTGAGATGCAAACTTATCGATATTTCTCCCCCTTTGGCAATGAACTCATCAAGATACAAGAGAGCCAAAAATGCAATGCATGAGGTGGGAATCCTACCAAGCTTCAAAAATCATGTCAACAAGCATTTATCATTGCTATGAACAAGCATAGAACCTTGAAGTGTAAAAGCATGAGCTCACAATTGCACGAAGGCCATAATAGAGAGCATAGCACAAAAACAAAGAGCTAGACAAGCTAAGCATGAAGATTAAATTGAGCAAGATAGATTCAAATTTGCTATATCATGAAAAGCATGGTCACCACATGTATGATCATCCCTATCCAAGGCAAAACAAGCATTAAGTGAATCCATGAAAACTAGCAAGTGTCAATCTCAACTCAAGCAACAAACATTCGGAAAGATGTGCTTTGACAAACGCTCACATATGCAACAAAGACTCAATTTGATCAAGTGAAGATTGCAAGCTTTTGCTTGTCTTTTATTTTTCATCCTCAAGTAACCTTTTATCCAAGCGGAGGGTCGCACGACTGGTTACGGCAAACACCCCGAGGCTTCAAGGCACCGTATTGGATTTTTAGCATTTTGCACAAGATCAAATTGATTTTAGAAATTAAGCACAAGAAGCAAATGAGTATGCCTTTGGCAAAAGGACATTTGTCCCCCAAAGTCCCATCATGAGCTAAACATTTGCCAAAGTCCATCCCCCAAACAATAAGTTGCCGAAGTCAAGACATTTTCTAATTCTACTTAGCCTAAAACAAGTCTTGACAAGGATAAAAACAAGCATACACATGGTGAACAAACATAGGCATGCATAGATCATAAGCCTCACAAAAGCCAATTTTCATCTCAAGGTTTAGCTAGCTTGCTCAAATGAAACTATGTCATACTATCTAAAAGTCTACTAGCAATCACACAACTTAGCTCAATCTCAATCATAGCAACAATAAATACAAGGAGACATAAAGGTTGAAGCTTCTTCTAAAGATGCATATTATACATGATGCTTATCTTACAATGCAATGCAAATGCGAGAAAAGTAAGATACATATTTACAAAGAAGCCAACTCCCCCTCAAACAATGCCATAAGGATAGCAAACACCAAGTTCCCCCCGAAGAAATGCAAAGCGCTCGGCGTCTAGGGGCTTGGTGAGGATATCGGCTAATTGGTTGTGGGTATCAATGTATGTAAGCTCGATGTCCCCCTTGGCAACATGATCTCTCAAGAAGTGGTATCTCACCTCTATGTGTTTGACTCTCCCATGTAGGATTGGGTCTTTGGATAAGCATATGGCACTAGTGTTGTCACAAAAAAGTGGAACACTCTTGTAGGTTAACCCATAGTCCCTCAAAGTGAAAGTCATCCATAGGATTTGGGATAAGCAACTAGCAGCAGCAACATACTCAGCTTCGGTTGTGGATTGGGCTACGCCAGATTGCTTGCGAGAAGACCAACAAACAAGAGAAGACCCAAGAAAATGGCAAGTACCCGAAGTGCTCTTCCGATCAACTCGACACCCAGCAAAATCCGCATCCGAATAACCACAAAGAGAAAGTGTAGATGATGCAGAGTACCAAATGCCGAATTCAAGGGTGTACTTGAGATACCTGAAGATGCGCTTCACCGCTTGACGATGAGACTCCCTTGGTGAAGATTGGAAGCGAGCACAAAGACACACCGCGAAGTGTATGTCGGGCCTTGTCGCCGTGAGGTACAAGAGGGAGCCGATCATGCTCCGGTACTCCCGCTGGTCCACCGCTTCACCATCAAGATCCGGATCGAGCACGGTGGAAGTGGCCATCGGGGTCGACATGGGCTTGGCATCCGACATGTCGAACTTCTTCATCATCAGTCCTTCGTGTACTTGGCTTGATGAATGAAGGTACCCTGCTTGCATTGCTTGATTTGAAGACCAAGGAAGTAGGTCAGCTCGCCCATCATGGACATCATGAACTCATTTTCCATCATTGCCTGAAACTTAGACACAAGAGCATGAGATGAACCACCAAAGATGATATCATCCACGTATATCTGAACCAAAAGAAAGTCAGTGCCATGCTTGAGGGTAAACAAGGTTTTGTCCACACACCCCATCTCAAACCCGCGCTCTAGCAAGAAGGTTTTCAGCCTAGCATACCATGCCCTGGGTGCTTGCTTTAGCCCGTACAAAGCCTTCTGAAGCTTGTACACTCGGTTTGGGTACTTGGGATTTTCAAAGCCTGGGGGTTGCCTGACATAAACCTCTTCCTCTATGTAGCCGTTTAGGAAAGCGCTTTTGACATCCATTTGGTAAAGCTTGAAGCCCTTAGACGCGGCAAAGGCTAGCAGGATTCTAATGGCTTCTAGACGCGCTACAGGAGCAAAGGTTTCCCCAAAGTCTAAGCCCTCAACCTGGCTAAACCCCTGAGCCACAAGCCTAGCTTTGTTTCTCACAACTAGACCATCCTCACCCTGTTTGTTCTTGAACACCCACTTGGTTCCTATCACATTCACATTGGGAGGAGGCTCAACAAGGGTCCAGACTTTGTTTCTCTCAAAGTTTTCTAGCTCCTCATGCATGGCATTGACCCAATCGGAATCAGAAAGAGCGTGTCCAACATCTCGAGGTTCAAAGGAGGCAACAAATGCAGAATTTGTAAAGCATGCGAGATGAGCAGACCTCGACCTTGTTGTCCTTTCATTTAGATTACCGATCATTTGGTGGGGAGGATGTCGACTTTGGATGTGTCGAGGGGCCTCTCTCTCGGAGCGTACCTCCCCCTCAACAACAGCTGGGGCTTGCTCGACGACGGCTGGAGCTGGATCGACGGCCGCCGAAGAGGATGTAGATGCTACGGGACCCTCTGCTTGAACTGTGGAAGCAGGGACCGGCTCAGGAGCAGGCGAAGTAGTAGGAAGTAGTGGTTCATCCTCATCTTCACCTGGAGCCGGTAGATCACCGTCTACAAAGATGCTCTCTTCCATTTCCCTGTCACCTGCACACTCAACAACACCACTTGTACAAGGCATAGATTCATCAAAGGTTACATCGCAGGACTCCACGATGGTGTTAGTTTCCAAGTTCAAAACCCTATAAGCATGACCATGTGGGGTGTAACCAAGAAAAATGCCATCGGAAGATCTTGACTCAAACTTATCCAAATTGCCACGCTTGAGAATAAAGCACTTGCAACCAAAAGCACGCAAATGAGAAACACTTGGCTTCCTCCCAAAACGTAGCTCATAAGAAGTCACATTAAGAATTGAGCGCAAGAAAACCCGATTAGAAACATAGCAAGCGGTGCTAATGGCTTCAGCCCAGAACCGCCTCGGAGTCCTATGCTCATCAAGCATCGTCCGGGCCATCTCAACAAGGGTTCTGTTCTTTCTTTCAACTATGCCATTTTGCTGAGGAACACGAGGTGCAGAGAATTGGTGCTCAAGACCATTCTCAAGACAGAAAGCACTGAACGAGGAGTTCTTGAACTCGGTGCCATTATCACTGCGGATAGCTCGTAGTGCACCAGGGAGTTCCTTGAACAACCTCAAAGCCAAGCTCCGAAAGTGATGAAACACTTCATCCTTGCTCTCAAGAAAGAAGACCCAAGAGTAGCGAGAAAAATCGTCAACGACCACAAGAACATACCACTTCCCACCAGCTGAACGAACCCGAGCAGGACCAACAGTGTCCATGTGAAGCAATTGCCCAGGCTGCTCAGTCATCACCAAATTGATTGGTGGATGAGAAGCGGCAACCATTTTGCCATGACGACAAGGTGCACAAACAAGGTTTTTCTCAAATTTGAGCTTAGGCAATCCTCGGATCAATCCTAGGCCACTTAAGCGACACAACAAGTCAAAACTCATGTGACCCAGTCTCCTATGCCATGTCCAAAGCTCAGAAGAAGGTTGAGCGAACAAACACTTGTGAGAACCAGAAGAAGAAACAAAATCAGCACGGAAAACTCTGTCAATTCGAGAAATATTGCAAATCAAAGCACCAGTCGAATCAACAACGCGAGATGCATTCCTCTTAAAGATCACTTCATTACCATCATCCAACAACTGAGAAACAGAAAGTAGATTGTACTTGAGATGCTCTACTAGGGCTACTTCCTTGAGAGTGAATGAGTCATTTACCTTGACAGCGCCAATTGCTTTTACTCTACCCTTTTTGTTGTCCCCGAATGTCACATAGTCAATTTGCTTCACGGGGGTGAGGCTGGAGAACCATCTAGTATCACCGGTCATATGGCGCGAACAACCGGAGTCCATCAACCACTTGTCCTCCAGGCCTCCATCAGCTACCTACATAGAACGTGAAGAAAAGATCGAGGGCTCAGTGCTGGGGTTAGAGAGATAAGCTTTAGGAATCCAGCACCTAACCACACGACCTGCAGAAGTAAAAACAGTTCTATGCACTTGATCATTGGAACGCACGGGACGAGTACCACGATAGGGACGACGTGGTCCGTCAAAGCGTCTAGACTCACGCCACGCGTCACGGGGATACAAGTCATATGAAGGATGACCATATCCACGCTGGGGATGGACACCACGAAAGGGAAACGTGGGCCATCAAAGCGTCGTGACTCAAATCCTCTGTTTCGTGAACCAAAGTCATATGAGCGATGACCAAGTCCACTGTAAGCACGAGAAGGAGTGTGAGGCGGATAGTCAACATAGGAATGATAGACTGCATTCCTAGCTAACTCAGCTTGCCTCCTTTCAATTCTCTTCCTTCTAAAGCAAAACTCATCCAAATGACCATCCTTACCACAAACACATGCAAGTAAACACATTCCTGGGTTTTGGTTTTGGTTGTGTAGGTGGTTTGGATTGTTGCTTTTGTTTCTTGACCTCTCTTGGGTTAAAGGATGGCTTTGGGTTTGATGGGTAGTAGGTGTCGGTGGGTTTAAGTTTCTCACTCTCATCTTGGAGGTTGGAGCTTGGTACAAACTTACCCACATTTTCACTCTCCTTCTCACACCTCTCATAACCCAAACCCAAGTTGTATCCTTGAGTTGAACCTTCCTTAACCCTCAGCAAGTCACTCTCAATTCTCTTTTCACTCTCCTTGGTTCTTGTGAGGCGAGTGGTGAGGTACTCAACTTCCTGGGATAACTTTAGGTTCTCATCCTTGGTGGCAACAAGATCACTCTTCAGAGAAACACACACAACACATGGTGGTGGTGTAGCACGAGAACCACTTAGCAATTTTGCCTCTAGCTCTTTGACTTTGGACAATTGACTATCCAAGTCCTGTGTGAGCTTAGGGCAAGTCTTGCAAGCACCCAAGAGTAGAGGTCGAGCCTTGAGCTCCTCTAGCTCTTTCAAAGCACTCTCAAGCTGACCGGCAACTTGAGCATGCACATCTTTCAAAGAGACCAATCACTCATCACAACATCACAAGACTCACACTCTACCACCCTATCCTCATCAACACGAGACTTGAGAAAAGCAAGATCAACATTGGTATCTTCAAGCTTGGACTTTAGCTTACGATTCTTGCGCACAGCCTCAACTAGCTTCTTATCTTGCTCAAACAATGCAGTACGCAAGTATTCATTTTGAAAGACGAGCTCCTCACGAGTTTGTGATACCTTGCTTGTCTCGGAGTCGGAGTCGGAGTTGGGATCATCCTTTGCCATGAAGCAGAGCCCGGTGAAGTCGGAAGTCTTCTTCTTGTCCTTTGACTTCTCCGGCTTCTCCATCTCCTCCTCAGCGCTTGAGATGTCGTCGCCCGTAGAGTAGTCGACGTCGCTGAGGGAAGCCACAAGTGCCCTTGCGACCACCTTCGCTATCTTCTTCTTGGTGTTCTTGCCCTTCTTGAAGAAGTTGTTCTTCTTCTTGGTTCTTCTCCTTGGCGGTCGGTGTAGTCGAACTTCTTCTTCCGCTTGGGGCAGTCGGCAATGAAGTGACGAGGATCGCCGCACTCGTAGCAACCACGGGGATCACCACCTCTCCTATCTCTTCTGTTGTTGAAGGAGCGCTTGAACTTCCTGATCAGCAAGGCAAGATCCTCCTCCGGAAGGGACTCCACCTGTTCATCTGAAGCTGCAACCAAGAAGAAAGAGCAAACTCCAAAGTAGATTTGTGAGAGGGGTTAGTCCCATAAGATGCATTACCATGAGAGTCAGTCATCAAGCCATACTAGTGGATGCATTGTGGTTCGGACGTGACTTCCTAGAGAGCTCGTGAGACTTGAGCTTGCTATAGAGCTGCTCGCAGGTGAGTGTGCCAAAGTCGGGGGATTCCTCCAGTGCGGAGATCTTCACACCCCAAGTGTTCTCATCTAGTGAGTAAAGCAATTGCTTAGCACGCTCATTGTCAGTGTAAACAAGATTACCACAAGCTCTGAGATGACACACTATGGACTCGAATCTAGCAAACGTAGCATCTAGTGACTCGCCAGGCAGCTGTGCAAAGGTCTGGTACTGCCTGTTGTACGAATCTCTACGCATGGTCTTAACTTGGTTAGTGCCTTCATGATAGGAGCAAAGCGTCTCCCATATGGCATGCGCAGTCTTAAGGTGAGCAATGCGATCGTACTCCTTTCTACCGATGGCGGAAAGCAAGATGTTAACAGCTTTAGAATTGTTATCGAATTGAGCGATCGCACCTTGCTGCGCCGTCTCCATGTTCTCCGGAATCTCGTAGTCGGTTTGCACAATGGTCCATATCCCAATGCCTTGACTCATGAGATAGGCTTGAGTGCGAGACTTCCAATAGGGAAAATCTTCCCCATCGAAGACCAAGAGCTTGATCGCACCTTTCTCCATGTCGCCTTCGGATCACAAAGCCGGTTAAGCTCAACACGTGATCAAACCGGCTCTGATACCAATTGAAGGACCGAGAAGGCGACCAGAGGGGGGTGAATGGGAGCCGATAAAAATTCTTGCAAAGAATTCGGCCTATGTCCCAACCCGCCTCAAGAATGATCACCAAGATCACACACACACATGAGGAGTGTTGTGCTGACCCTAGGAGTGATCAAAGATGATGTAGGAATACATGCGGAAGCAAAACAAGCGAACACGCACTCCACGAGATGGACCGATGAAAATCCAACCGAGACCTTCCACCGGATAGTCCGGTAACCTGTCGGATACTCCGGTATCGGATACTCCGGTGAGGTGTCAGATACTCCGGTCGGATACCAGGTCCGGATACTCCGGTAGTGTGCCGGATACTCCGGAAGGTATCAGGTCCGGATACTCCGGTAATGTGTCGGATAGTCCGGTCGGGTACCAGGTCCGGATACTCCGGTACTCGGTCGGATACTCCGGTAGGCGATGAACAGCAAGAACAAAAACGCGCGGCCGGTTGCTCCAAAATCCGAAACCCAATCAAACGACCTCCAAAAATCACCAAATTGAACCCTAGGTGCGTGACAAGATTGGGAACCTCATCCAAGTGGATCCATACCAAAAACCCAACCAAACCCATCGAATTCAGATCACGTGCAAGAACAAGGGTTTGGTCAAACTTGGACGAAATCCACAAATTCGAGGTACTCGTGGGGAGATCTTGAACGAGATCACTCAAGGCATGTTCCCACACATCCTAGCACCGAATCCATCCAAGAAAACCATCCAAATCGCAGCCAAAAAGGAGATCGAAAATCACCCGAAAATAGCTCCGAAAATGAGGAAAAAGATAAATTCGGGAATAAGATGGGGAGGAAGAACAAGAGCACAAGATTGATTCAAACAAACTTCATCCCATTGATTCAATCACGAAATCCATAGGTACAAAGCTAGGGCGCCGCCCTCTTCCTCCCTCTCTTGTTGAAAGTTGAAGATACAAGCTCTCACCTTGTTCCCTCTCCTCCCATCTCTCTCTCTAGCTCTCCCCTAGCTAGTCCTATCCCTAGATGCAAATGACTTGGTCCCAAGAGGCTCAAGGTGGCCAGCCAACTCCACCTCCCTATATGGGCATTTTCTCTTTCCCAACTTACCCTAAGGTATTACATACTCCCACCTACCACTAGGGGCAAAATCGTCCAACTCTTTTTCCTTCGCCCGAACGCCATCGGGCCCTTCACGACTTCGCTTCGCCTCGACGCAACCTTCGCGATGGTGCCACGTACACCACCATGCGCCGCCGCCGGTTTTGAGGCCCAACCGGAAAACCGTCCGCCCGCCGGTTTTGAGGCATAAACCGGGAAACCACCTCGATGTCGACGCGTGTCACCTCGTCCCGCGAACTTGCCGTCAAGTCTTCTCGTCCCAGCCCGTCGGGACCCTTCACTTGACTCGGCCTCTCCGTTCGCCTCTTGACTTGGTCAACCCGCCGTCTTCATCACCTCCACGGTTTTGAGGCCAAACCGCGAAACCTCCTCCGTGCTTCTTGTCCGCCACGTGTACGGTGTGGATCACCCTTGACCTCACCCGGCCTCTCGATCGCCCGGACCCAAGCCTCCCGCTTGTTCCTCTCGATCCTCTCGCCGTTGACCATCAAGTTGACTCCATTGACCTACACATCATTAGACAAGCAAACACATTTCTCCATCTCCTCCATACTTCCCATTACCTTCACCAACTCCGGTTAGCCATAAACATAATCAATACATGCTCATGCAAACCTCAAGTTCTCACATTTCAAACTCGAACCCCATGTCAACTCAAACTAAGTCGTTGTCAATTACTCATCACATCATGAACCATGGCACATCTCAACATGGTTCCTCACAACCCCTCACACAACAAGTAAATAAATAAAAAGGAAATGCGAAGGGAAAGAAAACGCAAACCGGGAAAACGATACAAGTTGTGCCGTACACAACACACTACCCATCGAATGGAGGGGCTGCGTGTAGTCGAAGCCATAGTATCCGCCTCCAATCTCGCGAACTCGTCGATCATCGCGTCGGTGTTGCTCCGCATCTCACCGCCAAGTTGTCAATGCGTTCAACGTATTGGACGGTGTTGTCGATGTAACGATGCATCGGGGCAAAGTTCGCCCCCGGAGGTCCTGCAGGAGCATAGTAGGGTCCCCCTGGAAGTACTGAGGATAGACAGGGGACATAGTACCTGGGCTCTGTGCCGACCGGCACGGGGCCTGCGCCAACCGGCGCGAAGCCCGTGCCGATCGGCACGGGTGCCTGCTGCGTCGGTTGGCTGGGTGCAGCTGGTGTCGTGGCATCCCAGCTGTCCCAGTCCGCTGCTGCGCTCGCCGAAGACTGCCCGACGACCTCCTTCCTCCCGCGCTTGGTCTTCGTCACCTTGTGTCGCTCGCGGAGGTCGGCCTCGAGCCAATTCCCTCCGTCGATCTTGTTCGGGAGGAGAGGCCGAGCTCGGGCAGGGAAGCTTGATGTTGGTGCCGCAGACATAGTAGCCGAGCTTGGCGCTTCCCGTGATGGTCTTCCCGCGCGCACCATGGACTCGTCGATGAGCGCCAGCCTCACCCAACAATCGTCCTTCATCATGAGGTTGCCGGCGGTGACCTTGAAGACGATTGTTTGGAGGTAGCCTCTAAAGGCTAGTTTTGCCTTAGAGTTGGCCCTTTGGCTAAACCATCCCCACCATCAACATGATGGGGTTGCACTTGGTGTTGGTGGTTTCTAAGTACTTCTTTTATATGCCCAAAGCACCAATATCGTACCATAATCCTCCATATTCTCATCATAATCATGTGTTTTAACCTCTAACCTTGATGAATTCCACATGTAGTGTCGTTTTAGTGCTATATTGTAGAAACAGGTGAAAAGACGACAAAATGGCTCTTATATGAGAAGTATCGACATGAAGCCCGACTCGCCATGCAAGGAGGGCTTCCCACAAGCCCATGGCACCTACAAGACACCTCTGGACGTCCATGGACCCAACATGCAAGCCCAAGGTCGTGGCCCTATGCCTAAGGATTTCTAGAAGGTTTATCTGGAAGGAAAGATCAATTCGCGCAGTCCAGAAACAGCACTGTATTGTCACACAGGATTTTGAGTTCAATACGTGCTCTAATAGGAATCCAATGTAAAGGAAAGTTGTAGATCTCGTCGAGAGCTTTCCGGAACACATATGGATTGTCCTTTGGATTCTGGAGCTAGGAGATATGGGCCCCGCAAGGAAACCTACACAGAGGAGACAGATATTTTGGCATCGCATATTTGGGAACCAAGACGGCCGAATCTGGAGATCCAATGAATACCAAAGTTGTAGATCTTTTCGAGGGCTACGAGATAGAGTCTGAGTTTGCCTCGTTTGGACTCCGGACGGTGGAGATATGACCTATGGAAGGCGGAGCTGCGAAAAAGGAAAATCGAGTCCGAACTGGAAACGAGTCGTGCCGATCGGCACACCCTTGGTGCCGACCGGCACCGACTTAGAATTGGTTCTTTTCGCCTCCAAACGCCTCCCCACTGTATATATAACCCATGGGACGCCCTAGGGTTAGAGAGCCGCCGCCAGAGGGACAACACAGCTAGTAAGTTTAGAGCCACCGGGGCTTTGCCCCTTTCTTCATGTTCTCTAGTTGTTAGATCAAGAACCACTGGTGTTGAAAGAGGTGATCCATCAAGGTAGGCCGACTAGATGGTGATGTATCTTGCACTATGTATTATCAAAGTATGGTTGAATATGTTGATGAATGGTTTTGATTATTGATTGCCTGGATTTTATGGTCTTTACATGTGCTTGTTCCTACGCTTAGTGACGACTAAGTATTAGATATTATCTTGATTGTGGTGGCAAAAAGAAGTGACAAGATTCGTTCTCTCACTATCTCCATTGTGGTTAAGGTAATATCGGGATCTTGTAATGCGCCATAATTGCACGTTGTCTCTGTACCTCAACAGCCGCTAATGCATACGCGATTCCTTGAGATGATGTGTAGAGTAGGAAGAGGCTACCGACTAAGGCGATTGGTCGTGACAGGGCTCGTCGGAAAGGGGTCTTGACCTATCGATCTTCGGTTATCAATAATCGAGTAATCCCGTTTATGATGCTATTCGATTAAGCTTTTTGGTTACGATCTCAACTAGCAGACTTGGCTAACTTACCCCATGATTTACTCATGTTCCTTAGGCTGTTCAGACAACACCCGAACAATTTAGCTCCTGTGCCGATCGGCACACCAGTTGTGCCGACCGGCACATCCCCCACTTTCGCCTTTTTCATGCTCTTGTATATGCAATGTGTACTTCATGCTAGGATCGATTTGTTAGACGACGTAGAAGACCTTACGGTTCTCTTGCTGATCCCTGTGGATTCGATATAAACCTTGGAATACTCTGAGGGAAAAAGCTACAATGTACACCGTCCACTTGCGGTATATAAATGGGTGCGTATAAACGACCAACAAGGCTTTTTCTGGCGCCGTTGCCAGGGATCGGCAACTCGAACCTAGGGCGATCTATCTAGTTATCGAACTAATCCTTATCTTTTATTGCATATGCCCTGTTTTTCTTTGTTTGTGGTCCATTGAAAACAGGTACAAGGCTAGGCACACAACCTCCATAGCAGTAGGTGTTATTTGTTAGTGGCCCATCATCTGCTATGGAGCCCCTCTCCATGAAAGACTTGCTAGTGCCAATCGGCGCAACGCCATGCCAATCGGCACCACACTGCTCGAGAGGAGGCACGCTCTTGTGTGTCAATAATTTTTTTTTAACTAATGCTCTGCGAATTTGGCTTGTTTACAGCAATAGGTAATGGGAGAGAAGAATAGAGAGCTATTTACCATGAAGATCGAGGATTTCAATTGATAACATTGAAGGCATGGTGGATACGTTCTTGATCATGAGTTGTTATTCTGTTTTGCTGACTTCCCGGAGGTGTGCACGTCAGTACAGAGGATTGCAAGGCCTACAAATTTGATATTCTGAAAGAGCATCAAGTCTAGTTTCCAACGGTTCAAGTCTAGCATTATTTGGAGCTTTCTACAAGGATTTATGGCCAAAATACGAGATGCTGCGCAGGCTGATTGGATATTTCGCGAGAGATGCAAACAATTGGAAGTTTGAGCCAAATATGGAATTAAAGTCCAATATCCACGTGATCTATGGGTTTCCAACATTTAGAAGACTTCCTTTTGATGATTGACAAGGATTCAAGTCGTTCCAAACACGGAGTTTGAATATTTGAAAGGTTTGGATTCAATTCGGATTCATCGCGGGACAGCTGATATACCTTCAGAAAAACGGCCAGATCTCCCTCATACGGAGTCCGATGAGGATGCACGAGTACTCGTTGGAAAGAATAATTTGATGCCCGACGCAATGGAACAGGTCTCAGCCTCTAATTCCTCCTGGTCGCAGCTCAGAAGCACAAACAAGTCGTCGGCTGGAACAGGACATGGCAGATTTCTTCGGAATTCTTCTCTCGTCAACTTGGTGGATCAATAGGCAAGCTTTGAGAAGTTGCATCGACTTTACATCATCATACCTTGCTGGTGCAACATTGATCAAGATTCACAAGTCATAGGACAAGCCGACACATGCTCCGATGCTTGAAAAGATGAAGTCGTCAAGATTCTCCGAAAGACGAAACAAGAAGCTGAAATCATTGGTAATTCTGTAAGTTCTCCGAGCTGATCAATATATGAAACTTTTATATCTGGATAGAGCTTCAAGTCTTCTTTCCAACGCATCAAACGGTGCTGGATTTGGATTTTTCTACAAGGATTTATGAGCGAATCATTGGACGATGCGCGAGCTGTCAGATTTTCAAAACAGCACGCAGCCTTAGAGTAAAAAAACTCATAAGTCCTTCATACGGAATCCGTTTGAGGTGTATGAGCACTCGTTGGAAAGATATTTTTGCTACCTACATTATGGTACAGGTTTTAGAACCAGTTTCGTTCTGTTGGTAATGCGAAATTCAGAGAGAACAGGAGCTGCGGATTATCAATGGCAAGATTAAGGAAGGAGACGAAGATGACAACAATGAAAATAGCTTGAGCGATTCCCTATGAGTAAATGATCAGAAGTTGAACAAGATTAAAGATTCAAGAGCATTAATATCACTTACACACATTGAGCAACATGCAACACAATAAAGACGGGCTATGAGTCAACCACGACGAAGTTTGCATAGTACAAGCTGCATGGATATCATTGGGATCTTACACCAAGAACCATGGCTTCTCGACAATCAGGTATGTAAGAAGTCTAGCTATTCGACTATAACTAAAGCGCTTTCGGGGGCAACCCGTTTGTTTTTGAGTCTTTTATGCGGATTGTTTAGTGCTGCTAGGAGGGCAACCTAGAGTTTTTGCTTTGATGTGAGCTTTACCCAACTTAATTGATTCACTTGTGTCTAATTTGTTCTAGTTTAACTTTTTCTTTTATGACCACCATCATTATGTGATTGTTTGCAAAAATCATTCACTGCATGCATAATTTGTGAGCACTTGCTTTGTTTTTTGTATTTGCATAATTTTTCCGCCGCATGCATTTAACCATCTAATTTCAGCCTACCTAAGCCTTCCACACCCATTTTTCAGAGTCAAGACC